>OY776114.1:104203568-104640143 GCA_963675035.1 Allygus modestus
CGGCAAAATAATATTATTTGTTTATTTAAACAATAACAAACCTGCTATTTTAATTTCACAGATCACATTGCAGTAAACCCATGACACTTTTGAAATATTTATTATGAGAACAAAACAATTTTTCCATTGTTTGCTGATATTTTATTAATTTTTTCAACTACCTCGCTTGTTTGATTCTTAGAAAAAGAACCGTTTGTCTTTTAACCACCAGTTATTATTTGATGTACCTTGAATCCTGCGCTGCTGGGAAGAACGAATCCCAAGGTCTCTTATGCAACCAAACCATGAAATATTGCAACGGCCTGACACGACTCCGTGTTAAATAAACTGTAGTGGTTGTGTGTTTAACGAATTCTCGGGATCATGGAGCAAATTTGAATAAACCAACTCAGCGATCAAAACTCAAGTTTATAACCTGAGCAAAGGTATATGTTATATTTATTTTTACAATCCTATATATATATATATACATTTATAAATGTATGTATGTATGTATGTATGTAATAAATATGTTAATGTGTATATAAAGACTGTAACGGTTAACCCCTCGAATTGCAGAATAGATACAAGCCTTAGACACCAAATAAATAGGGAAAGTATTGTAAAATTGGGTTGCAAACCTTGCCTTTATAAAATTATAGTTCACTCAGTGGAAATATGTAGAACAATGTAACAAGAATAATCTAATGTGTTTTTCAAACTAAAACGAGAGATCAGTTAAAATACATTTTATGTCCTGTTTGTAATGCATTAAAATTGTATTTTGTACTAACCTTACTCGAGTAAACAAATATACAGGGTGTCCCAGAACTCTCTGGAACATTTCATACAAAATTGTTCCTGAGGTCAAGACAAACATACTTCACAATATAAACATGGGTCCTCCGGTGACTAGTTTTCCATCTGTCGGTCGTTATGTGTTTTTACTTAATACGTTATATCTTAGGAACATCTGAAGATATCAACTTCAAACTGAGTACATGTATTACATCTAGTAAGACCCATTTTGGTATGAAATATCAAGTTTCTACT
Source organism: Allygus modestus (assembly GCA_963675035.1). Classification (NCBI taxonomy): domain Eukaryota; kingdom Metazoa; phylum Arthropoda; class Insecta; order Hemiptera; family Cicadellidae; genus Allygus; species Allygus modestus. Next base: position 104,204,601 of record OY776114.1, read on the forward strand.
TTGTATCATTTCAAAATGGCGGCCATTTGTTTTGTTCAAAGCTAAATATCTTAAAAACCGTAAAATTTAAGAAAAGCCTGTATAAATCAAAAAAGTTATGGCATTTTGTCCTAAAAGTAATGGTATGAAGATATTAACTATGGAATAGTAAATAATTGAGTTATTGTGATGTTTATAAGATAAAACATGATGTTTCAGCCTAGAAATGACAACAAATGTTTTCATGTTTTATGTTATAAAAATCACAACTCAGTTGTTTACTATCCTATAGTTAATATCTTCATATCATTACTTTTAGGACAAAATGCCACAACTTTATTTATTCATACAGTTACTTCATAAATTTTACGGTTTTTAAGATGCTTTGAAAAACAAAAATGGCCGCCATTTTGAAATGGTACAAAGAAGAAACTTGATACTTCATACCAAAATGGGTCTTAAGACGTAATACATGTACCAAGTTTGAACTCGATATCTTCAGATGTTCCTAAGATATAACGTATTAAGTAAAATCACATAACGACCGACAGATGGAAAACTAGTCACCGGAGACCCATGTTTATACCGACGTGAAATATGTTTGTCTCGACCTAAGGAACAATTTTTTATGAAATGTTCCAGAGAGTTCCGGGACACCCTGTATATTGTGTGACCAATTTGTATGTCGAATGCAGAAGAAATAAAATATAATTTAAACGTCAATTAGTCATATAACTAGATCCTTCCATTGGGGTTACACTGAGAAGACTACTGGCAATTCGTAATTTTTTTTAGGACAAGCGAATCAATTGTTTTTGTTGCAACCTTTTGAAAAACTAATTTACTTTTGTGGCTACAAAAAACGTTTTCATAGCACCTGACCAAATTGAATCGTTGACTGCAACTGAAATAGAAAAACATGGACAATTTCTGGACAAAGAGGTGAACAGTTTAATGATTTTCTATACACTTTAAATATAAATACTATGTACAAATCTTAACGGACAAATTGACATGATATAAGGTTTTATCACGATAACATGCTGAAATATAAAACGACAAATTTACATTTTTATTTCATGTATTTACATATTATTGTTTTTAATATAGGCCTACATTTCTTGGGAGTCCCACTCACGAAAGTTATCACGTTTCTATGCATCTGTTCCAATAATTAACGAGATCGCACGCAGTACGCTGACATGAGGGAAGTGAATTCCCACATTAAAACTTTTAAACAAATCTAATAAAGGGGTTAAAACAACACTGGTAACATTTGTTGGAAAAATTTAAAAATGTTACTTTGTTGCTGTTCTGATGCTCTTGTTTATATTTAAATTGACTATTAGGATGGCAATGTTGTACATTATAGGGTTAGGAAGAGGTATAGTCAGGATAACAGGTTGGTATAGGGGTATTGGGGGTGATAATACTATATCAAGATATGAAAAACAGCCTTTTCCGGTGTAAAATCCCCTTAAGACATCGAACTGTGTTAAGACAATTAACATTCTCTTTAATAACTCGGTAAAAACTTGTGCTAGAATGATGAGGGAGGGCTTAAAATTGTTGGCATTTTAGATAGAATAGTTTAATATGCAATACTGTTACGTTCGGGGCTTTTCTGACCCTTTTTGGGCCCAACAACTCAAAATTTGAAAAATTAAAATCCCCAAAAAGGGGGATAGGGTTGTCTGATTGTTTTGCCCAACCAACTTGTCCAGCTGTTTACAGAAGGGAAGGTTCCTACCTAATTTCAATTAAATCGGTATACACATAAATATATATATATATATATACACACATATATATATATATATATATACACACATACATATGTATGTATATATATACATTTTTTAGCGACCCCCTAAAACGTGTTCAGGGGGTCACGTTAGGAACTTCTATGGTGGTCCCGGGCTTAAGTTTCACCGTGCGGGTCATGCTAATACTTCACTTTTCCATAGGAAATTCACTAGTAAGGTCAATATTAACTTTAAAAGCCCATGTCTCCTTAACAAATTATCTGATATCGTTGGCGTATGGCTCATTTTAAAGATAACACAAACCACACAAATTGTTAACACAAAACGATTTCAGAGAGCAAAATTGCGATAACACAAATAACAATCGTCCAAAAAATTCAAAAATATTCCATATTTACTACTTTTTTATGAGGGAACTATTAATGATATTGGAAATTCTGTTCACTGAAATCGCTAGGTATTTTTTAAATCTTTAATGAACCATAAGTCAACGATTTTGGATAAGCCGTTGGGGAGGGCGGACTTTGGAAGTCAATAACCGCAATATAAATATAGTTATAATTTTGACAGTTGTTAGTTAAGTCAAAAACAACTTGTGGGAGAAGCAGGTAGACACAGAGGACTAGAGCCCCCTCTTAAGCACGTGTTGCTGTTATTCGTTGCAATTTTAAGATACTCTAAAACTATCTAGTGTATTAGTACGCCCCAGTACGCAACAGCCGCAGTCAGTGTGTTATTTCTCTGATGATTCCCTGGTGATGACTGATAGGCCAAGTCATTAACAATCATTAGGCTCACTATTCTATTGCAAACTGTCCTAACAATGTCGGCAATTAAACATATATCGGCACCTACATTGAACTGTTTGTTGTACTGGTGCACTGTGTTCCATTAGCATTGCATTTTACTTTTGTGTCTTGAGGACCTAGTTTTGATTACTAAACATTCCAATACAAGCCTAAAGGTTTTTTTAACAAAATTGTATTTAATTTAAAATTAAAATACAGAATATAGTCTGAGAAATTCCGTTTAGTTGTGATAAGATTACGTCTTTAATTATTAGTGTATGGGATGGGACGAGTTTATGTAATTATCTAAATATCTACACATATTTTTCGTTTAATTATTATGAAATTATTATCTAAACAACTACGCTAATATTAATAAGCAGGGTACATAGATTTAATTTACATTCCGAACGTTTTTAATATACGTAGAATTAATAACGTTTTTGATATTCTACGTTGAGATAAGGACACTTTACCACAGAAAGATAAATACAGACGGATAAAAAGGAAAAAATTAATTGTTGAAAACATTAATCACTCAAAACAATTCTGTGGTTTGATTACAAACATCGTGTAATGGTTCAGCTGTTCTCGCTTCCTTCATCAATCAATTAATTACAACAAATCTCTCACGTTACTAATTATTGACTTTTACATCTTTTCTCTTTCAAACATGTTAATTTCAACCAACTAATATTATTACTACCAGTTTTGTTGGATATCATACAGTTGCATCCAACATAGCTTAACTTACTAATTTTAGCGAATTTCCCCTATAGGGAAGAAGCTATTACCGTATAGTAAGAGTTAAGCCCGAGACCATGATAATTTTTGGTTTTGAGGTCCGAGGTCCCCAGATGACAAAAACACTATTCGTTCAAATTTATATATATGTATATATATATGTGTGTGTGTGTGTGTGTCCGTGAATGCGATAACTTGAGTAAAAAACGTCCGACTTCCATAAAATTTGGCTGAAATGTATAAAATGACATTCATGACTAAGTTCGAAAACCAGAAAAATCTGACCATGAGACCCTAAGCATTGGAATAATTCAAAATACTATATTATTTGTTTTTTTAAGCTCTATAACGTGGTCAAAACCAAAATTAAGTTGTTAAAAAATTTTAGGGTGAAAAATGCAAAAAACTGATTTTTGAAAAATTTAAAACCCCATAAATCCCCCTTCCTATGGTCAGATTTTTCTGGTTTTCGAACTTAAAGTCATGAATGTCATTTTACACATTTGAGCCAAATTTCATCGAAATCGGACGTTTTTTACTCAAGTTATCGCATTCACGGACACACACACACAAATATATATATATATATATAAATTTGAACGAATAGTGTTTTTTTCATCTGGGGACCTCAAAACAAAAAATTATCATGGTCTTGGGCTTAAGTCTTACTATGAGACCTACGGTAATAGCTTCTTCCCTATAGGGGAAATTCGCTAAAATTTGATATCTCGATTATTTATGAATGTATGTTGATGAAACTTGGTATGTGTCTTCACGTAGTACTGGTATATTGATATTTGCACAAAAAAATGATTTTTTGTTGATTATTCCCGTAGCAGCAAACCTGCGTACTCAGCCCCCATGTTATTCTTTTGGAGAATAACTAAAATGTTATATGGCGCTTATTTATGATTGAATATTGATGAAACTTAGTATGTGGCTTCGCCTAGTTAAATTATATTTATATTTGCATAAAAACAAATTGTTTATGTTCCTTGTTCCATCAAACCTACGTACTCATTACCAATGTTATTCTTATGAATAAAAATTAAAATCGCTTATATGTGAATATATTTTTATGATACTTGGTATGAGGCTTTATGTGGTATACAAATATTTTGCATTGGAAATTCGCTGAGGACGCAGGTTTGCTGCGACGGTGGTGTTATGGTATGTAAAATTCTGTAATTCTTTGTAATATATGGGGGGATTGTACTCAAAGCGTGTCCTACATGCTTTATAGTAAATTATTAAAATAAACAATAAACTTTGACATAGGCTAATATAAAGTAACATCAATTTACTTTGTTAGTTTGTGGTAGCTCTACACACACTATAAGAGGTTTGTAAGATCTAGTTTGACCTTTAAACATATTTCAAGTATAGCATTTGAAATTAAACAAAAATACCCCCTTCGCAGCAAACCTGCATACTCAGCGAATTTCCAATGAATATATAACATAACACATTAAGGCACTTAACATGATTCAACAAGGAACACAACATAACGGGGTTTTATGCAAATATCAATAGAACTCAACTAAGTGAAGTCATATACCAAGTTTCATCCATATACATTAATAAATAAGCGATATATAACATTTGAATTATTTTCCATAAGAATAACATCGGGACCGAGTACCTAGGTTTGCTGCTACGCGAACCATAGGCGAAAAATAGTTTTTTGTGCAAACAACAATAAACCACAACCAGATGAAGCCATAACCAAATTTGGTCTGGTTATGTTCATAAATAAGCGAGATATACAATTTTTCTTTTTCGTCACAAGAATAACATTAGACAACGTACTGTGTTTAGCACTTTCAATATCTCAGTAACCAATTGACGTATAGCAATGATCAAAATACCAAATTGTTTGTTTTTTATGCTTAATTCAATGGTGAAAATTAAAATTTGATTTAACTTAAAATTACATATGAAAACTCCAAAAACACATTTTTGGGGTACAAAATCCCCCAAAAACCCCTTTCGGATAGTGCGATTCGTCTGGTTTTCTAACTCGTTCACATAAATGGTACTTTACACATTTGTACCAAATTTAATTAAGATCGGACCTTTTTTACGAGAGTTATCGTGCTTACGGACATACATATATATATATATATATATAAATATATAAATACCCCCGTCGCAGCAAACCTGCGGACTCAGCGAATTTCCAATGCATAATATATGTCTTAATACCACATAAAGCCGCAAACCAAGTTTCATAAAAATATATTCACATATAAGCGATTTTCATTATTCTCCATAAAAATAACATTGGTAATGAGTATGTAGGTTTGCTGAAACAAGGAACAGAAACAATTGGTTTTTATGCAAATATAAATAGAATTTAACTAGGCGAAGCCACATACTAAGTTTCATCGATATTCAATCATAAATAAGCGATATATAACATTCTAGTTATTCTCCATAAGAATAACATGGGGGCTGAGAAAGCAGGTTTGCTGCAACAAGGAACGGAAAAATGGGTTTTTATATAATTATCAATATAACTCAACCAAGTGAAGCTACATACCAAGTTTTATTAATTTATGTTCATAATTAAGGGAGTCATTACATTTTACATATTCTCCATAAGAATAACATGGGGGCTGAGTACGCAGGTTTGCTGCTACGGGAATAATCAACAAAAAATCAATTTTTTGTGCAAATATCAATATACCAGTACTACTTGAAGCCACATACCAAGTTTCATCAACATACATTCATAAATAATCGAGATATCAAATTTTATTTATTCTCCATAAGGATAACATTGGACAACGTACTGTGTTTAGCCCTTCGAATATCTCTGCAACGGTTGGGCGTAGAATCACAATTTAAACACCAAAATGATTGTTTTGTGGAACTGAACAGTTTGGTAAAAACAAATGTGAAGTTTACATTAAAATAAACTGAGGAAAAGCCAAAAACCTTTTTCCCATAAGATTAACATGGGAGATTTTATGAGCAAGTTTTTTTGGATTTTCTCCGCAACCACTTAACCTAGGTTAATAATTCAAAATACTAAATTATTTGTTTTTTAAGCTCTATAACATGGCCAAAACCAAAATTAAGTTTTTTTAAAATTTTAGGGTGAAAAATGCAAAAAACTGATTTTTGTACAATTTAAAACCCCCATAAACCCCCCTTCCCATGGTCCGATTTTTCTGGTTTTCGAACTTAGTCATGAATGTCATTTTACACATTTGAGCCAAATTTCATCAAAATCGGACGTTTTTTACTCAAGTTATCGTGTTAACGGACACACACACATATATATATATATATATATATATATATATATATATATATATATATATATATATATATATATGTATATACATATATATATACATATATATAAATTTGAACGAATAGTATTTTTGGCATCTGGGGACCTCAAAACAAAAAGTTATCATGGTCTCGGGCTTAAGTCTTACCATGAGACCTACGGTAATAGCTTCTTCCCTATAGGGGAAATTTGCTAAAATATATATACATATATAACAATTTGAACGAATGGTGTTTTTGGCATCTGGGGACCTCAAAATGAAAAGTTATCATGGTCTCGGGCTTAAGTCTTACCATGAGACCTACGGTAATAGCTTCTTCCCTATAGGGGAAATTCGCTAAAACTAAAAAAGGTAATCGTCATCCTATCATGTAATAGGTATTATAATCAGTAAATCATTGTATAAGACGTCGACACTGACAAGGAGTATTCAAGGCAATTATGGATTAAATATTAGTGAATTTCTTGTGTAGTATTGTAACTGACAGATTTGATCCTTGGCCACATTATAGCATTATAGCCATACAAACATCGTAATTCAAATTAATTGTCTACCCTTGTGTCTGGATTGAATGCACGCTTAAAAACAACTATTTCCGAAAAAAAATAGTTACTGTAACTCACGTTGAGACACAATATTTAAACAATAATAGCTCCTTAGTAGCAGTTCGTTATTTCACTAAATGTTTTCCATCTTGAAAAATTTTACTATATTTCTATCTCTGTAAACAGCAGTTCTTCTTCTTTGCCTGTGGTTTCCTAGAACATTGCAGAGAGAAAGAGAGAGAGAGCTGGGGAACCCAATTAACTGCGCCATTTCCCCGGTCCGCGGTGTTGACAGATAATCAGCGCCTCAGGTCGTCATCACAATGCACCATTAACAGCAGATCATCAGCGCCTCAGATCGTCATCATAATGCACCACTAACGGCTGATCATCTGCACCTCAGATCGTCATCACAATGCACCACTAACGGCAGATCATCAGCGCCCCAGGTCGTCATCACAATGCACCACTAACAGCAGATCATCAGAGCCTCAGGTCGTCATCACAATGCACCACTAACGGCAGATCATCAGCGCGTCAGATCGTCATCATAATGCACCACTAACGGCAGATCATCAGCACCTCAGAACGTCATCATAATGCACCACTAACGGCAGATCATCTGCACCTCAGATCGTCATCATAATGCGCCACTAACGGCAGATCATCAGCGCCTCAGATCGTCATCACAATGCACCACTAACGGCAGATCATCAGCGTCTCGGATCGTCATCACAATGCACCACTAACGGCAGATCATCAGCGCCCCAGATCGTCATCACAATGCCCCACTAACGGCAGATCATCAGCGCCTTAGATCGTCATCACAATGCACCACTAACGGCAGATCATCAGCGCCTCGGATCGTCATCACAATGCACCACTAACGGCAGATCATCAGCGCCCCAGATCGTCATCACAATGCACGACTAACGGCAGATCATCAGCGCCTCGGATCGTCATCACAATGCACCACTAACGGCAGATCATCAGCGCCTCGAATCGTCATCACAATGCACCACTAACGGCAGATCATCAGCGCCTCAGATCGTCATCACAATGCACCACTAACGGCAGATCATCAGCGCCTCAGATCGTTATCGCAATGCACCACTAACAGCAGATCATCAGCGCCTCGGATCGTCATCACAATGCACCACTAACGGCAGATCATCAGCGCCTCGGATCGTCATCACAATGCACCGCTAACGGCAGATCATCAGCGCCTCAGATCGCCATCACAATGCACCACTAACGGCAGATCATCAGCGCCTCGGATCGTCATCACAATGCACCACTAATGGCCCGCTAGCCGCGGCTGTGCTCCGTGGAGCGTCCCCGCCGCTGCTCTCTAAACCGGGGGTTTAATGACGACCCGGTAATTGACACAGATCGTTTAGTTATTTAAACAACCGTTATCTTCCTATCCATTAAATCTTACTGATCAATTAGTTATCGTTTATTACTGGTTGTGAGGCATTTGAACTACAGAAATTATTACATATTTTATATTTACAAACGTATTGATGAACTTGAGCTTTTATTCTTACAACCTTATTTATTAACTACAACATTAAAGTGCCGTTGTGTCGATGATCGTGGAATAAATGTCATAATGTTTATGCAAAACAACGATTTGATTAGAATTTACAGATGAAATGGATATGCTTCTAAACAACCGAGCTTTCTAAAACCGTATTATAGGAACAATTACCTACGTAAGATCGTTGGAGTTGGACAAGTGAACTCTCGAGTCAGTCAGTGGTGAAGTGCACTTAGCGCAACTGGCGGTGACCTTGGTGGAAGGATGAAGGACACAGTGGGTTGATAAGCTGGAATAATTATTCCTCGGTGTTTTATATTATTTGATTATATTGGTTTTAACCACAATACCTGTTATTATGCTTTTACTCCTTAAGCCATCACCTTAACAAGGATACCAATTTTATGAACCGGAATCTTCCATAAGCCCTCTTGGAGCTTTTATACTATAGCAAAACACCGAAGGCCGAACTTGGCCGGTAGCTTAGAGGTAGAGCACTGGCCTCGCAAGTCAGTTGTGGTCAAGCGTTGTTTCGAGAGCGGTCATCACTGGCTTGCCCATGGTTAATGCCGTTAAAGTTACCTTGATGTTTTAGATCGCCGCACAGGCAGACCTGCAGAAAAATCTCAGACCTTCACGCCCCGTAAAGGTTATTGTATTTTGAAAATTTATATTTTTTCACTCATGACCTCACCTAAAATGACAGTCTGTATCCGCCTCTGCCTCTGCGCACAGGCCTATGGCGGCAGGCAGTCGAGTGTTTTTATAAACAGAAAAAAAAGAAATGTTAACTTATATAGTTTCTTACTTCTCACCCCATCCAATAAATTTCAGTTTAGTGTAAATTTAATTCCTTGCTTTAAAAATCACATTTACATTATTTAACATTTTAAATTTTTAACAAACAACAGTTGTACTTTAATAAGTTGATAAATTTAAAAGTTCTGTTATGAAACTCATTACGATCCAACTACCTTCAATTTGACACTCGGCCAAAATTTCGTCGACTTTCAGTTGAGAAGTAAAGGAACACGTATTGCAAGTGAATATGAAGTAAAGTTTTATGGGACAAAACACCAAAATGACTTGCCGCTCAGCTTCTAGAGATAAATATTGCTGCCTACTCTAATGCATACCATAACCAATTTCACCCAAGAACAATAATAATACAATTAGTTTTGAACTTTTAAAATGCCATTATATTGTCTATGACAACAGAGTATAATGTTGAGCTTCTATAACCTGCTATTGACCTCCAATTCAAAGATTAGTTGTGTAGTGGTCTCTTAATCTGAAGATCGCTAGATCAAACCTGAGCAAAATCTAAAGGGTTTTGTATTGGTTCAGTAGTGGGTCCACCTGTTGTTTTCTTCATTAGTGAATTTCCTTTGGAAAGTGAACTATTAGCATGACCCGCATGGTGAAACTTAAGCCCGGGATCACCATAGAAGTTCCTAACGTGAGCCCCTGAACACGATTTGGGGGGTCGTTCAAAATTGTATATATATATGAGTTTGCACTCTAGCGGTCACATGTTTTGTCCGATTTACTTCAAATTTGGTAGGGACGTTCCTTTCTGTAATCAGTTGGACAAGTTCGTCGGGCAAAACGATCGGAAAACTCTAAACCCTTTTTTTGGGGGATTAATGTTTCAAATTTTGAGTTTTTGGGCCCAAAAAGGGTCAGAAAAGCCCCAGATGTAAATCAATGCATGTAAAAAGATGGGAATTAGGGAGGCAAAAGTTTTAAGTCCTCTCTCGTCATTCTCGTCATTCTAGTATAAATATTTACCGAGTTATTAAAGAAAACGTGTATCAACTAAACACAGTATGTAGTCTTATGGGGGTTTTACACTAGAAAAGCCTGTTATTCCTTTGTTAGAATACTTTTTTCATCCCCAGGAACCTCACGCTTACTTTCAAGCCTGTTGGACATTCTCCTAACCTTATAATGCGCAAAATTGTACTCCCAGCTTTGCAAGTAAATGAAACCAGGAGGATCAGACCAGCCAAGAAATCAATGTCTTCAGATTTCAATAAAAATTGGACAAATGTATGTTTTCACACTGATTTTGAGTTTTAAAAGATTTTATGTGGAAATTCACTTCCCTCACGGTAGCGTGCTGCGTGTGAACTCGTTCTTTCTTCATCCCCGTATTTGTCTTAATTGCCACAATGTGGTTGTGGTTAGATATAACACGAAAACTTAAGTTGTACTACAGAGATTAAATAATTCCTTCTGTTGTAGGTCTTCTATTTTGTCTATGCATTTGTCTCATAATTCTTCCTTCAGTTTTATTTTTAAATATTTTGTTAATATTCACTTGTTATTTGTTCAGAGACTTTATTACATGTTCACTAATGATGAATTGCAAGAAGGTATTTCAAGAAGGTTACAACTTCTGGTGCTGTAAATATAATTAATTGTTCTGTGTTTTTAAATTGGCTGACGAATTCAAGAGTATACAATAAAAGGCTATAGATAGAGGCTAGTGTTAGGAATTTCAAGCTCTCGCAAAAAAGTTTGCAGAAACTTCATTATGGGACCTTCATTATGGGATTAATGTTCTTATCGCTCTATTTTGTAATATAAAGACTTTTCTTGCCTTGTGACTTGAGCTCCAAAACAATACTCTGTAAGTTAAATAAATGGGCATGGACAAATTAATAATAAACCATTTAACTAGCAGCATTTGGATAAAATGTTGGATAATATTTTGATTATAAGCATGCCAGGGCTAATCCTGTTGGATACAAATGCTTGAACATGAATGGCAAATTTTAAGATACTGAAATAACAAGAAATTTGATTGTGTCACAAGGTATGAAGTAATAAAGACATCATTAAGAATCATGCACAGATTCTTAACATTTGTTTACATTTTTGCAAGGGGATAATGATTGAGTTTTAAGATTGTTGACTAGTAATCCGTTATCATTCAACCATTCAAGAATTATATGAATACGGAAATTATCAAGAATTATATGAATAGGGAAATTATCAAGAATTATACGAATAGGGAAATTATCAAGAATTATATGAATAGGGAAATTTTCAAGAATTATATGAATAGGGAAATTAACGTTGCATTATAAGAAACGGACAAACTTAGACAGTGACAAGATCAGGGTTTTGACTGGTCTCAATCAAGATGTTTATAGATGCGTAGGTGTTGGTAGTCAAACGTCAAAACAAAATAAAATCCAACAAATTTAACTGAGTGTTGTTTGTGTTTGAAGTTGTCACTTAAGTTGTGTGCAGCCTCGGTGATGCCAGCGATCAGGATATCAGGAATATCAAACGGAACAACAAAACTTTCACAACTCCACAATTAACCTCACAGCAGGAAATGTGGAGCCTGTCAACGGCCAAGAATCATTCAAGAGTTCCTCAGACTGACTGTGAAAGAGGATATAAATAAATAAAATACCCCCGTCGCAGCAAACCTGCGTACTCAACGAATTTCCAATGCATAATTTTTGTCTTATTACCACATAAAGCCGCATACCAAGTTTCATAAAAATATATTCACATATAAGCGATTTTAATTATTCTCTATAAGAATAATGAGTACGTAGGTTTGCTGAAACAAGGAACACAAACAATTGGTTTTTATGCAAATATAAATAGAATTTAACTAGGAGAAGCCACATACCAAGTTCCATCAATATTCAATCATAAATAAGCGCTTTATAACATTCTAGTTATTCTCCATAAGAATAACATGGGAGCTGAGTAAGCAGGTTTGCTGCAACAAGGAACAAAAAAAGTGTTTTTATGCAATTATCAATTTAACTCAACCAAGTGAAGCTACATACCAAGTTTTAATTATTTATGTTCATAATTAAGGAAGTCATAACATTTGACTTATTCTCCATAAGAATAACATGGGGCTGAGTACGCAGGTTTGCTGCTAAGGGAATAATCAACAAAAATAAATTTTTTGTGGAAATATCAATATACCAGGACCACGTGAAGCCACATACCAAGTTTCATCAACATACATTCATAAATAATCGAGATTTCAAATTTTATTTATTCTCCATAAGAATAACATTGGACAACGTACTGTGTTTAGCACTTTGAATATCTCTGCAACGGTTGGGCGTAGAATCACAATTTAAACACCAAAATGATTGTGTTGTGGAACTGAACAGATTGGTAAAAGCAAATGTGAAGTTTACATTAAAATGAACTGAGTAAAAGCCAAAAACCTTTTTCCCATAAGATTAACATGGGAGATTTTATGAGTAGGTTTTTTTGGATTTTCTCCGCAACCACTTAACCTAGGTTAATAATTCAAAATACTAAATTATTTTTTTTTTTAAGCTCTATAACATGGTCAAAACCAAAATTAAGTTTTTAAAAATTGTAGGGTGGAAAATGCAAAAAACTGATTTTTGGAAAATTTAAAACCCCCATAAACCCCCGTTCCCATGGTGCGATTTTTCTGGTTTTCGAACTTAAAGTCATGAATGTCATTTTACACATTTGAGCCAAATTTCATCAAAATCGGACGTTTTTTACTCAAGTTATCGCATTCACGGACACACACACATATATATAAATTTGAACGAATAGTGTTTTTGTCATCTGGGGACCTCAAAACAAAAAATTATCATGGTCTCGGGCTTAAGTCTTACCATGAGACCTATGGTAATAGCTTCTTTCCTGCAGGGGAAATTCGCTAAAAGCAAGCCATACATAGAGTTAACTTATCTTTTGATTAGTTACAACTGTACTGATCATCTTAAGGATCTGAGAACAAAACAAAGAGGGAATGAAACAAAATCCTATAATAGGCCCTACTAATTAGATAAAATATATTAAATACTTTCTAAATTATTTGGTTAATTGTTGTTTTGATTTCAACTTCTTCTATGAAAGCAGTCTGATGAACAATATAATTAACCAGTTAAAATTATAAATATTGCTTTTATTCCAAGCAAAACTGATTCCATTAAGGTGATGAAGAAAAGGGTGTAAAACTACGGGTAATATTTCATCTCGGCAGTGAAATACACATAAACAAATATAAAGGCTCTAAAACTGCAATAAAAAAACTGAGTGGAGGATGTCATGTTCTACTCAGAATGTCACTGTGAAGAAGCCTGACAAAGAAAATTTGTATTCATGACCTAGGCCGAAGTACAAGCTTATTCAGGGGGCCGAAAGCTAGGGTTCATAAAAACATAGCTACAGGGTAAGGGTGAGTTTATGTTCCACAGCAACACACAAACGGGAGGACATTTTGGAGCACATATGTACATGGTATCATTGCCGGCTGATCCAGGTTTTTCAAATTTAACTTACAAATGATGACCTGTTATTTGGATGGGATTTTGCAGTCACAGAAACTCAGATGTTTTGAAAATGTATATACTGTCACCACGGTAAACAATAAACAGAATAATATAGACAATAAATATTGGAACTTTGAATACCCATGGGGCAGAGCCTCACCTCCAAGGTAATTTTTTCTCATTGTGAATTTGCATATTTGGAGTTCATATAAATTATCCACCTTCACGTAAAATTTCAGTTCAATCGATTCAGCAGTTTACTTGTTTAAACAGAACATACAACCAGACCCCACCTTCCCTTTATTTTATGGTATGGATGGACTAAATACAGTTCCCGACTTCACCTGGGTGATAAAACACACATTTTATTAATACATTTTCATAAATACTTGCCTTCTTGTTGTAGAGCTAAAAAAACTAAGAATTTGGTATTTTGAATATTTTTGTTTCAAAAGTGGAGAACGCCTGGTGTTATTCAATAAAGTGTCTTGTCTTTCAATGTTATTCTTTTGAGTATAATTAATACATTTTCAGCTCAAGCAAAGTATATAATAAAATAATGTTATATTAAAATTGTGTCACAATTAAAACACCTTGGTATTAATATTAAGTAAAGTGATTTTCAATGAATTAGTAGGGGGAGTAGCTTGAGACAGTGAACTGAATTTATCAAATGTTTATTTTTTTTAACTTCTCTACAATCAGTTATTGTAGAGATAATTTCAATACAATGGTATATTGACCAATATCACTTACATTTGAAAGCAAACAAATTTTATCCTACTAATTTTATAAATGTGAAAGTTTGGATGTTTCTTTGGATGAATGTATGGATATTTGGAGTTCCATCACGGATAAACTACTGGACTGATTAAGCTACAATTTTGAATGAACATAGCTTACATATCACATTAACATACAGACCTGATAATGTCTGAGACATCCAAGCTTAGGGCTCCACCCCTCGGGTTCTGAAAGTTCTAATGTAAATCTTATGAAAGGATATCATTTATAAAATTACCAGCTGTAGTTGTTGATCAGTTAGGTCAAACGAAATCAGATGGTAAAACTAAACAAAGATTTGATAGTGCTGGACAGGTTGGTATTTTTATGTCTTTGAATTTGTCGCGAGCGAAGCCGCGGGTAGCAGCTAGTATTTATATATAAATCAGTAAACTCACAAGTGTTGTTTGTTGTTCCAGGTAGCGTTAAGTTGGCAAGAATCTCTTCACCATGACTATCTGCGGAATAGACTCGAGTAGTTTCCAGGTATTGAGAGTTTTAAATTCCTTATAAATAAGAGGGATTGTGTTCCAGTGTCTTATTTAGTACATTGTTGCCAAAAAAAAGGTCACCAACTTGGATCCAGACAGCAACAAGGACCCACACCACCACTAGGCCTGCCCAGGGGCCCGTGAACCGTGAAAGCTGGGCCCCCTATTTATGTGTAGCAATTATGGGAAAAAAACTCAACACTTCCTATAAACTGGCGAAACTTACTCTTAACAGACATTTCGCTAACTCAGCGGATAGTCATAGACCTTTCAACTATCTCGAGGGGTCTTTTTTGGATTTCTAGAGTGCCCACTTAAGTTTGGTTTAAGGATCACTTTCACTGTAAAGCATCTGGGCCACCAGCATTAAAGCATAAATAAAAAGGAAAGTTTAATAAATTACAAAACCTTAAATATGAAAAATGTGTTAAAATAAAGCAACATTCCTTAACTGATATTTAGTTCAGACAGTGATGTCATGTATGTATAAATCAAATAGAACAAAAATGTTTTATTTTAAAAATATTTTGTACTTTTTGTAACTTTAATATTAGCCTATATATACCATATTTTATTCCTCTTTTTTAGGGTAACTCTACGTTGTAAACCCTAAAATCCTAGGCACTTTTCCTAAATAAGTTATGTTAAAAAAGTGTATAAATATGTTGGTAGATAATATTATTGCTAAAAAGATGAACTCAAAATAAATACACAGATATCATAGTTTATTCGATTTTATACTTGATTCACCATTAGTTTATAAATTTAGGAAGTCCATGTATTTTTGTAAATACTTAATGACGAATATATGTCTAGTGATAGTTTGTTACTTAAAATGGTTCGGTTTTTATCATTACAACTAAACTGAATTCTGGATGGAACACTTATTCCAAAATATACTAAGTGAAAAACTGTTGGGCCTAAATGTGAGAAGTCCTCTGATTTAGCGAGAGTATAATGTTTATGAGATGCAAGCTCAGCAAGTTTGAGTTTACGAGTTTTGATTAAAGCAGGTTCGGTATAAGCAACTCTCTGGGCCGGTTGATGATCAAGAGAGTCGAACAATAGACGATCGTTTTATCTCAGGAACCGCAAACATTGACCAAGTAACATTTAGTAATCAGTTCAGTCAGGGAATTTGTTCAGCAACAGTCATCGTTTGTGTTGGTAATGTTAATCATCGTTTGTGATAGTCATGTTCATATAACTTTCAAACAAACTTGTGTGGTAAGCGATTGAACAAAAATTGAAAATCAAATGAAAATACAGTTTTAAATCAATTCTATTATACTGTAATAATAAACGGAACAATGGCCAATGGCATACTAAGCTTTTTCTTTCAATTTCGTGGCTTATAAATGTTATTTAATGTAAAAACTGGTGAAAGTCATAAAACTAACTTGTTTAACTAGTAGTAGAAATCAATTTTGGAAAACCTAATACCTCTCAAGAAATGGCAGATTTAAAATACTTTTAAGAAATAATAAAATACCCCTCCGCCCAATAAAAGATCAATGTCTTTATTTGTGAGTCGTTGGCGTAGTGGTCAAGGCGACGGATTCTGGAACCATGGTAGGACCTGTCGTAGGTTTGTCTTGGCATATAAATTGTATCAGTACTGTACAACTCGTACTGTAACGGCTCACCTATTGCTTTACTAGATACGTTCCATGCACAGATGTGTAGTCTATGTGGACGGGCAAAGTCAATGAGTTTGTCAATGAGAATGAGTTAAAATACAAACAGGAGTCACTACTCTCTGGCAAATAACTATAAAAAAGCGTGACGTTGTATTTTGTATTTTGGGCTGTTGTGGTGTCAACTTGTTGGTGGGTAGCTGTCATTCGACCTTGTTTATAACACTATTTCCAAAGCCACATTACAAAGGTGTTTTCATTTAACTCAAATAATAACTTTGCTTCAAAATTAACTACCAAATTCCATCCAAAATATGTCTCAAGATTATAAAATTAAGTTTAATGCCAATGTTCACCTAACATGCGTCAAGATAATAATATTTAAAGACTTTGAATATCAAATTTTGTTCATTGAATCAGTTTGGAGATTTTGACATGTCTCACCAGAATAACTACTGCCAACATGACGGAGAAAAAATTGGTTTTCACAATGGCACGTTTTTTAACCAAGACTCCATATTATACATAGAGCTCAATGGGCAAAGTAAGGCAAAGAGAGGCTGTCAACCTTTTTTTTTAAATCAAAATAAAATATTGCTATGAAACAAAATGCATGAAACTGTTGCATGCTTGGTAAAACCGAATGGCAATCTGGTGGTGGTTTAGGTGGGGGGTGGAGACCGGAAAATCATTCAGGGGTTGAGAAACCTATGAAATTTTCTGGTGGACCTGAGCGCTTAGTGGACGTCGTCGAGCCGAGGGGTCGCAGTCGAGTCGGCGTCTTGGAGGATGGCGAGGAGCTGACCTCCGCGTGGCCTCAGCCGCAGACCCTCAGTGATGCGACGCAGACGACGGAAGACGACGAAGCTACTCTCCGGGAACTGCTTATGAGGTATCTCGTCCCGGCACCCCTCCCTGCGTGTGTAGATAGAGCAGACTAAGATGAAGGGGGCAGTGAAAGTCCCTTCCTTTGTTCATTTAAAAATAGATAGAGGAAACCTCGGATTATCCGGAACTGCATTATCCGGATCCTGGATTAACCGGATGAGGTTGCCCGAAGTAAAATATGTAAATTACAGTCAAATTTCGATAATTTGTTTCTGCACTAGCGCCTTCTTAGTCTCAGATGCAACCGCAATAAATTAATGTACCAACGAGGTCAAATATATCTAGAGCTCTCGTCTCGTGTAAAGAAAGTGCAGCCTAAATGCTCAAACCACCATTTTCCTCTCTGTCAACTCTGCTCCCATGGCAACCAACATCAAATTCTCTCTTCACGAGATCACTAAATCAGGATCACTAAATCACTGTGTAAGACGCCGACGCAACTAGGACGTATTTTAAGGTGAACAGGAATGAATGCTGAGGCTGAGTGTAGAAAGGGTGAGATGCCTTTTGCAGTCTTGTTACTGACTGAGACCGACTGATTCTTTAGCCAGGATCATTAATTAATACCCAAAAAACCCAAAAATTAATGGTCCAATGACCATTAATGGCAGCCGGGTCCAATATCGAACTTTCACAACATTTTCTCAGGATTTTGTCCAGGATATCAAAATTTTAACTGGAAAGAGAGGATTTGATTGGTTACCTGAGAAAAATGGCAGTTGACCATATAGGCTTCACTTTTTTACCCCAGGCGAGATCAAGGTTCGTAGAGCTAAGCTTATGAAGCTAAGCTTAGCTCTACGAACCTTGAGACGAGATCTCTAGGTATATTTTAACCTTCTTGGTTCATTACTAACCACAACTTGTGAGGTTATGTTGTGTTTGTAGCTGTGATTAGTTTGTGTGTTACGACAGTCAAACAAACACTTTGTCTATTCTGTTTTACGTCTTTCCTTTCAATTTTCAGCATCAATATTGCAGGCAATAGTGTCCTGATCGTTATTTATGCGATGTTATAGTAGCTTCAGATTATCCAGATTTTTCGCTATCCGATCAATATTCCGCCACATTAGTCCGGATAATCCGATGTTTACTGTAGATCCAACTGCGATGAAGCACATAAGGCAGTAAGGTGAGCCCAAGATTTGTCTTTCTTTTATTGTTCCTCTAATACAAATGCCCCTTGCAGTGTTGTACCGCTTGTTCTTGGATTATGAGTGGTTTAGTATGCGTTTTAACAAAATTATTTTTAATACTTCTAGAAGGATATCTAGAGCACACCCCTGAGATATTACTGCGTTTATGATTGAAACACTTTTAATTCTTTTACGGAGATATCCCCGGAACATTCTTGGGACATCCATATCATATTCTTTGCTTACTTTTGGGATTTAACGGATTCCTTGCTATGATGCAATGATATTGTGTAAATACTAGGTTTTGTTTTAAGCATTCTAAGTTCAAATATTTTATCTGTTTATACCAAGGATATCTATAGAATATCCCTGGTATATGTCTGTTGTTTATTATTAATTCCTCTTTTAAATGTTTAACAGACATATCCTTTTGGAACATGTCTGGGACATACTATAAATTTGTTTTAAACGCTGATGAACTAAAAATGGCTAAAAAATGTTGTAATGGTAACAAATTTACATTTTTTCAACAAATTATCACTATACAATAAAAATATATTTTTATAAACACGTCCCTATGGAATACACCAGGATTGTTTCCAATTTCCTGGGTCCAGTATGGGATATTGGGACTTGTTAGGGATATCCTGGGGAAATGTGCTGTGTGGGACAAGTCTAGCAGAATTCACAGTCAAGAAGTTAGAAGTATGTGTGTAGAGGGAGACAAATCTTAACTCATCTTTACTATCTTTAGTTCATCCTAGTGTGCACTATATGTAACCATGGGCAATGATGGTTTTGGTCATGCCAAAGTGTTTTTTGCATTAGAAATGTAATAACGCTTCTAAAACATATTGAATCATAAATCTTAAAACATTGTGTCACAGGTTGTGAAAAGTCTTTTCCAATAATGTTGGCTTGTTCATATAAAACAATTCTAAACAAATTATCAAACTGTGCTAGCATAGGTCACAAACCAACTTTTATCTCTCAGTAGCTTAGTTTTGCCTAGTGTCAATTTAATTTTAAAAGATAAAATTTTACCAATTTTTCTTTGAAATGTCACTTCTTAATACAGAATATGTTTTGTATATTAGTGGGGTATTCTGATCTTGTAATTCACCTTTATAAGTACATTACAGTACAACATTTAAATTTGAATGTTAAACTGGAAGTCTTTGCAGTTGTGTATTAAAATATTGCTGAAAAAGTCGAATAGATCAACCATTTTTGTACGATATTGTCCATTTTTAAGTTTATTTCCTTTTAAACAGTTTTTTTGTATATTGAAAAATACTACTCCAAATAGCATTTGAGCAACATCTTTACATTTTATTAGGGTTTTTTAACATGTTATTAAACCAACAGTAATGCAGTACTAACTCCCACTTATTCTTGGCTTACCCATATAGTGCCAATGTTTTCATTTGTTAGCTTGATAACTTTATTTTATAGAAAAGCATTATATATATATATATGTTTTAATATTCTTAACATTTTGTTATTTAAATGATTTTCTTACTCTATTTTGTTGTTATTCTTTGTTGTTTTTATTCTACATGTTAGTTATTTTGTTAAACAAACATTATTGTTTAAAAATCGCTTATTAAAAACCTTATTTATTTTATTTACTCATATGTGTTTTTATGGAAATAAAAAATATTAAATATTATTTTTGTATATTTTTTTTAACTTATCCTTTTAACTTTATCTTCAGGATTTTATAAGAATGCAATTATTTTATAATTTAGTGTATTTTCATTAAGTTCTGTCTACTTTTTGTCTAAATTTTTGTTTGGTGTTCAGTCACAAGCAGCGTATACAATTCTCAAGCCACAATTTTGATATTGTTTAGCCATTGCTTATTTGAGAAAGTTATTTAAGCGAGATGAATATTTATATTTACAAACCGTAACTTTACACCCTTGGTTCTCTCAGTCTTCCAATTTTTACAAACTTGAGATTTGAAAAGGATGGGACATTAATGGGTATTATACATGACTACAACTTACAGAGAATTTTGTTTTCTGTTTTCACTAGAATAAAATGGCAAGAGAACTGTGTTAGCTGCTAGGGGATAGCACATGTATTAGATCACACACTATAAGCCTGGCAGTATTTCCCCACCACATTGGTCAGTCCTCGTAATGAATCATAGACTGCTAGTAAGTCTTGACTAAGTGGCTCAGACACTCTAATTTTCTTCAGCTACAATAAAATTTGATTGAAGAAAGCTTCACATATATAATAATTTCTAGCTTTGCAAAAAATACTTGAATAATACTTAATTTATAATCCATACTATTATGAAAGGAAGGTGATGTCTGTCTGTCACCAACTCATCCCTGAATCGATTGACCTGAATTATTCATGAAGTTAGCAAATATAACTGGGCAACGCATTGACTTGTTTGCATTTAAAAAATCCCTTAGGGCTCTACCATATGGAGCTTCAAAGATCCAATGTTATTATAATTTATATTTAAAGGATACTATTTTCCAATACATTGTTTATACCATTTGCAATACATTGAGGTGAAGGAGGCACTAGCTGGTTCTCAACTATAAGGAGTGCCACCTTTATAATAATGATTATTTATAATATTACTTTTATGTGATAACACCTCTCGTCGGAAAAATCAACATTGTGAGACGTTACAATTCTTCCTCTCCTTAAGTGTATGGCTGGAACATTCTAACTGAAAACGCAAATGATGAGCCATTTTTGGTTTAGTTGTGACATTATATAATATATTACAGATATGTAAATTCTTAAATTAAAAGATAAGTCTGCTTTCTTTACCTGTGCCTCACATCTCAAATTAAGTCTCAGTAGATGAAATCATTTTGATGAGCAAATTTCAGTACTATTGACCCTCATAATTCTTTATATAGCTGTCTGAAAATAAAAGAAAAAACATCCACAGCATAGGCTAGTCATAACATAAGAAGGACTTATAAGTAAAAAAATCTAGAATTTTTTTGAATGATCAACCTTAAGGTGTGTTTTGTAATACATGTGTTTATCCCGTACGGTCACAGCTATAGAGTGACATCCTGGATGGGCTCCACGAGATGACCGATGGAGCTCACCCAGCTCTCGATAGCTGCGGTCTGTGTCTAGACAGCGTAGTGTAGGTTGTAACGGGCGGGGTTGCATTAGTAAGGGCGATGCTCGGGTGCAGTCTGCAGAGACAGGTGAGCATCATGAGCACGAATCTGTCGGCCAAGCTGGACGAGCTGCAACAACGCGGCGACCGCCAGCTGGAGACGACCGTCGCGCTCTGTGAGATCCGCAGCCAACTACAGGAGCTCACCAAGTCGGTGGAGTCGTGCCAGTCCGAGGTCAGCGAGGTTAAGCGTGATATGGTGGCCATCAAGAACGAGCTCGACACGGTGCAGCAGGTCAAGGAGGAGATCGAGGAGCTGCGGGAGTACGTGGACCGCCTGGAGGAGCAGACGCACCGGCGCAAGCTGCGGCTGCTGGAACAGGTGCTGCCACACGCGCCACTCCCCGTGCTGCATGCTTCCCCTCGATATCACAGGCGGGAATGAGCTTGCACTGTTTTCGATGTTAGATTGTGGTTTAGTATGTTTTAGTTTTGAATGACTTCTTTCCTTAGGTGAGGTAACAATGTTCCAGGTACTTTCAGTCAACACTCAACTTGTTATTTTGTTATAGCAGGGACTTATATCCAATTTTCAGATCAATTTTCAACTTTATCATACTTTTTTTACACAAACAAACACACAAATGGATGAAACACATAACATAGACCTCACACTCCCAATATTTCGCGGAACCACACAAACGTTCCGCGTCTTCAAGGGGGGTTTTCTCTAGTTTGCCGGTCGCGTATTCTGGTTTCTGACTCAACCAGGCCAGAGTCATAGTCAGGTTTTCAACCAGAACACGCGACCAGCAAACTAGGAAAAACCCCCCTTGAAGATGCAGAACGTTTGTGTGTGTTTCTTTGTGTACAACAAACTTTTGACAAAGTTGTAAATTGAGCTGAAAATTGGACATAAGTACCCGCTAGAACAAAATAACAAGGTGAGTGTTGTCCAAATATAGGGCCTGAAATATGTGTTTTAATTATGATTGAGGCCGTCAAATTTTCGAGGCCTAAATCAAATACGATATAAGCCATTAATCAAAACAATTATTTTACCTTGCTTTCATGTTATGGTTTGATGCACTTTATTCCAATCGGATAAATGTCTAAGAAATATAATTATTATAAGACTGCTTTCTTACAGACATAGTAGAATAGTATGGAAATAGAGACTGAATTTGAATTAAATGACTGTATTCAAAAGGCTATTTTAGTTTAATATGGACGCTAACGCTATTCCCTAAAAATATGTTAATAAAGGAGTTTGTCTAGGTATATTGCCTATGGTCGAATGCTTATTACGTACTAAACTTATAATTAAAATTGTTTAAGTATTTTTTCCCAAATCATGGTCAGAACTTTTACTAAATAGTAAAACTATATTTAATATATAATCTTGTAAGACAAGTTAGCAAATACATTTAGTTACCATATTTAAATGTAAAATATTTTATGAATTTAAATTGCCAATGAACACAATAAATTAAAATTAAATTCTAAATCACAGTATTTTAGTGACACATTCAAGTACTTATTGTTGGCACTGAATAAACAACCCTCGTAAGAGAACCTGTGCAAGATATACGAGGGTCGTCCAGAAAGTAAAGAACGTTTCAGCATGGTTAAATAAAAACAAAAGATATCAACACCAAACTTTATTTACACAGCCACAGTACCTTATTCTACTTTTCTACGTAATCCCCATTGTTGTCGAGACACTTGTTGTAACGTGGGACCAGTTTCTCTATTCCGATGTTATACTCATCAGCCGCGAAAGATTTGAGCCATATCATGACTGCTTCTTTAAGTTCATCGTCATTTCCAAACTGTTTTCCACCCAAAAATACCTTCAACTTTGGAAACAGATGAAAATCACTAGGTGCTAGGTCAGGGCTGTAGGGAGGATGACTAAAGATTTCCCACTTCAGACTTTGGAGCTCTTGCCGCGTTCGTGCTGAGGCATGAGGCCGAGGTCGTGCATTGTCGTGAATGAAAAAAACTTTAGCCGACAGCATTCCACGCCTCTTGTTTTGGATGGCGCGACGAAGTTGTTGAAGAGTTTCACAATAGGATTCTGAGTTTATTGTTGCACCTCGTGGCATGAAATCCACATGGATTAATCCCTTTCGGTCCCAAAAAACCGTTGCCATGACTTTGCGAGTCTGCAACAATGGTTTTTCCTTTTTGGGGTTTGAGGGCGAATTTGTGTGATGCCACTCCATTGACTGACGCTTGCTTTCTGGAGTCTTATACGAAACCCATGTTTCATCTCCCATAACAATACGATCAAGAAATTGGTCTCCATCTTTGTCATATTGAGTCAAAAATTCAAGGGCTGCCCCCATGCGTTTTGCCTTATGGTCGTCCGTCAAAATCTTAGGCACCCACCGAGCACACACTTTCTTGTAACCAAGATGATCTGTCACTATCTCATGTAGGAGTGATCGTGAAATTTGTGGAAAAGAGTCATGTAAAGTCGTCAAAGTGAAACGTCGATTTTCCTGAATTGTTTCTTCAGTTCATCCGTGACTAGTGATGGCCTCCTGCTCCGATCTTCATCATGCAGGTTAGCCCTTCCTTGGTTAAACATGATACACCACTTTCTTACTGATGACTCATTCATCGCATCTTCACCATAGACAGCTTTAATTTGTCTATAAATTTCAATGGGCTTAACTTTTTGAGCATTCAAAAAGCGGATTACACTCCGTACTCCACATTTGGCGGGATTTTCGATTAGCGCCGCCATTTTAAAATGCTGCGAAAACAAGTAGCGTGATCACACAGCAACGAGACTCACCTCAAACTGAAGAGAAAGGAAGGGGCAAGCGGCCGCACACGTAATCGCAGTAGTGGGGGATCTGCGCCGTGCGCAATGCGCATTCGTTCTTCACTTTCTGGACGACCCTCGTATGTTACAAACCGTGCAAGCTGAGACGCACTAGCCCCACTACCATTCAGTGTTACTGCCCCTTCAATGCTGTTGAGAACACTCTTACACAGTTTGTCAGCTATACCAGGCCTGTTTTTTAAGTTAGTACTGTTTTTTAATCCCGCCGTTGTAGCATTGCGGTTGGCAATCCTGCATCCTGTGCTGTATGCATCTATTGGCAAGCCTGGAACACCACTATGGCAAAAATCTACAGTGTTTACGAACATTCAAAATGTTCCGCCAGTTGATAGTCCCGTCGACTGTGAAGTAATTTCTAAGAGTTAAAGGTGTGCAAGCGGCTGAAATTTATCGCAGATAAGGGAAGTGTATGACAAAGTGCACCACACCTCTAACGTCAAGAAATTTGTCAATGCCTGCGACCAATTAGCTTCAAATATCGTCACATTCCTCCTCGTACCGTTCAAGAAAAGTCAACGCACTCCCCAAATGTTTGATTCTGAGCACCTCAGTATTGCCACAGAGTGAGAATAACTTTTGTAATTTAGTTGTTCAGTTACAATTGCATAAAGAACACTCCTTGAAACTGCAGGAAACTCATCAGAATATGACGAAATCATAAACCGCCTGATCTCTCTCACGTTTTTATCAACTTTATGCACCAAATCTTAGTAATGACAGGTCACTCACTTTGTTCCTCATCATGAACATTTGTGAGGCCATATTCAAATGTTCTAACCCACTTGCGTATTATTCAATCGCTCATTATGTTTTCGTGATATACTGCAAGAATCTGCTGATGAATTTCAGCCCCTATCACACCTTTAACACTTAGAAATAATCTCAGTGCATTCTTCATAGTCGCAGAACTATTAATCAGCAGCGTCATTTGAATGTTTATAAACCACTCTCCTGAACACGGGATCAGATTCCAGATCCTGAAATGTCGTGAAACTTGTTTTTACTAATCAGGGATGAAAAATGTCCGTAGTAATTTCCTAAATAACATAAACTTAAAATCACCAACAATGAATTTTAAACAAAGAATTCAGAAACTAGTTACCGTAAACACAATTGATTTTTACTGAAGTGGTGCCCCAGCCTTGCCAATAGATGAGATACACAGCGCAGGATGCAGGAGTGCCAACCAGTACTATAATGCAAAACATATTTATTTACTTTAAAAACCCACCTCGTATCTTGCACAAGTTCTGAAGTAGATTACTTTTTCAAAGGTCTAACTTTATTTAATATTTATTCATTAAAAACAAAAATTAATGGATAGCTCCACCTGTAATATAATCTTAACCTTTTGCATGCTCAGCTATTCCAAATTCTTAGTATTTTATTACTCTGATAATTTGTTATTTATGTTATTTGTAAAATATGTTAAAAACTACATCAAAGCACATTTTTATACACGCTAAAATTACTTTATTTTCTAATAGCTCTCATGCTAAAATACTCTTCCTGCTTTTATTTTTGTATGTTTTACTTTTGAAGTTGGATTAAACACTAACCAGCTATTTGAAATGGTTCCACAGTTTACACAATTGTGGTAGCTAGAATGAGAATAAAAATGTGGAGGGTGAAGTAAATATGGAAAAGAAATTCTACCTCATTGGAAATAATTTAGGTTTTCGTGTGGTGAATGTGATACTGGTACTGATGCTGATACTAACAACTAATTGTCTATCTCTGGCAGATCCAGCTATATGGACAGCAAGCTAAACGAGCGGTAACTATGGTTGATTGTAGCTGGTTTGGTATGTGCGATATTGCATAATATTGGCTTTGTGCCATTTAGTGCTCTCTGATATCTCGATATAGGCTATTTAGATCTACATGACCATAACTACATATGCCATCCAGTTAATGCTTGACTAAAGTTAACTGCATCCCAATAACAAGACATATCTGACACGTAGGACAAGTTTTTTGAATGAGCGCTTAACCGGTCTTGCATTGAACTTAGACTTGTAGATCTATGGAGAAGATAAAAATCTTATTTTGGATGGGCTGCATTAATGATGAGTAATGGAAAAGCACAGTGAGAATTTTGTGTGAGGTATTTTTAGTGACGAGATTCACCATTAGTCAGTTTGTGACACACCCTCTTAGGAGGATAATAGCTAATGAGAATAGATGATGTATTATTATAGTGTTTATGCATATAAACTGAGATTGGTTTTATACAGTTTAGTACCCTTTGCTCCTTATTTTCTCAACCTTAACAATTTATTTTCGCCAATCAATAATTCTTCAGGTATTTGGGTTTCAGTTTTTTCTAGAACAATTAATTTTAATGGGTCAACGTGAAAATGATGTGTTGATGAATATCTGAAAATACAATAAAGACTACATCTAATGTAATATATACAATTTTCGTGTCACAGAGTTTGTAACAAAACTCCTCCGAAACAGCTTGGCCGATTCTTATGAAATTTTGTGTGTACATTCGGTAGGTCTGAGAATAGGACGTAAACTTTTTTTTTCGATAGGCGAGTGAGCGAAGTGAACGAGCTCATATTGAAAATGAACGAGTATTTTACATAAAACAAATTCAATAACATTAGGACAGGACAACGTCTGTCGGGCCAACTAGTATCTTTTTATATAATTCTGTAAGCAATATTTTTAAGTAAAAATTGTGGGAGTTTGGCAAATTGCGGGATGGTGGGAGACGGCTCAAATTAAAGGTCTTGATCCCAGGGACTCACGAAAAATATCAGTATTTATAAAAAGTTACCATCAAACGAGAAATAACGTAAAACATTCCCCATAAGAAAAGCATGTGAAATTAAAAACGTCTGCTTTGTTTACATAAAACATTTGATTAAGTATCTACTTTGTTTATGAACTGACATGTGTTCCTTCTTAAAAAAATCAGACATTGGAGCAAGGTTAGGGGCTATGGCCCCTTCAAGCCACTAGTAATGGTATATTTTGATATCATAACAAATCAAATGTTTGCTATTGAGCTTAATTAAAAAAAATACAGAGAATGTATAATCTTTAGCAATATTCAATTAGATTTGAAAATGATATGGGATAAGTTATAATGAAGATAGAAGGAATAGTTAAACTTCATTCTGGCATACTGGGAGTTGTTCTTACTGGACGGCTGAGCTTTTATAAAAGGTCAGATGTTATTAAATGTTAAACAAGATCAGTGGATTATGAGACCATGCGACAGGAATGTTTATAGCCTCAGTTCTCTCTGGATGAAATATCAAATACTACTTATTTTGTTAACAATATATTCTGTATATTGGAAAACTACTTATCCGGCTTAGTTCACTAGAAATTTCAAAATACAGTACGATAGAATCTCTCCTGCAAAAAATCTGCACCATAAAAATATTTTTAAGTTGAATATCTTTGTTGGATGAAAACAAAAAAGCATAAATTTGGAAACTTTGTTGACAAATCAACTTAAACTGCGGTTGAACCCGCTTAAGTTATCTTTAACAGTTTTATAACCTAGAGTTTCAATTATAATTCTTAATAACTTTTGATAAAGTTCTACTATAATGAAATCAACTGTTTGATTCTACAGAAACATGAAATTCAAAATATTCGTTGAGGCTAGATAATTATTTATTTATTGTTATGATTTTCTGCATACTTTATTACTACAAATGACAGTCTTACTGAAATACAGTAAATTACAATAAGCTTTTGGTGTACTAAAACATTAGCATGGGTAAATAGAAGTCTCTATGAGCAAGAATTTTAAATTGCCTTGCCAATTTGGTTTCAGATCATAGATCATTTGGTTTGACCTAGTTAAAACTTTCTTCATTTAGCTACGCTGTTTCCAACAAACAACTTAAAATTAATAGCAACTTTCAATCTTTCTCTTCTTGCAAATAGTTTCTTACAGAAAATTATTCTTTGTTTAGAACCTTTTCAGGTCTCGTCTAAAATATTTACCCTTTCATCTTTTTTAGGACTGAGGGGAGAGCATTAAAAAGCATTTGCATGATTGGTGCATTTGTTTTGTGGGAAAGGTTGTGTGATGGGGAGGTGGTGGGGGTACATTTACATGTGTACGTTGTAGGTACGCATAACAATTAAATGAGGAGTAAAGAGATGACTATTGCGTTTCAGAAAAGTTAAACTCTGTAATTTGTAAATCCCACAAAATAGTGAGCATATTATTTGACTTGAAATGGGATCTACTGGAGTTGCGTAAACAAGACCAAGAATAAATCTCAATGCTTTCTTTTGAACGATGAATATGGAGAGGATTTTGACACTCTCAGATCCTGAAAAAGGAACACGGAATGAAATATTAGGATGAAATAGCGATCATATGCTGCTAAAAGAATGTCAATGCCAACAAAATAACACAAACTTAGTAAAATAAAAAAAATCCTGAACTCAACTTTTTCAAAAATATGATATAATCCAAAAATCATAATCATTTGTCAATTATTATCATATCAATATTTTAGTCTGGGGCCAAATCCCCAGTTACTGGAGATTAAGGTATAGACAAAGTTGAAGGGTGAGGTTGATGCGAAGGTCGAGGCAGAGATGAAGTAGAGGCTTGAGGTCGAGGCAGAGATGATGTAGAGGCTTGAGGTCGAGGCAGAGATGATGTAGAGGCTTGAGGTCGAGGCAGAAATGAAGTAGAGGCTTGAGGTCGAGGCAGAGATGAAGTAGAGGCTTGAGGTCGAGGCAGAGATGATGTAGAGGCTTGAGGTCGAGGCAGAGATGAAGCAGAGGCTTGAGGTCGAGGCAGAGATGATGAAGAGGCTTGAGGTCGAGGCAGAGATGAAGTAGAGGCTTGAGGTCGAGACAGAGATGATGTAGAGGCTTGAGGTCGAGGCAGAGATGAAGTAGAGGCTTGAGGTCGAGGCAGAGATGATGTAGAGGCTTGAGGTCGAGGCAGAGATGATGTATAGGCTTGAGGTCGAGGCAGAGATGAAGTAGAGGCTTGAGATCGAGGCAGATATGAAGTAGAGGCTTGAGGTCGAGGCAGAGATGATGTAGAGGCTTGAGGTCGAGGCAGAGATGATGTAGAGGCTTGAGGTCGAGGCTGAGATGATGTAGAGGCTTGAGGTCAAGGCAGAGATGAAGTAGAGGCTTGAGGTCGAGGCAGAGATGAAGTAGAGGCTTGAGGTTGAGGCAGAGATGATGAGAGGCTTGAGGTCGAGGAAGAGCTGAAGTAGAGGCTTGAGGTCGAGGCAGAGATGAAGTAGAGGCTTGAGGTCGAGGCAGAGATGATGTAGAGGCTTGAGGTCAAGGCAGAGATGAAGTAGAGGCTTGAGGTCGAGGCAGAGATGATGAGAGGCTTGAGGTCGAGGCAGAGATGAAGTAGAGGCTTGAGGTCGAGGCAGAGATGAAGTAGAAGCTTGAGGTCGAGGCAGAGATGATGTAGAGGCTTGAGGTCAAGGCAGAGATGAAGTAGAGGCTTGAGGTCGAGGCAGAGATGAAGTAGAGGCTTGAGGTCGAGGTAGAGATGATGTAGAGGCTTGAGGTCGAGGCAGAGATGATTTAGAGGCTTGAGGTCGAGGCAGAGATGAAGTAGAGGCTTGAGGTTGAGGCAGAGATGGAGTAGAGGCTTGAGGTCGAGGCAGAGATGATGTAGAGGCTTGAGGTCGAGGCAGAGATGATGTAGAGGCTTGAGGTCGAGGCAGAGATGAAGTAGATGCTTGAGGTCGAGGCAGAGATGATGTAGAGGCTTGAGGTCGAGGCAGAGATGAAGTAGAGGCTTGAGGTCGAGGCAGAGATGATGTAGAGGCTTGAGGTCGAGGCAGAGATGAAGTAGAGGCTTGAGGTCGAGGCAGAGATGAAGTAGAGGCTTGAGGTCGAGGCAGAGATGATGTAGAGGCTTGAGGTCGAGGCAGAGATGAAGTAGAGGCTTGAGGTCGAGGCAGAGATGAAGTAGAGGCTTGAGGTCGAGGCAGAGATGATGAGAGGCTTGAGGTCGAGGCAGAGATGAAGTAGAGGCTTGAGGTCGAGGCAGAGATGATGTAGAGGCTTGAGGTCGAGGCAGAGATGAAGTAGAGGCTTGAGGTTGAGGCAGAGATGATGTAGAGGCTTGAGGTCGAGGCAGAGATGATGTAGAGGCTTGAGGTCGAGGCAGAGATCAAGTAGAGGCTTGAGGTATAGGCAGAGATGATGTAGAGGCTTGAGGTCGAGGCAGAGATGAAGTAGAGGCTTGAGGTCGAGGCAGAGATGATGTAGAGGCTTGAGGTTGAGGCAGAGATGATGTAGAGGCTTGAGGTCGAGGCAGAGATGAAGTAGAGGCTTGAGGTTGAGGCAGAGATGAAGTAGAGGCTTGAGGTCCAGACAGAGATGATGAGAGGCTTGAGGTCGAGGCATAGATGATGTAGAGACTTGATGTCGAGGCAGAGATGAAGTAGAGGCTTGAGGTCGAGGCAGAGATGATGTAGAGGGTTGTTTGACAAAGTACAAAGATGGAGATTAAGGGGTCAAATCTCCTTAATGTCCAAGGTTTTATCATTCACTATAATTTATAGTCAATGGTTTTATCCTGTGCATTATCAAATTATTAGTCTCAGATAATAATTATCTTCCTGGCAAGATAATAATTATCTTCACCAGTAACGAGATAGTGAGGAGCCAGTGACATTCGACAAATGAAAAACCAAAAGCTTTGTTTTGAAAGTGTTCACGCAGAGGGAATTGTTAGACGGCCCAGTGGCTTCTTAAGAAAAAAATTGTGTTGTATAGTTCAAAGTTTTGATTAGATAGCTGTTTTTGGATATGAAGAATAAAACTATATTGTAGCAAATACAAATATAATAGTTAACATTTCAGGAAAATTTCAGCAGATTACTTGAGGATTGGTGATTATCATTGTTTTTGCATGTGCATGTAATTAATGATTTGTTATGAAAACTCTTAATATGTATTCTCATTCTCAATATATGTTTCTGTTGCATTTATTTCTACCCATCTTTTCATTATCCTCAGCATATTTACAAAGTTGTATGGTTCTCAATAGAGTGAGTAAAAGATAATTGTAAAAAAGCTTGATTTCTTTTTTGAGCAGTTTTTTTTTAATTATATTTTTGGCTAATGAAATGAATATGCATGTTGTAAGTGTAACTTTGGTTAATGTTCTGTATGTTCATGATTATATCAGATAAAGTATTTATGAATATGGTTGATTGTGTTCTAACCTAAGAACAATTAATTTATGCTGGAGGGTAAATGGTTACTGAATATTACTCAGTTTGTGATATGATACCAGGGTGTCTCACGTAAGGTGTCCCAAACAGATTACACACTAACTCCTAGCTTGACCTAGAAGCGTGAAACAAAATTATTCCCCACTGATTTGACCCTGAAGAATAACATATTTTTTTGTAAATACAGTGTTCCAAAAACTGAGGGTCGCCCTGATTTTTAAAATGTAAACATGTGTCATATTGTACATTTATTTTAAAGCCCTATAATAGACAAACATTTGGCAAAAGATAAATATATAAGCGAGTTCTGTTTTGCCAAAATGCTGAATGTTGGTCTACTAGATGCCTTTAAAATAATAAACTATATAATATTTTGACTATAAATAGTAAATGGTAAAACATGACCTATGTTTACATTTTAAAATTCATGGAATTGCACTGGTGACCCTCAGTTTTTTAAAAACACTCTGGAACACTCTGTATTTAAAAAATTTAAATATTAACAGGTATACCAGAGTGTTGGTTTAGTGGAGAATAGTTTTGTTTCATCCTTCGAGTTAAAGTAGTTTGTACCTAATCTGTTTGAGACAACTTACTTGAGACACCCTGTAATACACCAGTATGATGTGATATGTAATGTAGGAAGATGACTTGATGGGCTGATGGTTAACAAAGGGGTGAGGGGAAATTGACCCCCTCCACTGTTTGTCCACTGTTTACTGACGTGCAAACCAAGACACTATCAATGAAACGTAATAGCGTTTAATAATCAGCTGTGACAAAATCTTGCAACGAAAAAAGATCAAATCACTTTATGTGGCATAAGAAGGATTGTGGTGGGGGTGACTTACCCCTCACCCCCTTGTTTACTAGCTCGTCATCAAATCATCTTCTTACAGTATATCTAAATAAAAGAGTAAGAATAATATGACAGGTCGTTGAACACTTTGACCAGATGTGTGCAGACTACTGAGCAGTCGTAGCTTGTTTGTAGTATGTGGCCAAGCTACAAACAATGTAAATATTGCAACATGGTACTTGTAAGAATATATTAATATTAGGATAGTATTATTTGCGAAGTTCAGTTTTTTGTGATCAAAAATCCTCCAACAGGAACTAAAAAGTCAAGTTAAGTAAGCATGGAAGGAGAAGTTGTAGAAAATTAATTATTATTCGTGGATAGTCTAACTGTTGCAAACAATTATCTGCACCTCTCATTGTGGCCAATCTCTGTGGTTTTCCATTGTGAGAGGTAATGCTATTGAGACAGGACCAACATTCGAATGAAGTTCTGGGAAAATGTATTTGTTTTTCTCTGCAATACTACTACTGTAACAAATATAGACTAATTTTTAGTACAAAAACATGTAAAAAAATACCATTTCAACTTTTCTATGAGTTTTGTTGAATAAAATCGTCCTTAAGCTGAATGGCTTGGTGCCTATTTGAATACCTCATGCTGCAGGAACTTTAAAATGGAAAAAATACTTGTAAAATTATTCGGTTGTGTTCTGAGGCGTGGTTTATTTTGTCCTGTTCAGTTGGAACAACTCGTATTATACTAGACTAAAATTGGTACACACCTTGTCGTCAACAGTTGGAATTGTGGTGAATCAACCCATTAACATGTTTCGCTGACGTTTTTACAGCGTATCATGTAGGAATGTATCTACTTTATGCACAGTTCAGGGGCTACAATAATGAATTTTAAGTATAGACAAGAAATGGAAAAAACTGCAGTGGAACAATTTGAGTGCTAAAAGAACAAATTATGTAAAGTGTTCTAGAACAAAGATTTGAATATTAAAGAATGTATCACATAGTTTGAGACTGTCCATGATTCACGGTCCGTGTGTTGCAGGGGCTCACGTTCTTCCTGTGCTACACCATCCTCGCCTCCATGCTGGGAATGCTGCAGTTCGGCTACAACACTGGCGTCATTAATGCTCCTGAATTTGTAAGTTTCACATTTCTTTTCTTTTAATTTTTGTTGGGGTGTCATTAATAATCCTGAATTTGTAAGTTTCATAGCGCCGATAACCAGACTCCAGTAGTCTTCTTCAGGTTAAGGGAAGTGGTCTTTAATTAAAAGAAAAACTAAACAAAATACATTGAGTTATTGATTAAAAATAAAATATTCTCCTCAAATCAAAATAAAATAAATTAAATCCTTGTTTATTATACAGTAGGGCAGAAGTCTATGGGAATTTCTTAAAATGTATTACTGGTTACCTACGTTTTGGAAAGAGTATACGTGCCAAATTTTGTGGTTATAGATGTAGAGGTTTGGCCTGGGGGATGATCGGTTTTTTGTATTTACAGATATAGATAGCTTATAAGAATTTTTTTACTTTTATTTAGTGATCTTAACCTCAAAAACTATTATTTTGTATACATGTTTTGTATCAATCACAATCTCTTCATTTCTGATCCACCTTTAGAGTTTTAAATTACACACTTTCAGACTCTGCCCCAATGCCCTTCAAAGTACCAGTGTTAATCTTATGCTGCTAATTTATTTATTTACACAGCCCCATGCCTGTGATCCCATTGGTAACAAGAATAGGACACTAGCAAGTTGAATTTTAAAACGTCTTATTTTTTCAGAACATAGAGAACTTCATGAAGGATGTGTACAAAGACCGCTACGGGGAGGATCTTCAGGAGGAGTCCGTGAAACTGTTGTACTCTCTGGCCGTGTCGATATTTGCGATCGGAGGAATGTTGGGCGGCTTCAGTGGAGGCGTCATCGCAAATAAATTCGGAAGGTATTGATTAATTGGTTTACACGTCTTGTGATCCAAATTTATTTAACACAAAAACATAAAAATTAAACATAAAAACTTTTATGTTTGTGAGTGTTAGTATTGCCACATATCGTCCACATGCAAATTTTATCATGTGAAATTCGCTTTGCTTGAAAACAACAAAAAAATGTGTGAGAATCTCTATCTCTTCATGGTTGGTAAAATTATAGCCATGGTTGGTAAATGAATATTTGACAACAAAAACCAGTACAGTAGAACTCCAATTATCCGAATTAATTGGGGATCGGGCCGATTCGGATATACATAAATTCGGATGATCAGGTATACCTTGGGAATTAAGCAAAAAACATCACCTTACATAAAAAATCAGAATTTTATCGACAAAGTTATTATAAATGTAATGGACAGAAAGTGAGCGAACTGTATCAAGAATATACGTCATAAAAATTAAATTACAGGAGTTAAATTGAATACAGTATATACAGCTGCTCTTTTCAAAACATACTGTACGTATTTCACTGTTCAATGTTGGTTATTTCACTTGAACATCTCGAGCAAAGTGAGTTT
This sequence comes from Allygus modestus, assembly GCA_963675035.1. Taxonomy (NCBI): domain Eukaryota; kingdom Metazoa; phylum Arthropoda; class Insecta; order Hemiptera; family Cicadellidae; genus Allygus; species Allygus modestus. The sequence goes on from OY776114.1 coordinate 104,240,015, forward strand.
ATCACTTAGCGAAAGGACAACAAGTTTACGTTTTGTACTCATTTCGAACGATAATCTCGGTGAAAGAACAGTAGCGACTGATGATGAGCAGGGCTGGAAGGGGGTATGACTCATTGTTCCCCGCGAAAATATCGTCCGGAAGGTAACAGCACGGGCTTTTATTTTAGCGCTCATGGCGCATTATCGCTACACGCGCTCCCGCAATTATTTTCTTGATTTTTATGTTTCTATTATTTCACTCGAAATCGATTCGGATAATTGGATATTCGGATAATTGGGGTTCGGATAATTGGATTTCTACTGTATTTTCAACTTATAAGAGGACTTATTAGAGTACTTTACCCCTTTTATTCTTCTACAAACCCTATTTATAGTTTAGCTAGACCCTCTATGACAAATTTGTCTTCAAGAAAATTTATTCATTTTTGGAATGTTGCCTCTGAACTGTAATGAATATTCATGATAGTTTTAATTTACCTTATTGTCAGCATTGGGGTAGCAGGAGTATTCATGCTGCTGTGGTATGGAGATGACTGCTTGGTGGCTGTTTAGGGGGAAAAGGAAATGAGGGGAAGTTACTCCCACCGCAGTTCTTGCTCACTTTTGCCACAGCTGATTGTTTTACCTGTTACAATTAACTAATGGTTTCTTTTGCATAGACATAATTCATGGGAGGGCAGTGGAATAAATATTATTGTAATATATGGAGTCACAATAATCATGATCTGCCTCTCCCAAATGAAACATTCAAATTTCGCTTGTGTTCCTGTACCTATGTGCCTATGAACGTTAAAGGTACAAGGCAGGTAACTACCCTCACTCCCCTTGCCCCCTCATTGGCCTTCAAGACATTACTCTGCAATATTGTGTCAAGGGATTTAAAGAAATTTCAGTAACATTCATCTTATAATATGTACTTTCCATCATTGAAATTTTGTTGCTTTACAGGAAAGGTGGCCTGTTACTGAACAACATTCTAGGAATCTGTGGAGCTTGTATGATGGGCTTTACAAAGATAATGCATTCGTATGAATTGCTTTTTCTTGGTCGTTTTATAATTGGAGTCAATTGTGGTGAGTGATTATGCCTTAGATGGTTGTTTTTTTGTGTTAAACAATTTATTGATTTGCATGAAATATAGTTTATGTAGTTACAACATATGATTAAATATTCAACACTACACAAATATTCACACTAACACTATACTTACATACAAGATGGTAAATAAACAGTGGAATTACGATTATTCAAGTCCAACCTTAAACAAATCCACAAATATGCGTAAATGTTACTAATAAGTCAGTTAGGCAATTTTTAATTAGTTTTTGAGTATAATTAACATTAAATTATTAATTTTTGAGTATAATTAACCTCAAAACTTTAAAAATAATTATTTGGTCTGGGGTATGTTTCTTCATATTGCCATTTTGGTTTATACTAATATATAGTGTAAGTTTTTCAGTTGTTCCACTACAAACATCCATGCGTTACACATAAGTGACGCTTGGTAGTAAACGTGTTAAATTAAAGTAAATGTAATCTGTTACTGTTTTTTTTTGTATGAGAGTAGGGAAATGTTCTAAAAATGTAACCATTAATCCTTTTTTAAACTTTACTAAGCTTTTTAGATCACCCTCTATTCTTTTTAGTTATTTAAGGGATTCTTTACTTTTACCATACTATACTACAAAGATTCTCAACAAACCATAAAACGTCTCCATTTCTGTGCAGGTTTAAACACGTCGTTAGTGCCGATGTACATTTCCGAGATCGCGCCACTGAACCTGCGAGGAGGCCTGGGGACGGTCAATCAACTGGCCGTGACGACGGGGCTGCTCATCTCACAGATCCTCGGGATTGAGCAGATTCTCGGCACCGATGACGGGTGGCCTGTGCTATTAGGTAAAACAAGTGTTGAGCTTTAGTAGAGAAGAAATGTTTGTTCTGGAACCAAAATTCACTAAAAAACACTGTCTGCTCTGGATGTTCACGATAGTGGTGGTTTAAGACCCGTGCGTGGTGTGAACTTTTTGAAGTGAAAATTTACAGTTCCAGAAAGGACCGATTTTTCGTGAATTTTGGTCCAGAACAGACATTTGCTCTCTACTAGCTTTATCTTAAGGCCATCAACATAATTTGAGTTTTTCAATTAAAGTGAGGGGGGAAATGATTGTGATGGTGATTATCCTTACTTTCTACTTATTACAATACAATGTTCTCCAAATTATTGGGGAGTCAACCGCCCTCTTGCCACCCCTGAATTACACCACAGCTTTGCCTTCCTGTTGACCTTATCCTGACTTTCTACTTATTACAATACAATGTTCTCCAAATTATTGGGGAGTCAACCGCCCTCTTGCCACCCCTGAATTACACCACAGCTTTGCCTTCCTGTTGACCTTATCCTGACTTTCTACTTATTACAATACAATGTTCTCCAAATTATTGGGGAGTCAACCGCCCTCTTGCCACCCCTGAATTACACCACAGCTTTGCCTTCCTGTTGACCAAATTTTCTGTAACTGTTCACTTTTAACATTTACGCTTGCACATTGTCAGTTAAAACCACTTTTTAGATAATTAACTTGAAAATGAGTATCACATTTTTAGGTGAAACTAAATAAAAGAGATTAAACTTATACAGCCAATAATTTGGACGTTGAACTTTTAGAAACACTTAAACTAAATAACTTAAATATATTTTAATAAATATTTGTGTAAATGGCATTTACTCATTGGCCTTAGAAAACAGAGTGCCCATAAGGTATAAGACAAGTTGACGACTTTTGATACAGTGCTTATCTTTTTTATCATTTGATTACAGGTTTAGCAATCTGCCCTGCTGTTTTACAACTGATTCTGTTACCAGTGTGTCCAGAATCCCCCCGTTACCTGTTAATACAAAAACAATGGGAAGAAGAAGCGAGAAGAGGTAACAAATTTATTAAGAAAACTTTGTAGGATTTTTAAGGCGCATTTCCAATAAAAATAATTCAGTTTTCCATGTATGAATACAGATAGACCACAAAACTATTTTATATTTAGGGTTTTGTAGTTTTGCCATTGCTCTTGCCAACTTTGTATGGATTCAATGATTTATTTATTTAGCCAGGACAGACCATACAATATTGCATTGGCAATAAATTAAATGTTACAAAATACTGTCTAAATTTAGAATTTAAAAATTACAGTTAATGCAGTAGTCAGGATTCAGTTGTTAAGTGACGTAATGGCTTTCCCTTTTTTCTTTTCATTATCCTTATTTATACCTATTATTTTTATAGGAATCCTTCCTTCTTCATACTCCTCTGTATGGTCTAAAAACAGTTGAGGGATTTATATATATATATATCCTACTAATATTATAAATGTGAAAGTTTGGATGTATATATGTATATTTGGATTTCCACTACGCAAAAACTACTGGACCTATTAAACCACAATTTTGCGGAATCATAGCTTACATAACACATTAATATAAAGACCTGGTAATGTCTACATCCAACATTAGGGCTCCACCCGATGGACTCTGTAAGATCCAATGCAAATCTTATGGCAGGATGTAATTTATAATGTTACCAGCTGTATGTTAAAATATTTGTCAGTTACTGCAAAGTAAGTTGTCACATGGTAAAACATAAACAAAGATTTGATAGTGCTCGTCAGGTTAATATTTCAAATGTGTTTAAATTTTTCGCGAGCGAAGCCGCGGGAAACAGCTAGTACATATGTAAATTAAATTAAATATTCTATTGTGGGATAGAAGGCCAGGCAGATAAAGGCCTTGACATGTAGTTAACTGCTGCTAATAGCTTTCTTGTCTTAGCATTATCTTGGTCATAGCTTGCGAGGGTGTGATCTTACATTTTTGCCTTGACTATTTAAATCTGGTAGATCTTTCAATCCGTAACAGAGTAGCACATACTGTAAATTATGTTTACCAATTTCTGGGTTATGGAGGCTTAGCTATGATACCATAAATCAAAGCGTAAAATTCCACCAACCTCAGCCAGTTGTGAACTTCAAACTTGAAATTAAATGTTTCTAAAATAAGGATCTGCTCAATTACTACTCTTCCTGAAATTACACACAAGTTCTTATCGGTAAGAGGTGTTTGTAACTCTTATCACGTTGAAACCTTTGCAATACCATAATAAACAGGATTAGTAGAAAATATATACACAGAAATAATCAAAAACTTCCAGATACAATTAATACTATTTATTAATACACGGTTAAAACGCTAAGTTCTCAGTGACTACTGAACCCATTGACAAAAATTGTGTGTCAAATTAAAGGGGATAATGCGTAGATTTTCCGAAATTCCTTATAATTCACGTTTGTTCTTAGGTCACACCCCACAGCCCTTCAAAAGCTGCAATTTTAATCTTATGGAAGAACAGTAATCATTGAAATTGAGCATTTGACAGCTGTTGAAGGTAACAAAACACAGTACAGAAGCAAGATCAGCTGTTTTAAGCTAACTTCTGGAATGGTATCATAATTTAAACTGCTCGAATTTGAGCAGCTGGATTTGCTGTTATAATTTTAACAGCTGCTATTTATTTCATCACCTGCATATGATAAATGTAACGTTTTTATAACCTATACTTGTATTTACAAGCTTCCCACTTGATTTACAGCGTTAAGAAGACTGAGAGCGTCGAACAACGTGGAGGAGGACATCGAAGAGATGCGAGCGGAGCAGCGAGCGCAGCAGTCCGAGTCCACCATCTCCATGATGGAGCTGATCTGCTCTCCGACGCTGAGGTCGCCGCTGATCATCAGCATCGTGATGCAGCTGAGTCAGCAGCTCTCCGGCATCAACGCTGTAAGCATCATAGTTTCAGGTTCAGATTCTGGCATTGATGCTTTAAGCACCGTAATTAGGGGTTCAGACTAGAATAAATTTTGTAAGCATCGTAATTAGAGGTTCATAAACTGGCATTGATTCTGTAAGAATCATAGTTAAAGGTTTAGATTCTGGCATCGATGCTTTAAGCGTCATAATTAGAGGTTCAGAATCTGGCATTGATGCTGTAAGGATCGTAATTAGAGGTTTAGATCAGAATTAATGTTGTAAGCATCATAATTAGAGGTTCAGATTAGAATTGATGTTTTAAACATCTTAACTAGAGGTCAGATCAGAATCAATGTTGAAAGCATCATATTTTAGGGTCAGATCAGAATTGATGTTGTAAGCATCGTAATTAGAGGTTCAGATCAGAATTGATGTTGTAAACATCGTAACTAGAGGTCAGATCAGAGTCAATGTTGTATTGTAATTAGAGCTGAGATCAGAATCGATGTTGTACCGTAAGCATCGTAATTAAAGGTTCAGATCAGAATCAATGTTGTAAACATCGTAACGAGGTCAGATTAGAATTGATGCTGTAAGCATCGTAAATAGAGGTTCTGATCAGAATCATTTTATAAGTATCGTAATTAGAGGTTCAGATTCTCACATCGATGTTGTAGGCATCGTAATTAGAGGTTCATAATCTGGTATAATTACCTGTCTTAACTTGCTTGACTACTTAGTCTTAACTACTATTAAACTTGATTTGAACATCATGTGATCAAATCAAAATAAATTTTCTTAAGTATAACTTTAGAACTTTGAAAACTCTTGGGGCAGAGCCTGAAGATACTTTTGAAAGACAATCAGGCCTCTATAACCTGTTTAAAAAATATGAATGCAATTAAAGAGAAACATTATATACCTTCATGCATGGTTTGTGTTCAAACATTATATACTAGGAGACAGACACCAGCTTCATATATTATAATTGTATGGATACAACAAATACTTCTATATATCTACAAGAGTCTGTTTCTGTTTGTTTCAGGTGTTCTATTATTCTACAAATTTGTTTATAAGTTCGGGGTTGACCGAAGAAACGTCAAAGTTTATGACTATAGGTATAGGTGCGATAATGGTAGCAATGACTTTAGTGATAATGCCTTTGATGGATCGGATGGGGAGAAGAACTCTTCACCTGTACGGGCTAGGAGGGATGTTCATATTCTCCATCTTCATAACCATCTCATTCCTTATAAAGGTTGGTCAGAAAACAAATAGATTTAGTTTTAAGGTGGTATTTATTGCTGGTTTGTCACTCGTAGGAAGAATTTGCAATGGAAAAAGTGATACTTTAATGTAATGCATTTTTTAAATGTGGTGTTTTTCTCTGGTTGAAAATTGTGTTTGCAAAATTAATTTATTTGATCTAAATTTGACAAACTACATAGGTGTTTTATTTTCTTGCTAATTTCATAGTTTGTCCCATAATAATAGCACGTTTTTCTGTCTATTATAGGAGTTAATAACACAACTGTGAACTAAAATGCAATGCAGCCTTGAGATGTTATCAGACTTTTATCTCTTATTGTTGAAAATTTTATTTAGATATGAACTTATAACTTCAGCGAATGTCACAGCTCTTTGTCTGCATAGACAAATCAATAACAACATTCAGAGACAAAGTGAAAGTCATTTTTTCTGCAAATACAACAATTGACATAAGGAAAGTAAATAACACTTATTAATGTAAGGTTTTTTATTTATAAATAAGTGATACTTTTTACACTAACTTATGGCTTCTATTAACAATTCCTATGTACTTTTCAGTTTAATGCTATCCTTTATTCAGAGAAACAAGCAGGTAAACCATAGACTACCTTTTTTTGATATGAAAATTATTTTGCATTAGGTTTCCGAATAAATTTCTTTCTGGAAAAAATAGGACAAATAGATAACAGGGTGGAACAGAAAAATAACTGTTGTTTTTGTGTTCTTTTGAATCAACGATAAATCATAAATTTACTCCACTTTCTATTAAGCTAAATAAGTTGTTTGATTAGTAAACAATTTCTGAATGTGGACCTAATTTCATTTTTTGGCCAGATAAATCGAAATGGTTGTTATCATTCAATCATTCACAACCCTATTGTATCTCTAACTTTTAAATTGTAAAGAAATACATGTCTTACAGTAAACAATTTAATTTTTAAATCATAGAATCAGTGACTGTAAAAATCTCCTTTCCTCTTATATCAGTGATTGTTTGTTTTTAATAATTAAAATTAAAATAATTACTGTTACTGAATGTTTTTGGTATTTTAATCAACAACGCTAGTAAGTATTTAAGTCTACAAATTATGTTTAAGGTATTTTTTTTATTTGCTGGTTAGTTATTATTATTTTTCTCTGCATATCCAAGGAAGTTGAAATTCAAATTAATAATTGTGTATCAGTAGCAAGCAATATATGTTATTAAATTATACATATTAAAAAATTTTAAAAGCAATTTAAAACAAGACAATTAAGAACAACAAATCCTAAAGATACTGCATTGTCCTGATATTTTTGTTTACTATCAAACAGAAAAATTTAATGAGAATGTGAACCTGATTGTTCACCAAGTTTACCAATTCACACATTCCTCCTGTGAACGTCTTTTTCAAAAGTATAATTGTAATTATCACATTTGCTATATTTTTTAACCAGTTGTCATTATTAAAAAGATAGTACAACTTTACTTACCATACTAAAATGAAAGTTATTATACTAGAGAGGTGACGGGAAGGTATTCGTTGTCAGTCGAAGGTGGGGGGCCAGCTAGTCCTCCTCCTCCTTCCCACAGTGAATACATTCAGTCCCTACATTCCATTCCCCTCACCCCCGCACAAAGTTAAATTACCTCTAGTATAGCACTACAACTAAATCTTCCTTTGTATCATTGGATAAGCAACATTTCACTTTTAATTTATATTCTTTTCAGTTGCTTCTTACCTTATTATTTTCCAAGTGAGTGATCTTTCTAACACTGCAAGGACAAGGTACGGCCATATGTTTCCTTTCCGTTGTGGTGTTACGTTTCCGAGGGTTCCCACCCCGGCCATACCTGTCCTGTCAGCTGTTAGGGAGACGAACACGGTTCTACTGCCTGATAGGAGTTTTTTGGTTATGTGCAGGAGATGATCGACTGGATGTCCTACCTGTCCGTTGTCTCGACGCTCAGTTTCGTCGTTTTCTTCGCCCTGGGTCCCGGGTCCATCCCGTGGATGATTACTGCTGAGCTGTTCTCTCAGGGGCCCCGGCCCGCGGCCATGTCTATAGCAGTTCTTGTCAATTGGTTGGCGAACTTCCTCGTTGGAATCGGTTTCCCAACGATGAAGGTAAGACTTCATCTATTTAGCAAAAACAATAAATACAACACGAGTATTAACTTGTTATTAAATTTTAGAGGATAGGTTTTATAAAGCTGTACTAGTCCTCTTGACCCCCACCAACAGTTTACGAGTAATATCAACAAGTATAAGTGGTAAGTCTTTTGGCTGTCCGTTATGACAAACTTCTCTTTCACCTTTTTGGTCCCTCCATTTGCAGCGGCTTGGGGCAGAATCTCCGGGTTTGGTCCCCACCTGCCAACCTGAGAATGGATGGTCCCTGGCTGATGTACATGGATACCCTGTCAGTTGAGTTGACCAGTTGGAGGGCAGAATGCGGGTCCCCTGTTTGAGAGCCTTGTCCCAGCTGTCACAGGGGCACGGGAGTTGGCCCTCTGAAGGGTCGATTTGGCTGCCGTCCCAACCCACCCTTTCATTTCCTGCTATATCCTATCTTTCCAGTAACCTGCGCAATATTCCCGGTTGTGGAAGATGTGACTAGCAGCTAGATGATGATAAGTGGAAACATGTTCCTTGAAATATAACAAAATTGCATGTAATGATGTTATAAAAATGTCAACAAATATCAAAATGAATCATAGAATTTTATTTTGGTTCTGTATTCTTCAACAAGCAATGTCCCTCAGCATCTTGAGCTCAGCCTTTGTTCTGGGTGATGTACAAATTGTGTTGCCATTATAGTTTTTTCTTTTTTTATTATACAGTAGACCCTCAGATACCCAAATTGGCATATTTCGGACTCCGGGTAGTCCGGGCCAATGATCTTGAATTTTTTAAAGTTTTTTGTTTGAAATAAAAACTAAAAACTAAACTTAACGTTTTGGCACTTTCAGTTTTCACACGATTTGCCCAAATTACACAAATGTTATGTAGTTTGCATCATCTTTCAGAAGCTCACTATTTTATTAGCACATAAATGTGAATGAATAAACGTCATAATTGTTCGCCATAAAGGCGGAATTGGTGACTCATGCCCTCCTACGAGATTTAAAAAACCCGGACCGACAGTCCAACACATTAGTCCGGATTTTTGTGAGTTGACTGTATTCACTTTGCTACATCTGTTTTTGATGTTTAACTGTGTTTCATTTTATCAGCAGGTTTTAAACTAGGATTATGACCACTCTCTATCAAAACATTAAAAAATGGCATTAACAGATGCAAAGTACAAAAACAGCTACAGAATTCAAAATTCATTTGAAGATATTTTATTTCATTGTGTAATATGATAAGCCGAAAGGTTAAGTGCGATGTAAAAGTGACTGGAAAATTTGTTCGCAACGTTAAAACGGTCTCTATCGTTTTTACAATATTGCAATATGAGCACACGAAGACACACGTTTACACCACTGAGACTAGATCGTTTTCTCCGCTCATACTTCTTACTATTCTGTTAATTCAATCAATCATGTGAAAATTCACTATTTATACAAAAGTTTAATTGTTATCATGGTTGTTCACATGTTATCATGTATTATTTCTTATAAGGAAATCATAAGAAAGACAATACTTGGAGAAAAAGGAAGTTATTCAGTTAAAATTAAGACAACTGTTATTCTGATTTGATGTGCATTAAACACAAGATATTCTACTGCTGTTTGTGGTTGTATATCGGCAATAAACTTGGGGAGGGTCTTGTTTTACAATAGGCATTAAGAATTTTGCTGTACTTGGTGACAGAGAAGGCTTTAGGAGTGATTTTGAAGGGCATGTTGGGGAGCTGTAGCTGATATATGCTTGCATAAATTAAGAAGTACATATATATATATATACCCACAACACCAGGCAGCTCATAACTTCAACTTGCCAGCAGACTGGTTCAAATATTTTGAGGCAAAGCCACTGCCATAATCTGATTCTAAATTTTTTTTTTTTTTCAGCATAAATTGAGAGGGAAGTTTAACAAGTTTTAAAATGAAATTTCAGCAGTGGCTGAATATTGGCCACTTTATAACTTTTATAAGCTCCTGGACTGGAAATTTATTAATGTTTCTTTACTAACTTGACCTTATATTTCACAGGATAAATAAACTACGTCTCACAACACTACAAAATATATTTATACTTATACTGTACTTTCATACAAGACGGTAAATATCCAAAAAAGATGGTACAAAATGATACCATATTTTTTTGTGTATTTACCGTCTTGTATGTAAGTACACTATGAGTGTAAATATATTTTGTAGTGTTGTGAGACGTAGTTTATCCTGTTTAATTGAAACAGCACGTACATATTATGTTAATTAAGATATTATTTACTATTTGAGCCTTAAAGATTGTAAAATAAAGAAAACCCCTTTCTTTTGTTACCTTAATCACAATGTTTTCTCTACATTTCAGAAACCTAATTCACAATGTTTTCTCTACATTTCAGACACCTAAATCACAATTTTTTCTCTGCATTTCAGAATTCTCTGGAAAATTATACGTTCCTGCCATTTAGCGTGTTCCTTGCAATTTTCTGGATCTTCACTTACAAGAAAGTGCCAGAGACCAAAAATAAAACATTCGAAGAAATCCTTGCGCTGTTTCGACACAACAACGGGAGGTAAGTAGCATTCCATGACCAAGGAAGTATGATTGTAAAAAATATGGAGCTAATTTGTGAGTATAACTTTACAAATCTTTTGATTGTTGCAAGGTAGAGGGTTCCATCGTGCATGTTAGCTCTTTACATCATGCCCATTGTAAAACTCTGGTCTGGAGTTAAAATAAAACATTAACACTTGCTTTTATACTAATTTATTACTTATTTAGACTGGCTTTTAGTTAAAATAATTTACACAATCTTTAAAAATTAATTAATTAGGTTTAAAACAATTTAAATACATTATTTAAAATGTAAGTATTGTATTAGAGTGATTATATAGGGCAGACCTTTCACTGAGCTAGTGACTATTAATAATTTGTTTGTATATTAAGATTAAAGTTATATATATATATATATATATATATATATATATGTATGTATAATATACATTATTACTACCTATACTATTATTTGATCACCGCAATTCTTCCAAAACAAAGACAACTAAATAATTTGTACACACTTATATGAATCATGATAACAAATGTTTTAATGTTATAAGTAACAAAATCAGAACATTATTTTTATGAAGTCCCTATAAATTTAGTTCTGAACCGATTTCTTATATATTTTATATTTGTATTCAAATAGTCTTTCCACTCCGACCCAACATTGGTAAGTAGGTACACTGACAATAAAAAGAAAAATCAAGCTAATATAGCAAAGTTATAAATACACTAAAATCCAACATTTCAAAGCAGTATTTCAACTTAAGATAAATTAAATAAACTGATAATAACTGTTTAATTTAATTTGGAGCTATTTTACTTTTTTCGACCTTGCAATAAATTAATAAATATAAATAAAAACATAATTTCACCCTTGAAATAGTATCGACCTTAAAATGATAAAAATAAAAATATATGTAATTAATTTGGAAGTTTTTAAAAATGTAGAAAATTGCCACTGGCGTACATTCACATAAAAAATCAGTACATAACAATAATTCAAATGAATGCAACATAGTGAGCAAGCTGCATCACACTAATAATTGGTTTGTCCTACTTCGGTTGTGGTTCTAATTTTCATGAGAGTTTGAGTTTTGAAAGATTATAAATTCTTCCCTTTAATCTCCATTCAACTAAATAAATCCGTCATATTAATTAGTTAAGTGATTGATTAATTGGTTAATTTAATTAGACTGATTTAGTTGAATGAAGATTGATTTAGTTACTTGTGTAATAATTATTCCAGTTTATTGTTTTTAATTATTTTATTATTTTACAGAGAGAAGTTAATAAAGGAATGATCAATGCTCGGTTGCGAGGTTTCAGAGATGTTATTTTGGAAAAAATTAAGATGGAGAATGACCCAGTTTGTGAATTATATAGCTTTCAGAACCAATTGCTGGTAGTGTTCAATTTGTGTTTTAACATTATAATCATTAAAAAAGGTTAAGAGATTTCATCTTACGCTATCCAGTAACTAAGTAAAAGCTATTTTAAATTCAATTACATGTTTTTTTATACCTTTCTTGATTATTTTAAGAACAGTTAGATGCTCTGAATGTGAGTAACAGCTAGGATTATTTTTGTTTTGCTTTATGTTTCTGAATAACTAACAATTTAAGGAGATTTATTGTCTTTGCTCGTGGAATATTCTTTGTTTGATTTTAAGATGTATATAGTTTTTATATTAAAACCAAAACAATTGTTTATAATTTATTTGTGTTCATATATTTTTATTCAGTGTAGAATTGATTTATAACCCATTTATTTGTCATAAAGTCCATTTGAAAGCAAACTAACAATTATTGTTGTAGTAAATTAAAATTTATTTTAAAACAATTTTAAACAAAATTAATGTTTTTATTTTTTTATTTTTTACTTTTACAGCGTAAATATTCTGCATTAATTCAGTGAAATTCTTATTAAAACAGTCTTTTTTGCTAACAGATTGAATATTTTTAACACCTTTTAGTAGAATAGTCCTCATGACCTTTGTCACAACTTATTCCGTTTCATTCTTTAGCAGTACGGCTTAAGCCTTTTTACAAAATGTGTATAATATTTTGAAAAAAATAACTTAGTTCCAGTGTAATACTATAATTTATAATTAACAAGCTCATCTACCATCCATTTTACTTCTTTAACTTAACTTTAAGCTTGAATACAAATGAGTTAAAATTAAAAAATGTTATTGTAAAAAAATAACATATCAAGTAATAATTAGTTTTAACTTAGGATTTTTTTTGCTTTACAAAAGAAAAATTTTGAAAAACTACACAGTTTTATTTTTGGATCAAAAATTGTCTTTGAACACATTTGTCATGTTTCATTAAATATGACGGGGTATAATTTTCAAACATTCAGATTTGGCTTGCAACATAGTAGTATCGGTCCTCTTTAAAAAAGCTCAAATTGCTTATGGAGTTGGGAACTGGACTAACGTATCGTAATACTAGTGCCATATGCATCTGTGCCGTCCGCTTACAGTAGTGTAGACTCATTCCGCCTTGTCACTAGGGGCAGTCTGCGAGACAGTAGACTATATGGGTAAGTGCTCCGCCCGAGGTGCATGTTCGTCTGCATGGTAAAATTACTTAAATAACTTACTTTATTCTTACAAATACATTATTTGACACACAACTCTCTGTCCAAACACAAACTCATCGTTACTGAAAATTAATAATAGTCTCATTTAACCAAATCTCTTAACTCTGCAGGATGTTGAGTGTTGTTTCCGATTCTGTTACGGTTTGTAAAATGCAATAGTATTTTGTTATGATTCGGTTATATAGGATGAGAGAAAGTTAACCGTACACTCCTTAAAAGCTTACACAGTTTTCATATTACTTTATATTATATCTATTTTGAATCTTAAAACTGTAGTTTTATTTTCCAACTTTTTTTAAAATTCCTCTCTTAAACTAAGCATAATTTATGGACAGAGAGAAAACAATCAAATTTGTACATTACATAAAGCCGTTTAGCCTATTTAATAAACAATTAAAGAACAAAAATTATATTTTGTCAGACATGATTACGTTATATGTTACAGTACTTTAGTGTAAAATTTGATGGTTAAAAATAATACGTGAGTGGATTTTTAAAAAGTTCTAATTTTATCAAACAAAGCAGTTTACACCCACCTGCATTTGGCTAAAAATTAAATTAATTTGAATCATATTAATAGAAAAGGGCCAAATTGATCCTATTGGCTAAACGTTTGCCAAGTATTTTTAATTTTGTTAAAGTACACTATTTTCAAAAAATAAAAAATCCACAAGAATTTAAAAACCAAAGATATTTGTTATATAAATTTATCCACTAAACATACAACTTTTTCAATGTTCCATGTGAAAAACACACTAAATATGATCACTTCTGCCAGTAAAGAGTAACAGAAGCACTGCCAAGCTTTACCGCACAGCTTCTTGGTACTGATAGAATGTCACATTAAATATTTGGAATGGGTAGAGGGTACTATAATAAATTTATTGAAATATTTGATGAACTGGTGTATTCTTTGCATGTTACTATTTTGTTTATTTAGTAAATAAAAATAAACTTGGAAAATGTAAGGGTTGCAAGAAATAAGTTTTTGATACTCACTGTTAAACTACTGTGTAATTTAACCAACAAACTTTGTAATATATCAAATTGTTTTGGTATATTGCAAATTTATCCAAATTTGAAGTTTTTATTATAATTTATAAATCCATGAATTTTAATACAACTAATACTGATTAAAAAAAAAATTTCTGTTGGATGTTATAACAATATTTTTTTCAGTTTTGTATGTGGATATTGATTTATGTGTGTTTTATTTATTATGAAAGTATCATATTTTACTTGTTGCCACTATGAGTATTTAATTTTGTAGCAGTTGTTTCTATGTATCAAGCATTGCTATCATATCCATGTTTCTATTTTGATATAAAAGCTAACTTTTCTATAGATACTTGCTATGTTAATTATCATTTTAGTTGTGCTAAACATTTTAATTGATTTATTAAAAATGTAATAACACAGCAGCTTTCGTTACCAATAAATACAGTAAATAATTTGAATAATATAAATATTTGTGGTCAGTTTGTTTTTATAAAAAAATGCAGTAATTTAATTCAGTTGTAAAATATTTTGCTCATAATAAAGAGGTTTATTTTAAATGTGAGAACGTGTTTATTTCAATTTTTATCAGTAAACGAAGAACTGGACGTTTCTTACAAGTTAATAGGTTTAATTTTATATTTAGTTTGTCCAAATCAAAACACATGAAAGTTCATCATTACAGTTTCATTCTTATTTCCTGCAACTTTTACACAGGTCCAAGAAAATCAGTTTTATATAAATTATCTTAACGCTATTAAATTTTTAGTGCTCTCCTTAATATATTTTAAAAGCCTTTTTGATACTCGAGTTAATACTTCATTGAAATGTCTACTTAAATATAAATAAACAATTTATCGACTTCAAAACAACTTCATCTGTGTGTTAAACTATTTTAATTTTACACGATAAAGTTATGTTTAAGTAACCTATCTTACCGAAACTTGGAAACCTCTTAACATTTTGTTAGACGATTCAGAAATAACTGCAGTTAAAATTTAAAGAGGGTTTAAGACTGCTTAGTGAATGTCTTAGGAGACTAAGAGGTGGGTGTGAGCAAACAGTAAGGGCCTAACCTAACTGAATGTACGTAACGTATGCATGGGAGATGCTGCCCGTTGCGATAGACAGACTTCAGGCCAGCGTCCGACTCAGTCAGTGTTGTTGTATTTCAGTGTTGACCCAAAGCCGACCGATGAGAAACCGAAGCTCAAGCTAAGTCACTTGACACGAGTTAACTCGTACACTCAACAAGTTCTTAAAACCTAGCCGCCGCTTCCACCGCTAGAACCTGTTGATATATAGTGTTGAGTTAACATATTTGGTTACTAGAACTGCAGTGCACACTTTACGATATCACAACCTGAGAAACCTTACGATGATCAGTAAAATTAGTAATTTATGTTAAAGTAATTGCCAAGTAATTCCACTAAGTTTTCTTAGATCTTTATGACTATTTGAATCATTGAAAGTTTTGTTTAGTTAAGTTCTCTCTGCTATCAAGATTAAAGATGAATTCAGATGATTATAAAGCATTTCATTAAAGTATTTTTTCCTCATTGTGGAAATTTTTCCTATTATTTTTTTCTATTTTTTTTTTTTTAAGTAGACTAATGATTATAAAGCATTTCATTAAAGTATTTTTCCCCATTGTGGAAATTTTTCCTATTATTTTTTTCTATTTTTTTTTTAGTAGACTAATATTTTATCAGTCTTATTACTATTTCATAAACTCTTCCTTATCAGACTAAAATGCAAGATTGTTTATTATTACATTAACATATCTCCCCTCATATTGAATAACCCTATTTATAAATACTTAAGTACAAGTACAGTTTTTTTGTTTTTTTAAACTGATTTTTCAACAGTTTTTTGGAGGCAATTGCATACAACTTTTTTAAAATCAAACATTCTTACAATTTTATCTGGATAATAGTAATCATTAAAAAATTGTGTTTATTTTATTTCAGTAACCAAATATGTGAAGATGTATTATTAGTTTATAAAATACTGAGACAGTATATTATTGCATCAATTTAAGACATGTTTTTTACTTTAATATGAGTTATTTGTTGTAGTTTTATATTTTATTATTTCCATTTGTTTTAGGGGTTCTGGGCGAAAATATGTAGAGTAATGAGTATATAGGCTCTATAGTAACAATACTGCCAGATTGGGATGAGAAGTTTGGTGAATGGAATGTTGAAAATGTGATAACCATAAATGGATAATGCAAAACAATAAAAACAACATGCTGTAAAATAATTGCTAAGAAAACTCCTTTCTAGTCTAGTATACTTTAATTTATTAATACAAAATAAATGATGTTTTAGTTGATTTTTAGAAACAAAATTATTATATTTATTGGCAAATTTTATCCTTGCCTTTAAAAATACTTGTAAAATTAATTATTCCGTAGTTCTTCACTTTGTTCTTCCAATCAATGAAAGTTATCTTTATCACAGTTTATTGTTTATTTTTAATTACATATCCTGTAATATCAGAACTCTGTTTAAAAACTCTACATTACCAAGAAGAAATCAGTATAAACAGCACAATCAGCTGAAGTACCATTCAAATTTTCCTTTTTCAACTAAATATAGTTTTCCAATGTGCACTAGAAGATGCAATATTATGAAAATTGTTAAATATTGATTGTAAAAAGGGAATTTATTTTTATATGACGATTTTGTTTAGTTATGATTAGTTTTAAGTGAAATAGAATATTTTCTTATTGTTTACAAACTTTTTATTTATTTATTTTATTATAAGTTAAGAATTTTCAGAGTTGAATTTTGTAATTAAAAATGGCATTGTAAATATATTATTGTTTTAATTTGTTTTTCTGTATTTTTTCCTTTACCTTTATTTTTATTATTTAGTGCACATATAATATGACAAGAATTTATTTAAATTTTCTTGTTACTCAGTAGGATAAAACATTTTATTTTGAAATATATAATAATTAGCATTTAAGATGTACAGCAGCATTTTTGGGGAATAATTTATTAAAAATTGCACGTCACACTTCTCCTGTCATTTGCACAGTTCTGATCAAAGAGCACATTTTCTGATCTAAAATAAAAATATTAAAATACAATTATATATAAACACATTTGTAATTTAAAAAAATAATAATAATAATAGGTACATCAAGTTACAACAGCGAAAACAAATAGTACTACTGAACTAACGGTGGCGTTTTTCTTATAGGCACAAAATTAAATTAAATTCAATCCAATTTCATTATGAAAATTTAAAAAACAGCTGACATTCGGCGATAATTAAACTTGAGAGCTGCACCTTTACCTTAGTTACTAGTCAGTAACCTTGGCACAATTAATGGGTACATTTTGCTGTAGGGGATATCTGACATATAAGCATACGTCCCGCGGAGGTATGATTTGTGTCATGTAATACAATGTAATAACTTTCTTATGATGTTTAATGGCCTATAATAAAACATGCAAAACTCTTCAGGATCATTCAGTATAAAACGTTTTGATTGTTAGATGGCAGTCGTAGTTTATACATTACCCGAAAGGTCTTACATAGTGTTATATAATTCCAAAACCAGATCTCCATAGGACACTAAAATCGGAAATAATCACAGTTTCATTTTTAAAATTATGATTGGCTGCCATTTTTTACTCGGTTGTCCGTTTGTGGTTTGACTTATAGTAATGTATTTTACAAAGCAACATTTTTAAAATAGGCACAACTCGACCTACGCTTACTTGTAAAGATTATCGGACTCCTCCATGGGATGACCCACTCAGCAAAATATGCTTTTTAAAAGAGTCGGTCGATAACTGGTGGAAGGATTTAGTTCTTAAGTTTTACTGTTGTATGTTTATTCACATAAACAAAACATTCAGGTGTTGCTAGACTATTTGAACACCGGTATATTGCCACAATGCTGTTTCCAAAACAACAGCAATTTATCTGCAAACCATCAGCCATAAATATTTTAAGCGTTGCCATTATTTTTATCTGCAGAATTGTTCACGTGGTATATTAGTTTGCAAAATATACAAAAAGGCTTCAAAGTTATCACTTGATTTTTAACTATGCTATCTTACTATGTTCTGCTATGCTCGTGTACATCAAATATCAAATAACTGATTATTATAACATGTTCAGCATTAAGAGTGAAAACATTAGTGTTGAAGAAGTTCAAATAAATTCATTCTATTATGTTGTGGTAAAAATAATAATTAGGATCAAACCTTATTTTATAATGGCAAAACAATTTATCTAAAGCTATTTAATGTTTAAATTAATTTATATTTTATGAGTCCAAAATATCTGAATGGATTTTTTTATATTTGTGGCAGTGTACCTGTTTGTGCTAATTTACTAATATAATATATGCTAAAGATTTTTTTAATCTGACTTTTTTCAAACACCCTGCTCACATTTTGCTGTAACATACGTACTAAAATGTATATTACATTTACATTATTTGTGAATTGTTTAAATAATGTTAATAATATTTTTTTAGATCACTTAAAAATTTTACTACTTAATTATTGAAGGATTACAGCCCCTATAAAGTCTATATGAATAGGTACCTCAGTCAATGTCAAAACGAATAAATGTCCACAATGCCACAGTGAATAAATATTCCCTAATTTAAAATATAAGAAAAATGGTGCATAACGCAAAAGAAAAACATTTTGATAATCCCAAAAAAAATTATCTAATTAATATTCTTTGTTTTTAATTTTTGATTATAAATTTATTTATTATTAATTTCGTTATGCTTTTTAATCTGTATGGATTTAGTTTCAATCGTTTTTGTTACCAACCAGTCTATAGCGATGTCATATGCTTAAAACTAAATATACGTTCATAAAAAGATTCTAATGATAAATAATTGACCCAAACCAGGTATGCTGAATCTTTTCCAGGAGCATGCTAAACTGTGTGAATTCGTTAGACCAACGAATGCCTGTGTCCGAGCAGGCCTCACTCGTGGTGGAGGAAAGGCCACTGCCTGATCCATGTAAGCCCCTTTATACACTATCGTTGTAAAGATGTTGCCAAGCGTGTTGCACCACGGTTGGCAATAGCTACATTGACCCTAACACAGTGCAACAGTCCGTCCAGTCAGTTCCGCCAGTTCCAGGGGCGGTAATAGGAATTTTATGTTGGGTGGGCCCTGCCCCGTATAATGCAATTATTATTTTGGATAACACTTCTCTTCAAATTTCAAAAGCAAATTGTATTGTTAAATTTTATTGGTAGTTTTTTAAACCGCTACTAGCACTCATATAACTGCTATTGTACGAGATCAGTAAGGTCCCGATTCCATCGGTCTCTAAAGTATGGTTATTCTGGGATCACTGTATCATAATGGTGCATTTTTACACCACTTTTGGAGAACAAAGTGATCCTTTTCTGTACTTGTGTATGTTTTTATGATACATTATAGCTGCTCTCATCACACAGACAGCCAACCAGCTGTCAAACTGACAGTGCGGCCAACCCGCTCGTGATATCTTAAGATTTCCCTTTGTAAAATCTTGAAAAAGTAAGTTAAATCATAGAAAAATAAACCAGATTTAGTGAAACACGGGTAATAATGTTAAAATGTATGGGTGGGCCCAGGCATTAAAGATAACAAATAAGAAAACAATAAGGCTGCTGGGTTTTTTTATAAGAGTTTTTACAATTATCTTTATAATTTTGATTTTGTTATCATGGGCTGGATATGTTCAGGTTTTTACCTACCTGTATGGATCCAAAATTCAAAATTGAATGGAAATAAGCAGAAATTATTATCTTTGCAAACAACAATTACTTATTTTTCAGTATGGTATTTTACATTGCAAAAATGCTTTAGACAGTTCATGAACCCAATGCATATTGACAAAATGAGAAATACCCCCGTAGCAGCAAACCTGCGTACTCAGCGAATTTCCAATGCATATATATGTATCTTAATACCACATAAAGCCACATACCAAGTTTCATCAATACACATTCATAAATAAACGATTTATGACATTTTAATTATTCTCCATAAGAATAACATGGCGGCTGAGTATGCAGGTTTGCTGAAGCAAGGAACACAAAAAATGGGGTTTTATACAAATATCAATATAACTCATGTAGAATATAAAGCCACATACCAAATTTCATTAATTTATTTTCATAATGAAGGGAGATAACACGTTACTTATTCTCCATAAGAATAACATGGGGCTGAGTACGCAGGTTTGCTGCTACGGGAGCCTTTGGTAAAAGATTGTTTTTTTGAGCAAATATCAATGGTCCACAACCAGATGAAGCAGTCAGTATACCAAGTTTCGTCAGTTCATAAATAAGTTCATAAATAAGCGATATATAAAATTTTTATTTTCCTCCATAAGAATAACATTAGACAACGTACCGTGTTTAGCACTTTCAATATCTCGGTGACCAATTGACGTAGAGAAATGATCAAAATACCAAATTGTGTGTTTTTTTAAGCTGAATCCAATGGAAACAACTAAAATTTGACGTTTTCCAAAATTATATGTAAAAAAATCAAAAAACCCATTTTTGGGGTACAAAACCCCCACAAAATACCCCTTCGGATAGAGCGATCTGGCTGGTTTTCGAACTTAAAGTCATAAATGTTGCTTCACACATTTATACCAAATTTCATCAAAATCGGATCATTTTTACGAGAGTTATCGTGCTCACGGACACACACATATATATATATATATACAGTTTCGAACGAATGGTGTTTTTGGGGTCTGGGGACCTCAAAACGAAAAGTTATCATGGTCCCGGGCCTAGGTCTTACCATGCCGACAACGGTAATAGCTTCTTCCCTATAGGGGAAATTCGCTAAAAATAAGATACCTGCTGAGCAGACATGTAGATAGAACTTAAAACCAGGAGAGAAGAACAGAACTCAGGGCAGACAACTCAGGCCTTTGGAGAGATTCCATCCGTTTCAAAGCTCTTGATTGGTTGAAGGTAAACCCCTTTCTTCGTCCTGAGACCATATGGCTAACCTCCCACTCATATGTTAATCAGAAAGAAACCAAGATCCTGAGCAAAACCATGACATTTTTAAAAATGTTAACAGCCATAAAAAGAAGCTCATCAAAATGAAAAACCAAAAGGCTAGTCAAATTTCATGATAGCCTCTTGTAACTGGTATGAAAACCCAATACTTAATGGGAACGGTTCAGTACTTAATTTGTGTCAGTTATTTGTCAGTAATGACAACCCTTTTATAAATACTACAACAGGGACTTAGTAGACAGGTGATGAAAATAAAATTGTGGTTTTCTAATTTTCCTTTAATATTTTAAGTAAAATTGACAGGAATGCTTTAATATTCTGAGGTGATATTGGTCAAAAATAACTCTTTTAGTTCTGAACTGATGTCTATGATGACAGTTTAATTTGGTATGTTTTCTCTATAGGGCATAGCCCATCCTGAAGTTTAACTTTTACTAGCAAGGAGAATCAGTTATTTAATTTAATTTACATAGTCAAGCAGATTTTTTGGTAAAAAAATGCCTATGATATATCCTGTCTAGATAATAAATAAATAAATATAACTACTTCATACACACATGTACAACTGTAACAAAAAGTATTGCAGTCTAAAATATTGCCCAGACTTCTCTTAGGGAAACTCATAATTTTGTAATTTCGATACGTAATTCATTGGGTTATCATTAAAAACATAAACGACTTCGCACGCAGCATGCTGAGGTGAGGGAAGTGAATTTCCACATGCAAAACTTTTAAAACTCAAAACCAGTGTAAAAACATACATTATTCCAATTTTATTGAAATCTGAAAACATTAATTTTTTTTGGCTGTTCTGATGCTCCTGGTTTAATTTACCTGCAATGCTAGAAATGCAATTTTGCTCATTATAAGGTTAGGCGAAGGTCCAGTCAGGCTTGAAAGTAGGCGCGAGGTTGCTGGGGATGATACAAATACGCCAACAACAAATGAATAACATGCTTTTCTAATGTAAAAACCCCATAAGACAACAAACTTTGTTTAGCCGATATACATTTTCTTTAATAACTCGGTAAATATTTATGCTAGAATGACGAAAGAGAGTTTAAAACTTTTGCTTCACTAATTCCCATCTTAATACAAGCATTAATTTTACGTCCGAGGCTTCTCTGACCCTTTTTGGGCCCAAAAACTCAAAATTTGAAAGAATAGTCCCTATAAAAGGGATTTAGAGTTTTCCGATTATTTTGCCCAACAAACTTGTCCAACTAATTATAGAAAGGAACGTTCCTACCAAATTTGAAGTAAATCAGATAAAAAATGTGACTGCTAGAGTGCATACACACATATATATATATAATTTTGAACGACCCCCAAAACGTGTTCGGGGTCAAGATAGGAACTTCTATGGTGGTCCCGGGCTTAAGTTTCACCGAGTGGGTCATGCTAATAGTTCACTTTCCATAGGAAATTCACTAAAAATATTTAACGAGTTTGCACACAGTACGCTGACATGAGGGAAGCATAAAAAACCTTCCACATAAAAACATTAAAAATAATCAAACAAGGTGTTGACACTTATCACCATTTATCCCATTTTTTATCAGGCTTATCCCATTTTTTTAGCAATTGGAAAACTTTTTATTTTTGTTGCCTTTTCTGACACTCCTGGTTCTATTAATTGCAATGCTGGGAAAGCAATGGTGTTATCAGGTGAGCAGGATGTCCAGTCAGTAGGTATAGGCATGATAAACCTAGGCCAAGATATGAAGAACAGCATTTTCTAATGTAAAATCCCCAAAATGTAGCGTGTTTAGTCAATTTAAATTTTCTGTTATAATTCGGTAAATATTTGTACTAAAATAGTGAGAGGGGGCTTAAACGTTTTGGCTGTTTACATTCATTTGCCTTATTTTATGTCTGGGGCATTTGTAATACTTTTTGGGCCCAAAATTACTAAATGTTAATTTTTAAATAAAAAAGGGGGTAAGTAAAAATTGTCTAAAACCAGGAAACAATGCTTTTTCTACATAGTTTTTCAAGTAGGGGTTTTTACAAATTCAAATCCAAATTCTTTTATTCATACAAAAATTATACAAAATGTTACATGCTTTTAACAAATAAAAGTGAAATAAGTATTAAGGACATAGTTTTATTACAATTAGTCCACTTTATCCGCAGAACAATTGTAACATTAACTACATTCTACCCTGCATTCCCCTAATTAACACAGTGAAATGAATATCCATAACCTATCATGATCAATTCATTAAATTAAATTTAACTTGGCTGATGAATGAGTTTAATTTTTTTATGACTTCTTTTGTCTATAAATGTGTAGAGTGAATTGAAGTCAAATTTACTGCCTTCAATCGTTATAGAGTATTGTACAAAAAAGAAACTTAAAATAGTTCCTAAGTAAAAGTTTGTATTAAAACCTTGATGTTGAGCTGTTGAATTGTACACTAAATAGTTGAATTTTTAGTAAAAATATAACAAAATGTCTTAAAAATAATACTTTAACCTTATATTTAAAAATAATAAAAAATACATCATATATTGTGTACTACTTTCTAAGGTAACTTTGGTTAATTGTTCTTAAAAATAAATGTTATTAGCATTTAAGTTAATAATACGTTACCATGCAAAACTCTAAGAGAGTAAATAAACTGATTGAACATACTGTACTTGGCAGTAGCTCGAGGCACAAGTTGGAAAACTGACATTCTGGAAACAGAAAGAAAATTTAAATAAATGAAACGGTAAAATGTTAAAATAAGTAAAAACACAAATAATTAGCATAGAATAAATATTAACAAATTATGGGTTAGTAACCAGCAGAGATCAGAGATTAAACTAATACATAAATGTTGGATGAGTTACTTGATCGTGTTTTTGAAACTAGACTTTCAATTCAAGACAGTTTAAGTGTGAATCAAGAAAGTATGAGAATAATTTAAATTGAGATTATAAAAGCAAATTTAAATTGTAGTTTAGTGTAATCTTTAATACAATAATTTTAAGAAATCAAATCTCCTAGAGTTGAGAAATTGTTAAATTGAATTTAAATGATTTATTTACAAGTGAGCGAGCAGATAATTAATCTAGAATCTAACAAGAACACAACAGAGTTGCAAACATATGAAGATAATGAATTTTTAAAAATAGTAACTATTACACTGAGCACTAAATTGCCCTTAATGGTATCAGAACACATAAAAAGGAACTGTAATACACTACTAAATCAAAACGAGATTAAAATGAAAAATTACCAACAGGGACCATTTGAGATTTTTTTGGAGGCTGTTGGAAGCATCCGTTGCCCCCTGCATTTCGTTTGACCAATAAGAAGTTAAAACGACTTAAGACTTAATTTCAGTTTGTTAAAACAATCCACATGGCCTTGATGTGAAGCTGATAATGTTTGTAGGGTAAGCATGGACCTGTCTCGCACATTTGTGAGAAAGAAATCAAACAAGCTAAACTCAGAATGTTGGTCCAAGCTTTTACTCAATAACTTCCTATGAGGTATTAACCGCTACACTAAATTGTATTAACTATCTTCATTATTAGCTTTATTATATGATATTTAACTTACTACTTTTTTCCTAGAAATTCAGCTCTTACCATAAAAGTACATTTATCAACGTGAAATGGGGGAGTTAATTTATATCACATGTCTTTTAAGATTGTTCCTTAAAGTTTAAGAACTGGGGAGAACGAGCCATACTGGGCGGTATTTGATTCGTTTTGCGGGTGAAAAAGATGTCCACTCTACATGCAATCTTCACTTGTTCATACTTTACATTCATTTGTTGATACTTTACCTTGTGCAAGTGCTACTTTAACAGTTCAATGGTTAATTTATTCACAGCTGTTACGATACTATTGTTTCGATTTTAAACTCCATATTTCCACATTTCCAATTTTCAAATGAGATTTTAAACAAAATATAATTTTTTCTGGGGTCGAGGTATTCACCAATCAATATTTTAGGTACAAAAGCCCCTACCTAATTCCAAATTATTTACAATCATTCCGCTGGATTCCAATATAAATTTTAAAAATACACAGACAGATAGACATTGCTGGTATTAGAGTATAGAATTATTCAGAAATTACAAATAACTTTTGAAAAGAAACTGAACCAATATTTTAATAATATTAATTTATATGATTTAAAAACTGAAATAGACGGACTGTTGCACTGAAAGAGTAGAAGTTATATTTCAGCTGGTCTTCGGAGAGCAGACCCAACAAGAATGCTCCTTCACTTTAGCATAAGTCATTGTGAAGAGTAGCTTTAGTGTTTTTTTATATTATAAGTATATTACAAACTCGTGTCATCTGAATTGTAAACAGTTAATTTGTAAGTTCAATACAAAGACACCTATTCTTCATAATTATTTTATAGAACTGTTATATTTCATGCCTAAAATATTACATACATTACATATAAAACTTGGAATGAATTATAATTTCCACATCTAGTACCTTCAAAACATAAAGTTATAATTGCTCCAGACCAGGGCCTTACAGTAATATCACAACAAAATTAATAAATGAATAAAAACCTGTGCTCAGTTTCTTAGAACACTGGATTAGAGGGATTTTTTTCAATACTTCAGAAACTGATTTCAAATATTTAAGCAAATGTTTTTTTTCGTTAGAGCACTTTTTAAGTGAATCGTGTTTTAAAGTCATCACCACAATTTATGACAAATTTATGAGACAGCAAAAGAATATAGCTTATTTTACATCATTAGCTCAAATTTAAATATAGAAAATTGTTTTGAATAATTTCCATAGTTATTTTTTTATTGAATAAGCGTCCTGCACGAGAACATTTTGTGCATGTAGGGGTAATAGCAGAGGAGGGGAAGTGTCCCCCCACTGCACCTTGGTCCACGTGCCTCCCACTCTTAAGCCCCAACCATCCAGAACTAATAACAAATACAGGCTGGCAAAATTTTGAATTATTTAACAAAACATACCGTATCATTTGAATGACCTGTCAAACAGTTACATATTCAGTTGAACAGAACAGTATAAACTGTCCCGAGACATTTTTACATTAAATGAACAGATTTACTATTATCATTTAATTGTACGATGCTGTAAAACATGTTTTATCACTTATTTAGTAGGCATCATTATCATTACTTACAAAACTCATGGGCACTTTATGATCTTGTATTACCATGCCAATTAAATGCTGTGTATACAAATAAATGCAACCAAAATTACTGCCCACCAACTTTCCACATTATCTTGAGGATGATAAACAAACTAAAATGGGAAAAAACAATAACAAACCAATCGCTTCAACCAATGGGAAAGGAAAAGAGACAGCGAATGCAGCTGGTGGGGGAAACAGTTACTGTATTATCTTTATTACTCCCACACCACATATATTCTATCTATCTTGCACAAGTTTTTCAAAAAGTTTGCTTATTCTATGGCCCAACCTTTTTTGGCTTGTTGGGTCCAAAGAATTTATATGATTTATTTAATAAATTTTCGTTAAAAGATGAATTGTAATAAACCTTTTATACCTTATAAACTTTCAAATCTAAAGACTAAATCATATTAAAACATGTTATTACTGAAATATAATAATAATAAATAGTTTTTGTAAAAATAGTTTTCTAGGTTAATATTAAACACTATTAGATACATTGAATAAGGAAGAAGTAGTAATAATTTAATTAGAAATTCATAAGAAACATGATAAGGATGAATATTAAATTGGAAAAATAACTAATATCCACATCAAATTAATACTTGTATAGAATAAAATTGTATTAGTGATTGAAAGCAACATATATTATGGATTTAGTGAATGCAACTTTTTAATAGAAATTTATTTGCGTTCTCTTAAAAAATCTTCTAAAAAATGTGATTACAATTTCAAAATAAACTTAAAACTATTTAAATATACTTATTAATCCAGGCTGTCACAAAAATTAAACATTGCATGACGTTAAACAAACTCAAATTGTTGGGACAACTCGAGTGCATTTTTCGCACAGATTGTGAAACTACACTTGCAGCTGTTTTGTAGTTCTGGTATTATAGGCAGTTTGCTTGTATATCGCTTGAAAGCTGATTCTTACATGCTTTTGTGAAATGCACGAAAATAGACTAATGTGGCAATGCTGTTGAGTACTTTACTTGTTAAGAGTCTACTGATTACTTAACTTGAAAACTGTTTGTAATTTTGATAGTACACTTGTTGTGACTCTGGGTATGACTCGAGTGTTGTTGTGACAGTGCCCAATACGTTTGAGCGGTGGTCCCTGATAGGGAGTTCTGGTAAATACAATCCAAGGCGACACTCGGCTTATGCGTCGCTGCCTTCAGGTATTCCTGCTAAACGTACCAAGCACTCAGACACTGTTCCAACTTAGAAGCACTCGCTTTCACCTGTGGCCAAACAAGTCACATCGAGTCGATAATGCACATTTGTGGCTACAACTTTATAAATTCTAAGTTGCTTTACATCTTATAGAAAATTTATAAGATTCATTCTAAACCACTTAAATGTTTTAAGTGTATTCTAATTACAATGTGCTAATTTCAATGGTAGCGATAGGTAGTAATGAGTCCTTCTTTGGGCTCAATTTTTGTAGAGTTCAGTATTTGTTTGAATAAATTCAAAACCCATTTAAAAAGAAAATCACCTCATATCTATTATAAACTTTTTAAGTTTTACGCTATAGTAAATACTATTTAATTATATATTTGAGTTATTACTGATAATCTTATTGAAAAGATAAAGACTGAGATTATTTTTTAGACAAACGGGGTATAAATTTACCTTTTTAAAAACCCGTCCTTAAACAAGCAAAGTTCATACCTATAATACAATAAGCCTTCTTCTAGAAAAGTTCTTCCTCTTTCTAAGTCCTTTTTTGACCAAAGTTCAGTCAATTTGTTTAAATAAGCTAATCTTCTAAAAAACCCATCTATTTTTTAGAACCCTATTCTGTTAAAGCTCGACCCCCAGCTTTGGCCGTCCGTGACTTACGTATCAGCATAAGCTAGATGCAAGTCCGCAAAAAAATAGGAAAGGTAGACAAAGTAGCAAAGTATATCTGAAGTACAATGAAGAGGGCTGTTTGTTAGAGATCATCAATCATAGTTCAACACCCAAGTACTAATTGTTTATTTCAATTAAATCCATCGAAATTCAATTTCTGGACGGGCTTCGAAATAAATTTACAAAAATACTGTATACCTATAGCTGTAGCTGAATAGCCTGTAGGTAACAAACTAACTAGACGTATCATCTGGGCAGATTTTTTTTATGATTGAATTCTAAAATAAAATAATAAACATAATGTTTAAACTTTTATGAACAGCTTTAAATTAATGGTGTATAGATTAATACTGGAAGAAATTGAAGTGTATTTCACCATCAGGATATATGTAGTAGATATACAATACATGTTTTGTACTTTCCCCAAATATTTCTCAAGGGGTTCAGGTTTACTTAGGTATAATATTATTTGTTTCATAAGCTAGTGCGAAGGTTTACATCTCAACCTTTGTAAGCAGAGGGTTTTGTTGTACACCTCGACTCTTGTGGTTTGTAGGAGACACGCTGCCACAGACTGAGGAGGTGCAAGCAACTGACTGTGGTGTCGCAGGCAGCTGACTGTGGTATCGCAGGCAGCTGACTGTGGTGTCGCAGGCAACTGACTGTGGTGTCGCAGGCAGCTGACTGTGGTGTTACAGGCAGCTGACTGTGGTGTCGCAGGCAGCTGACTTGGTGTCGCAGGCAGCTGACCGTGGTGTCGCAAATACGGTTGCGTACACTAGTCAGCCGCCAGTGTCTCCCCACTCCGTGTCAGTCAGTTGTCGTAGTACGTAGCTGTTCTTGCACCTGTTGTTCCTCCGTCACACCCTACAGTGGCCGAGTGGCTTGTGATGAGTGATGCTGTCTTGTTGTTGCAGCTGCTTCAGATCGCTGCTGTCGAGATCTGGCACAGCCGATTCGTCCCCCTCCCCCCCTCCCACCACCGCGATTCCCGAACAGCGCCGTCTGACACCGGGAAACTCTTAACGGCGATCTGTGCGCGATCGCGCCTAAACTCCTCGGCTTTATACACGAGAGCGGAAAAGCGTGCGTTCTGTACCTCCGTCGCCTCTGACTCTCCCATGTGTACGTTAGGTGCGCTAGGTCCTTATCTGTAAATTGCTCACTCCGCAACGATAGTGTGTGATCCAGATACTATAGAGAATATTTTATTATAAGTTATCGAGGCACGATAGCGAGATATGTATATAGATGGACACTGCCTGTGGTTGCAGCCTGGAGGGGGAGGGGGAGTGTTGTGCGCGGGCCCGGTGGCGGTTCCCTCACGAGTCCCCCAGTGAGCCGGCCCCCCCCGCGCCGCCGCCACGCCTCAGCACCACCTACTGACCACCTTATAGTTCCTGATGGCTGCTTGTACCTCACCACCCCCCCACCACTGCCCTCCCGCCAGTGGTAATGTTAATGTTACTCACTACAGTCTTTACGGCCTTGCATTCGGCGGCTGTCACCCACTACATCCGAGTACAAACATTTGGAATGTTTTAACTGTGAGCGAAGCTTAACAAGATGTCCCCATTACATTAGGCGATTGATTGCATGCTGTTTAAATGTGCGACTAGACATAGGATCACAAGGTCGCTATTATACTAGTAAACAACCAATTGCAAGTCAATTGCAATGTCTCGCAGACTAATTGATACATGTGCAACTGAGCGGGCAACTTTTAATGATATTCCTTAATAGCTGAAAATTATCATGCAATTGATTGCTCATCACTGGCAGGAGTTGCAACTGACGGGCCAGTTGCACAGGTAACCAGAGTATGCTGCAACTGACGGCCAGTTGCACAGGGAACTAGAATATGCTGCAACTGACGGCCAGTTGCACAGGGAACTAGAGTATGCTGCATCTGACGGCCAGTTGCACAGGGAACCAGAGTATGCTGCAAATGACGGCCAGTTGCACAGGCAACCAGAGTATGCTGCAACTGACGGGCCAGTTGCACAGGGAACCAGAGTATGCTGCAACTGACGGCCAGTTGCACAGACAACCAGAGTATGCTGCAACTGACGGGCCAGTTGCTCAGGGAACCAGTATGCTGCACCTGACGCCAAGGGAAACAGAGTATGCAATCGTTCGCCTGGTGTAATGTGGGCCTCTACCTGACAGCTGCCGACGGCAAGGGTCGAGTTTCCAATCTATCTTCCTATTTTTAAATTTCATTATATAACTGAATAACAGAAAGAGTCTTTAACTCACACATACAGTAAGTGAATTAAAACACATTATTAATGTTATCATTTCCGGTTCAGCTTTTCTGCCTGGTGGCAATTTTCAAAGAAGAATAAACTAAGATTTTTCACTACTATAACTTTTTCCTGCAAAATATGAAAATAATACAAGGAACAATGAGAGCTAAAACAACACAAGTAAATGAATAGGTGTGGCTTTCAGAATATTTATAATAAAACTGATGTGACAAAACCCAACTCTAAACAGAAACTTGCTGCTGTCTCTGGCGCTGCTCAATAAAGCTTCCAATACAATTTGTTATGAAACGAACAATAAAGCTATAGCACTGTATATTTTTCAATATATATACAGATTATTTGTTTATGAAATAAGATAACAACCTTCCTACCGATGTAGCTCGCTTAAACATAAAGAATACAGCACGAAAATAATTATAAATGTTATATAAATGATTTATCGGCACGATTCAGGAGTGCTTCACTGCCATCATTGTAATTGTATATAACTTTGATTGAAGTATAAACTTTTTCTAAAAATCTATAAATAATTCAGGGTTTTCCTTTGCACAAATTAGCAATCCATCAACTTTAAAATTTCCATTTTGTATTGTTCTTTATAAAACTCAATTGTAGCTCAGTAAATTTTATTTTTCTCCAATTGTGCTTCTTGGGTGGGCTTAAATGAGCTAGTACCACATTGGGTGGCTCGTAGCAAGGTGAACTGACAAATAAGTTCCAGATGTTACCAACAGACCAACTGCGCTGTCATTTGTAATTTTTATCGGTTAATTTATCCAACTGCAAGCGAGTATACTGCCATCCGGATATATTACATTCACCCTACGTTATAAATTACTTGTTAAAAATAAGACTAACATTAAGTTTGTTTAAAAATTTAAAATCAAACCCACCGTACATTTTACATTAAACGAAACAAAATTAAAAGCACATGTATGTTACAAAGTAGATTTATAAGTTTTATATTTATCCCAGAACATCTGCTTATCACTGAACCATTCAGACTGGTTTGCGAATGTCTAATCGGTGAGGTTCAGGCAGCCACAACTTTATGTTAATTTTACGTTTAATCGCTACTTTTTATATTTATACTTAATTTTTATCTGTGTTATATTCACGCAATACTTAATATCTCCCGTATCACTGTTAAAGTTGGAAAAGCAATAAACAAATACAAAATAGAACACAGTAACAGTGATGTGGCAGTTGTGTGTCTCAGCCAAACGCTGTATGCAACATGAAAAAGTATGAAACAGCTACAAGTCACAGGCAATTATCCTATTGTTTCTTGTCAAAACAGTATAATCAGAGGGTTTTACTTCATTCATAAATACTTCATTCATATATTTAAGTCATAAACTGGCGTTGGAAGAGTTTAACTAAAACATTATAAAATCTACATGGGAATTGGTTAAATTCAACCAATCAATGTACCAAGAAAAAATACACTTCATAAATAGTAATACAACATTTGTATATAGATTTACAAACAAAATTCATGAATACATCTGCCAAAATTAGAAATTAGCCTAATAGAAAATACCTCTCGATTTTAATTGTTGTTAAAATCGAGAATGAGTTTCCTTAAAACTGTTACTCGGATTATCTTATATAACAACTCTCTATACTTTCGAAGTAATATATATTTAAAATCGAAAAATATATTTCTAAAGCAATATCAGTTAAATAATATAACCATATTTTTTTCTTTCACATAGGGATGTAAACAAAATCCAAATAATGAAGCTCTACTAAAAAATAAAACCAATGAATTTAGCAGCAAAAGTAAAAGACTAGCCAAAGGTACTTTTTTATTTTGTATACAGGCTTGAGATGAAAATTTTCCTTGAAGGGATGACGAATCAAACAGAAATTAATGTACTCTACTTTGTTGGGTTAGTTACCAACGATTTATATTTAAGTGTTGACTTAAGTAATGTTATGTACAGATATATTGTTTGTTGGTTGTGAATTGGAGACAAATCCATTCTAATTCCATTCAATTTTGTTGTGGAAACTCTCATTTTGATAATGGTTGTCAGGAGTTATTTAACCCCATGACACCATCTACGGATGTGTACCAAAATACAAGGTTTAAATTTCAAAGTGAATACAAAATTGTGAATTTAGTTATGAGAAAATCCCAATTAGATAAAAAACGTGTCCATCCAAGATAGTGATTGAAAATGAATCTAATACTTATTAGATCTATGCACGGCAAATGTGTTGATTGCAGAAATAGTGTGCTCATTAACATCCCATTTCAAATTTATCGTTTGATCATAAATGTCTATAGCAGTAATGCGTACCTTAAGAACGCAATAATCATGCATAGGGTCTGATTTGAATTAACTTGTACTGTGTCTGGAAGCATGTCATGTGATAACAGCGGACCAACAAACACACAGATGAAAGATCATCAACTAATACATTTAAAAATTTAATAATCACAAATATTTTATTAGGTACCTTTAAACACAGTCAAGTGGCACAGTCGAAAACTTAAACATTTAAGGTTTTACGCAACAGTTAAATTAAAAATAACAGAGTGTCAATTTACAGCTCTCTGAAGTTTAAAAAAATAATAACAAAGTTGTCTGAGTATTGTATGAGAAAACAAATCAAGGTAACGTAAACCATTTTTTTGTAATATAAAAAGTCCAGTGAAATTAATAAAAAAATAAGGTCATGAAATTAATGACATCAGCAATGCTACAACTTTCGGGACAAACTGTTTAACCATTTTTCTGATGCATTTACTGATTTTACCATTAATGAATGCTTTCTTCTAATTCAGTCAACATTTAGCAACACTTTTTACACTTAAACAATTATACAAAACAACCTTATGAAACTTGGGGGTTTCAGACTTATGTGGGTGCAAGTTCTAGGGAAGGACTGGTTTGAGCCCTTTGTTCCATACCAACAAAAAAAACTGAGGAAAATCTTTTCAATTTTGAGACTTAAATGTTACAATTCGGATATAAAATGTTATAGGACAACTAAAATGCATAAGGAGTTATTGCTTTAAGGCTTAAAGACTGCTCCCTAATAACATTTTTCAATGGATTTGCCTTCATTCAGTTTCTGTATTGTTTGTCTTCTATATATTTTATTACAAGATAGTTTTTAATCATTCACTTTTGTCGTGGTAACCTGAACCACAAGCGTTATTAGTTTTAATATTTATTACTCTGTATATGTTTTATCTTTCCAGATTTGAAGAGCTCTTAAAAAACTTCAATATAGATCTGAGTTGAGATTATTTACGTAGTTTGTGCATTTAGGAAAAAATTACCTTCAACGACGATAAAAACCGGTTGCCTGTGGTTGGGATCACTATGAAAAAGTACACTAAATCAGAAGTCTGTTCCCAACCAGTTCCTCATGGTATAAGTGGTTGTTGATGAAAGGTGTTCAAAATACAATAACTAAGTTTTCTACTGCCACTTTTCAAATAACATAGTAACACTAGACCAGCTGGGTTCATATGTACAACTTAATTCATCAAAATGGAAATCTCTATTAATGACGCAATCTGGGTAAATGCACAAACAGCATATTCACTTTCCCAATATTGAGATACTATTGCTAATGATATTGCTAAGGATATTGATATTGCTTTTTTATATTGTTCTATAGAAATTTAATCTTTACAATATAATCCCTAGATTTTTCTCACGCAAAAAAATAACAGAGAGGTAACATTTGTCTATAAGAGCTGTAATACCTTCCGTAAGCTAAGAAATGTCTTAGCTTTTTTGATATTTGTGATTCCCGACCATTTTAAAACACTATTCCACCTGCCTAACGCAAAACGTTAATCACAAACAACCCATGACAATGACATATATTTGAAACTTAGTGTGAATTATACACGCAGATATCAATAATTATCATAAGAAAAGTCTGACATGTCAGAATGCTAAGAAACTAAGCATAAAAGGCACACAACATATTAAACATACTATTTTTTATGTTTCATCATGGAATGTTAGTTATAATTTAAAATACGGTCAGCCGGACTGGACAGGTAATTTTTTTTATTTTTACTTGTTCAGTGTTCAGTAAAAAGAGGTTATTTACAAAAATAAATATTAAAACCTAAAAATAACATTTTTAGAAAACCAGCTTTAAACCACTAAACCATACGATTAATTTATTAAAACAGTTACATTACCGTTAAAATTATTTGTGGCCCAGTTTGGATTAAAACTCTATAAGCGTTTAACAATCTTTAATAATAACATATAGGTTTTTCTAATGTTCAAGTTGTTTTCAATAAATTATTTTTCATTTTAACAAGGAAATAAAAACCAGCCCTGAGGTTTGCAGAGGACTGTTATCTAATTGGATGAGACCTTTATCCATCTTGATTATTTATAATGGAAAATCACACAATTTATTATGTAGATAAACTTAGCACAATTTCTCAACTATATATAAAAACTTATGTGAAATATAATAACACATAAAAAATTATATCTCAAAAATTTATTACCGGTACCACATAAAATATCACTTCAGCACTAGTACTTCAGCGTATACCACTTTTTAACGTGTAAAAACCACAAGTAGGTTAAAAATTTCTTAAGTAGACACCTAAAGTCACTTTGATTTAAAAAATAGTATTGATTTCTGATTGCCGTTGTGTCTTTTACCATAACTTGAACTTGCTACACAATTTAACACAGGTCTGGTGCTGTTACTTACAAAATGATTTCCTAATTCAGGATGAAATATATTAAAACTAAAAATAAATTTACAATTACCAACAATATCAGCCACAGGCAGCCAGACAATTGTAATATGAACAAAAACTGCCTTAGTTGTAAGATTACGGCTAGCCAGTCGGAACAGTCTACCCATCAGGGGTCAGACACTGCAAACATTTTAATTCATTATCATAGAAATTTATTTTTCAAAAACGTGTAAATAAGTATATATAAAATCGCAACTGATGTAACGCTAACTCTATACATTGTTAATCTGTATATTATATTGATATAGTACTTTTTTTAAGATACTGAGTTACTTTTTGCATACAAATTCCAAATTGTCACCGTTGTAAGGTGGTGTATGGTTTGTAATAATAAGACTCAATTTCAAAACGCTTTATTGTTTTTATATTTTACCTTAAACTGTATTGATATTTAAATAAAAATTTAATCGTTCAAAAATAAACCGAACTTAAAAAAAAATTGTTATTGGCTTATAAACTTCATTAAAAAAAACAATTTTGTACAGGTTTTGAAGTAAAATTCATAATAATTTCTTGACTAAAATATAATTTGATTCAATTATTAACAAAACCACTGTCATTGTTAATATAATGCAATGTTTGAAATTGAATGTAAGGTAAGGTTAATTTGTATTGCAATTTAAATTGATTACTTAATTAAATCATATTTTTACAAGTTCGGTTATTAAGTGATAAGTATAGCGAATGATAATACAGAAGTTGTTGAGTATTCAAAGTTATTCAAACGATTTTCACACGGTAAAAAATAATCATATGTAACTTTTGATAAAATTCTAAAACATTTAAGCCGCTAATTTCAGACAACAGAATTAGCAAGCAAAATTTAGATGTATTGAAATTTTTGCAACATGTACTGATTATCCTCGACTTTTAAGATGCAAACTTCAAAGAACAAATATCAATACTGTTTATATCAACCTCTTTATATACATCCTGTTCAACACATATTTTGTATCACTTTTTTGTATGTTGTGACCTGTCATACACCCCATGTTTCAACTATTGTTTTCCAATGGAATGTTCAAATTTATTAAAATTACATAATTATTAATATTTTTATAGTGTTGTAAAATGTACTCTTGTTTTAAGTAAAGCTCTCCTCACTGATTTCTCTACTCCAAATCTGCACATAGTTTCGTTTCCGAAGCTCTCTACAAGGCGAGAGGCGCGAGGTGCCTCCAACCGGTGACGTGGCTCCAGTGTTATTCTAAATGTAAATATTGTTATTAATATTTCTTTTGGACATAATTCATACTCTATTGTGTTTAAGTTATATTTTTAAACTGTATTGTATGTAAGCGAGTAATTTAGTGGTACAACTATAATAATATACCTAATCTAGACATATTAGATACCGGTACCGATATTTAAAAATAATTTATATTCTTTACGACAGAGTTGTATCGAAGTATTTAAAAATTTGCCGAAGCATTTTAGGTTAATGCTACGATGATTAAAATTTACATCTCTACATCTTTTTGCTACGTTATATTTTGTACGTATTTTAGTTTATCGTATTATATATACATATATAATTTTTATTTATAGTTCATTCCTTTTAGAAGGTATGACTAATACTACCTTGAGCAATGGTTAATTATAGAAATCTTGGCTGAAAATCAGTCATGACTGTAAAAAGTATTTAAAAAATGCAATAAAAATTATTCTATCTCTTTATTAAGTGTTTGTGTTTTATTTTTGTTGAACCTTGTACTCCTATAGACAGGTAATAGAAATATTTAGTGAATATCTGTTTTAAGTAGCAGTTCTGTGCCACTTTGCCTTTAGGATAATGCATTGAAAATACTTTCGGTAAATTTAAATTTTAGCTTTTAGTCCAAGATCTTTTAGGCAATCGATGAGAGACTGCTCAGTTGTGTGATTAGCTTTAAAATGCAATTAATCCACAAATGAATGTCCTAATAGATCACGCATAATGTGTTAGTTAATGTTTGTTTTGGGATTCAACCTAAAATGTTGCAATGTATAACCACGGCCTTCAGCCTCAAAATTGTTATGATGGATAAGGTAAACTAACTTACATCGTTTACCTATAGCCTTAAAAACTTTATATGGTGCCTTCTTTGATGATCTTCATCAAAGTGAAGATCTTCATCAATGTGGTTGTCTTATAGTACAGATTAACACCATACAGTATACCCTTGTAACAGCTAAATTCCAGTAGTTTCACTTTATATTTTGCTAGTAGCATCCCACCTTGCTTTTGAACAATGCTAAGTCTGGAATTCAATTAACATTATTTCCTAAGGGGTGGCCTGTCCTTATATAATCAATATAATCAGAAAACAAAAAAGCAAATCGCACAACTACCAATTGAGAGAGTTTTGTTGATAACCACTGTCACTGAAATTGATACTGAAATGAGTTGACAAAACCCTCCTTACAGGACTGCAATAAGGAATAACTGCGATATTGTAAGCAGAATGTATGAGAAAATGACTTAAATGGTTCGTATCTTGCCAAAAATGGTTAAAAATATGACTCTAGTAATGACCACTATAAATATCTTGGGGTTATTTTAGATTCAAAATTAAAATGGGAGTATCAAATAAACTACTTAAAATCTAAAGTTAGAAAAAGATTTATGTCTTTAATCAGTTGAGTGAAATATTAAATAGAAATGAAATCCGGACCATTTGTTTTGGTTATGTTCAATCTCTTCTACAATAAGGAATTATATCATGGGGTGGTGTCGGATTATCACTTTTAAATTCATTATTTGTTGTACAAAAATCAATTATTAAAGCTGCATTCAAAAAGCAAAAACGCTATCCCACAAATCTGTTATTTTCCGAAGCAAAATTATAAATTAAACCATTAAATCATGATGGTTTATACATACACCCATAAAGAATTAGTCATAACTCCCGTGGTACACAACTATAGGACAAGGAACTCCGTTAACGTTGGCCTGCAGGTGCCTCGAGCAGTTAGATCAGTCAGTCACTCCAACTCATATTTTATTGCAAACTTCATATACAGGAACCTCCTGCGATTAGGGACCTGCAAGTCACAACTAAAGTTTACAAATGGGTAGTCCCTAACTGGCTTTTGGAGATCGGTTCTGAACATGCTGAGTCCGTCATCCGTTCTGAGTACTACGATGACTAACTTTACATCACCAACTGGTCACTGAATACAAAAGCTAACAACACCGTTTACTTCTACTTCACTCCCGCCATTGCCTATTGTCTTTGTATTATATCAAATGTCGTTTTTATTTTTACTTATTTTAAATCAGTGTTTGATATTTAAATGCAAAACGAATCTTAATTTTGTTCATGATTAATATACATACAACTGCCGATATTGTTTTATTTTTTATGTGTGTTTGTAGCCTATTTAATCATCAAAAAGTAAAGGTAATTGTTTTAGCAATAATACGATGTTTTTTGTTATTTTTTAAGTGCACTGAATTTGAGGCAGAGCTCGTTCTCACACACAGGCCGATGGGCCTATGTGAGAATTTTGTTTTCCGCAATATTGTTTGTGTACATGATGTTGTATTTGTTTTTATTTGGAAACAAATTTGATTTGATTTGAATGACAAGCAGAAAAATGCCCACTTGTTATGAAGGCTTAGTATATTTGCTGGTTCACCTTAAAATATTATGAGAGTGAACTTGTGCAGATTTCTTTATCATGAGAGACCATGAGACAGTCACTTGGTGATATTAACTTTCTATCAAAGCACATCCACATCAGCTTTTGATCTACCTGCTGGTTACAGTCACACAAACAGTGAGTCACCACACTTGAAGTAATTAATGGGGGTGAATCCAGCTACTAGAGATAATAATCTTGTGGGGTGAGGGGAAGTGTTCAACTAATAAGAAGAGGTGATTTTATTTTAATTTTAACAGCCTTGACACCTGATAATATTTACTCTAGTAAGAATGTTACTTACTGAATGCCTGAAGGTATCAAATTTTCAAATGTAGCGGGATGCATTTTGATCTAATTACAATCATCTTCAGCCGCTGTTATCTTACATTTATGTTTATTCCATCACTGATAGTTGTCACGCGGGTGTCCCCGACACATAAAACGTACACACGAACACATAGTACAAACATTTACATTAAAAACCCGGTACCGGTACAGCTTTCCGCACCGCACTTTACCGATCGGTGAACGTAGGCCTACCGGGTTTTTAATGTAAACGTTTGTACTATGTGTTCATGTGTATGTTTTATGTGTCGGGGACACCTGTGTGACGACCATCAGGGATGGAATAAACATAAATGTAAGAAAACAGCGGCTGAAGATGATCTGTAATTAGATCGAAATGCATCTCATTACATTTGAAAATTTGACACCTTCAGGCATTCAGTAAGTAACATTCTTACTAGAGTAAAGAAGAGTTGGGGGGAGCAGTTGAAAAAATGTGGCCCATCTCCTCTCTTGTCCAAAACAAACAGCCGAGAATACACTCTGTTCCTTCCTTCCAACCAACACAAGAAAAAATCAAGAAACCCTGGTGGTCTGGTGGGTATCTCCATAAATAAGAGAGAAATACCAGACAGAACATTTACAGATATGCTATACCTTCAGATGCACCTTGAAGATGTACCGTGATATATCAAAATGAATGTTTGTTTCTTTGTCCCTTATGCCTTATACCATACATCCGATTGTGACAAACCTTTGTACAGTAATCCAGGTTAATCATAGGAAGGTTTCTAGCTGTTAATCAAAGGCCCAAACCTTAGAAATCATCAGGATTGTGGTTTTAGTGACTTTTCTTTTAACACTTTCTCCAAGTTGTTTGGGGGGGGTCTACGAATTATAATTACGTTATGGCAGTACGACCCAGTTTCAAACTTTGGCAACACTTAATTAGGAACAAACCTAATGTAATATATATCAGTGATTAAAAGCAGGTAAAAGCGGTTTCGTAAAAATATTCACGACTCGGGATTCACACCGAAGATACTCAGTAAGTAGATAAAACTATTTCAACTCACTTTGCTAAGTATAATTCACTAAATTACATTACAAAATATTAATATTAATAACGTCTCTGGCAATTTCAAATATTTTAAGGTTTTAAAATGTTAGGGGGGAGGGGAGGCTTCACATTTTATTTTGTATTGTTCAACTTTTGAGATATATTTGTTAAAATCAGGGTCGTACTCAGGGGGGGGGGCAGGGGGGACAACTGCCCTGGGGCCCGGGCCGATGTCTTATTTAGGACACTGCTGTCTTCAAAAAAGGTCACCAACTTGGATCCGGATGGCAACAAGGGCCCACACCACAAGGCCTGCCCAGGGGCCCGTGAAAGCTGAGCGTGGCCCTGGTTAAAATCATCAGAGATTGCTTGTTTCACAATTTACTTCAAAGTCTTGTACATGTAAATTAAAATAAAATATGTTTTAGTTTCAATAAGGAATAGTTTTAATAAGGTTGAATTATGTTTTAATAAGTTGTAACTATGGTCAAACATCCCCATGTAAGGAAAGTTTTGACCCATTCTAAGGGACCCACACTTAAAATGTGCATGTTTTCTCAGACTATGTCAATTGAACAAAAATATCAGTTTATTAAAAAATTTAAGCTTACCGCATTTAATTACATTCCAAAATTTTACATATTCACGAAGATTAAATTTATGTGGTTTGGCCAGATGCATACAAATTAAAAAACCCATGGTTAAGCTTCTCTAAGGGTAAGTAAAAGTTCAAGTTTTTTTTTCTAAATACTACTTTATATCTGAAGATGAATCAGTATGTGACACCTTGGTTGGTTGGTCATATGGCAAATCCTTCGCTTGGTTGGTCATATGGAAAAACCTTCACTTGGTTGGTCATATGGCTAAACCTTCACTTGGTTGGTCATATGGCCAAACCCTCACTTGATTGGTCATATGGCCAAACCTTCGCTTGGTTGATCATATGGAAAACCTTCGCTTGGTTGGTCATATGGAAAAACCTTTGCTTGGTTGGTCATATGGCTAAACCTTTGCTTGGTTGGTTATATGTACAAACTTTCGCTTGGTTGGTCATATGGAAAAACCTTTGCTTGGTTGGTCATATGGCTAAACCTTTGCTTGGTTGGTTATATGTACAAACTTTCGCTTGGTTGGTCATATGGCAAAACCTTCGCTTGGTTGGTCATATGGCTAAACCTTCGCTTGGTTGGTCATATGGCTAAACCTTCGCTTGGTTGGTCATATGGACAAACCTTCGCTTGGTTGGTCATATGGCCTAACCTTCGCTTGGTTGGTCTTATGGCCAAACCTTCGCTTGGTTGATCATATGGCCAATCCTTCACTTGGTTGGTCATATGGCCAAACCTTCGCTTGGTTAGTCATATGACCAAACATTCGCTTGGTTGGTCATATGGCCAAACCTTCGCTTGGTTGGTCATATGGCCAAACATTCGCTTGATTGGTCATGTGGTCAAACCTTCGCTTGGTTGGTCATATGGCCAAACCTTTTTAATACCAAGTAGGTCGAAAGCTCCCTAGATGGTTTAACACTTTTTTATTTCCTGAGCCTAACATTTGGGGCCAGTAACTTGTATTTACAATGTTTTAAAGGGAATTATATATTGGCTTCAAACTGGAAACTTAAACTGTGTGCTAACTTTGACTCTCTTGGTGATATGTTCTTACAAATAATGCAGATATTTATATGAAAACTGCCAACAATTTGTACATGTTCATACCGTAATATCCAAACAATATGAGTTCTTACTTCCATCTACTACCTCAGTGCAGTTTCCCTCAAATTATAACGACTGACAATATTTACCTTCTAGAATGTGGGTCAAACCTCCTCTGTGGCCAATGCTCCCCTCCCTCTACTACTGCCTTGATAACAATTAAAATTAAAGTTTAAACTGACCACGACCTTGGAAAGGAAGGGATTGTAGGTTTTTATATTTTAAACACAAAAAGAGTTGCAATCTTTTATTTGAATAATCTGATGATCCTCTTAAGTTTTACATCCAGTTTCTATAAAATGTCCAAGAATCAGTCTTTCATCTCAAATACCTGTAATGACCACTTCTAGCCACTTAGGACACATAGCTTACTATAATACCCTGATGGTAGGCGATGATCCTCCTGGGATTACAACTAAAGTAGCAACTGTTGGATCTCTCTGGAGAAACCCTCGGATACTAGTGAATCGAATAGTATTTGAATACAGCCCAAGTATTCATGTATTCGAATACT
Source organism: Allygus modestus (assembly GCA_963675035.1). Classification (NCBI taxonomy): domain Eukaryota; kingdom Metazoa; phylum Arthropoda; class Insecta; order Hemiptera; family Cicadellidae; genus Allygus; species Allygus modestus. Next base: position 104,282,608 of record OY776114.1, read on the forward strand.
TCAATGTTGTATTCGAATTTGAATTCAATTGAAAGTTGGCGCAAAGTATACACTTTAAAAAAAATCATTAGGACTCATTTATGTTAAAATTGCTATCAATTGCATTTAATTTAATTTAGTTCATTAAATCTGAATAAATAACTACTAAACTCTAATTATAAGAACTATTTTGACATTTGAAAACAAACAACAGGGTGCGGGGAAGGGTGGGGGAGACAAGTCTAGACATGAATTCTAAGAATCCGTCGTGCCGTTCCACCACCGCCAGTTATTCAGCCGGCCGGCGCAGCGTTCAGTACCGGAAGTATTCGAGTTCAAGTATCCGAATACGTATTCGAATACAGGGGTGTATTCGATTCGGCAGTATTCGATTCTTTAAAGTATTCGATTCTCCCATCACTATCGGATACTTGCTAATATGTTTAATGATTACAGCACATTCTTGATTAGCCGAGCGCCACTTATCCAAGATTCCTGGTTTTCCAAGGTGGCTATTAGTTATATTTTTTTGGCATAATAGTTTAGTGTCGAAACTTTAAAATAACGAGTAATCTTCTGAATTTAACAATTCATTGAATTGAACCGGTATTGTATAGAAATAAAATGTGTCTCTACAAAAATATTTATGTTTAAATTTTAACTTTAATATTCGTTTAGATCTTAACAAAATACTGTGTTTGACAAAAACTACATTTAGTTCCACTTTATGAAAAGCGAATAAATATATTAGCTTGGCATTTGGTTAGTATGTTGACTGCCCGATTATGAGCTCTCATGATGTTTTACTATTAGAGATGAGTCGTATTGATACAAAAACAAGGAGGAAAACAAAGGAAAAAATTAAATGTTTTTGTAAGTACATTTTAATTTAGTCTTTACAGTGTTAAGTATTATTCAAAACAGTTAATTTCTGGAACTGTTATTATGATGGGCTCATTGATGACTTAATGAGTCCTGGTACTTGGAACTATGGTGAGTTAGCCTACTTAGGATTTTCGAGGTAAAAAAATTAAATACAGACTTGACGCACAATAGGCTATATTTAGGCTAAAGCAAATATGTTTTAAATTCATTATCTCGCTTAAACAAATATACTTGGATAAAATAATCTCAAATGCATATTACCTGTGTGTCCTTCGAGGTTTTCAGTAACCGAGGTAGCCTAGGTCCTAATGACCTTCAATAATCAAGAACGTACTCTAGCTACCTTGAGTCCGCTGGGTTTCAGAACTTGTAACATAACTAGTTATCCTGTTGCTCAAATCCGAGCAAGTTGTTATCCAACCAAAGGAAAAAGGTTACTTCAGTTGTAAACAAACATAACAAAACATCTGATATTAAAACGGATGATAACAACGTACTTTCAATCAACACGTAGTTTAGACTTCCGTCGTCAGATATCGCCACTGTTTCGGAAAATTCAGCCCTTTACTGTATTTAAATGACGCCTTTTCTTAAAATTCTGAGACGTATTGGCAAATCTACGTAAATATACCTTCAATTTGACACCTCAAACGTTAAAATCCGTCCAGCCATTATCGAGTTGACTGTGAAAAAAAATCCTTGCGTATTAATATATAGATACCTCAAGAGTAAACAAAGCACTTGCTTGCCACTATTGGTGATAAGTAAATTGATTTTTTATTTATATTGTTTAACTGGACATTTGCCACCACTGATAAGAAATAAACAATTTTAACGCATTGAAATCTACATGTTCGAAAAACACAAAGAAGAAAAAAGTCTCGCTCAAGACCTCGCCCTGTGCTGAATGTTTCCAATATGATTTATTTTTGTTTTTTTTCTGCACTTTTTACTATTTCTACAGTCCGTTATTTTAAATATAATTATTAATTTCTGACGAGCTGTGACTGGATTGCTTCCACTATCTGTGTTACGTTCTCAATATTCTTTGCACCTGAAGATGGGCCAGATTACCGATCTCGAGACATTGTGAACTTTGACCATAATATATGGTACAGTCATTAGTAAGATTTATATGAATCATACCTACCTCTTAAATATTAACGAAAAGAATTACTGAAGTACGTTGTATATTGTATACAAGAAAATACTTTGATTAGTGTAACTTAGTAGGCGACACAAACACTAGCCATACATTGGAATGTTAATTTATTTATATAATTAAAAATCTCAATGTAAAATAAATATTCTGTTCTGTTTCTTACACAAAATTAGTGCTGATGGAAATCTGACAGACTTTTTTTAACTATAAAGATTAAAATTTGTCATGCATTTTATAAACTAAAGTAAAAATTAAAATATTGATCTCTTGTAACCTATTTTTAAACCAACAATGTTTTTGAAATTAAAATAATGTTTAAAACCAAGGCCTATCTTTAAAACACCTGCAATAATGAATTCAATAAAATAAATTATGTCTCGCTAATATCAACCTCTAGGCCTATAATTATCTTTTGTCATTACGTATCACATTCCGCTGACCCCCTCTGCCCCCAGTCTTAGGTCCACCCTTGCCCGAGTGTTTCCCCCCGGGGATGGACGTTTCCCGGTCTCTATCCCCCGAGTAGCGAGGAGCATTCTTCCGATCAGGAGCAGCCACGAGAGGAGCAGGTCTGTTTTGCAGTGAGGCTATATTGTTGGCACTTCCGTTGTTCATGTTACTGTTCAGATTCGGCACCACTCCACCCCCCGGTTGGTTTCCGATCGCGTTGGTCAAGTTTAAATTCGGTTCACTCATATTCAGCTGTTCGTTGAACACTAGACAAAACTCACCTATCTTATCGATATCACCGTTTTTACCCGAGTAGAGGGTTAGCGCACTTCGCCACACGCCGGCGTAGGCTTTACTTAGCCTGATTATGTCCCCCGGAGCTATCACGGCCCCGGGCTCGTCCCACAGCGAGAGGTTGATACAAGCCGTGGTGTCGGCCACCTTCAAAGTCCTCACTTCTCTGTTCTCCTTCAACAACACAGGCTGTCCAACATCCAGAACGATAAATGTCACCGAGAAGTTCTTCAATCCCGGTCGAATGTCTTTGATATGGATTGAATCCAAAGCATTTCCCACGGAGTTCATCCTCATCAATAGGCTGATTATGTTACTGTTTCAAAACCTGGAAAACATTTATTGTTTCAATGAAAAACCAGCAGGTAGGTACTGTACTGTGACATGATCCAACACTTCCAACATATCAGAGTCTACGGATACGAGTTACAAGCAAGCAAGCAAGATAGGGCTACGTTATTAGGCCTATGCTCTAAGCAGCCACGTTTAAGTCTATCTCACACCAAGAGAGTTCACCTGTGTCAAGACATACACTATAAAGCAGTTTATCAAAAAAGTTGCTTAAAACACAGCACACTAATTTTAACCTAAATTTTTCCGCAGAATACAAATACTTAATAAAACTAGCCTATACCCTTCAAATTAATGGCATAGGTTATGAATTTATGAAGAGCTTAAGAGATTGAGACGAGATTTTCATCAGAACTATCTATACACCCTAGGCCTAGACTTGTAATAAAAAATCAACAGTATTTGAAAAATGTTAAACTTGCACAAATTACTGTCACAATTTTTTTGGATCTCCAAACAAATGTCAAAATTTCTCCTGGGACAGGAGTGACACTGCACAATGTATAAACATTGACAACAACTACTGATGTGATATGCGAAGGAAGTAATCTCATCATGTCACAATCACATCGCTGTATTGCAACTGGATTGCCAATCAAACTTCGTACTGGCCCTGACATAAGGTAATACTGCTTAAAATATACAATTTCTAGTTACAGTAATGCAATTTTTATCCAAAAAGGAAAAATTACTGAGGGTAAAAAATATCCTGTTCAAATAGTGTAATTTATAGCTAAGCTCTTGATAACACGGTAATAAGTATCAAACGTCATGCAGCGAGGCCTTCAGTGACATGTTTCATAGTTTGAATCTCAGGAGGCTGGTGACCAGGCCTTCCTATCAAGCCGTCTGCTTTTAAGTCGTTGTCGGGTAAACTAGGCGATAGGCCCAATTTACAATTATCCACGGATACAGAGTTAAGATCGTAATGTGTAACAGTTGTAGTATCCTACCTTCTATTAATGATGATTTACATAATGAAAGGTCAACGTTAGGCAGTAAGTAACAAGACCAGGGTTTGGATATCCTTACCAAAACGTTAAAAACGTCATCGATGTGTAAATAAAAACTTAAGACTTCAACTCAGTATAGTAGGCTAGTACAGGGATTCAGCTGGGAAAAAAAATCTTTGAGCAAAAATATTTTCCATTTCGCATTTTTATGGCTTGTCATTTTTGTCAAGTTGTTTTTTGCTTGTATTTGTTTTTAAGGTTTAACATTTCAATACCGTAATATATAATTCAGCAGAGTCTACTTTTCTTGGTAGCTTATCCATTTTAACCATTAAAGTCTTAATGGAAATATACTAAACATTATAATAGAATAGGCCTAATAGGGCACCAGAACAACTAAAACTCACTCACCCCAAATATTACACACTCTGAAACATAACCTCAAAGCATATCGCAATCGCATTCGCGCATTACCAATTTCGAGTTGTCTGTTTTCGCTAAGGTACCTCTACACTTTCGCCTGATCGTTGAGATTTCGAGCGACTCGTGCTCGTGTAACCGTCCAAATTCTGCAGCGAGTCGAGGCCGCGAGCGGCACTAAGTATGGAGGACCTGCCGCTCGTCTCCTTTGACTCGGTAACAAAAACTGACAAGAGTCGGTGCGATTGCAAGGCGAGCGCAGTCATCCGTTCGGTGGCGAACTAGCACTTGACATTCTCGCATTCACCAATTCGCTCGGCTAGACTCAGCTACTACAGAGTGCGCGCCAAACCGAATCACAGCGGTTGACACTACAAATGTCATTTCAGTAACTTGCCCGTTCCGTTTACACAGTTCGCAGTTGAAATCGACAGCAACTGTTTACGTAATGTAGGCTCGTCTACTCTACCACTCGCTCAGAGGCGATCGGTAAAGTGACGTAGTGCAACCAACCCAATGTTAAGCCTCTACAACATCCCACCTACTCTTCTAATCTTTTTGGTTGTGGATCGTGATCAAGGACTTTTAATACAATTTTTATTGTTAAAACCAGATTTTCTGCAATAAAATTTAAAAATGTGTTATACTTTTCTTTGTAGCAAAAAAGCGACAGCCTGTCCAAATATTGTCGCATTTTCGTGGTGCATGTCGCATTTTGCGACAAATGTAACCGCAGCTTAAACCCTGGGCTACTAAGCATGTAGAACAGCTTTTATAATTAAATTTATATTCACATTCCATTTTACTTAGGTTATTTAATTCAATTCTAAAACCGCTAACCTCACTGAATCTAAGGATCTTTTTCTAGTTGACAATATAAGAGCAACAGAGACTAGGCCAGCGTATGGTTGATGTTAAGAGTAAAATTAACTACTATCGAACGAATAAAGGTATGCTTTTTGCTTGCATTTACTTAGAAAATAAGGTTACATTCTTTGTCGCCATCAACCCAACTAGTGGATTCTCTACTCAATCTAACTTAGTGGACTGTTGACAAGATATGGCCTAACCTTGTTTTCTAAGTCATGCATTAATCCAGGAGGCAAATAGACCTTTCATGAATAAACTTACATTTACATGAAAATATCACACTCCTCGTTTAATAAAACCATTGACTATATAGGGGCCTAGTCAATGATAAAGCTGTAACCTGTGCACTGGCTGAGAATTGCTATGATTCTAAGGATTTTCATCGAGGATAGTAATACTTAACACCTTTGTTTATTTATTCTGGGTGGACCGATGCTTCTAGGTGTCAAACAAGGCAACTCAACCAAGGATTCTCTACCTTTAAGGGGCTTTGTAAATCCAGTAATAGAAAAGATTAATATCGAAAGATAATTAATTCTCAATTATTCAATACTAGGTCTTGGGTAAACTTAAAGGGAGACTCCGTACTCGATGACAGTATTCAAATGTTGAAAAGAAAGGCTTAAATTGTGAGAGGTTACCTATTCAGATCCAGGTTAACATTAAAAGAAAGAGTAGCTTAACTAAAACAGAGAGGGTTAGTAGAGCAGTGAATTTCACATATCAGGGAATAACATAGCAGGATAACAAAATTTACAAATTTGTTTTAATTTAATTAAAGGCCTTTTTGAGATTCCCAACAAATTACTCAGCATCTTCAGCTTATCCTTCTAGGTCATATAATAGGCTTTAACTAATAAAATGATACCCAGCAAATAGGATGTCTCACACTTACCACAACTCACAGATTCATGGGATGTAATTTAGCAGATGTCTATCCTGAATAAATAAAAGTTTACATCATATTCATAAACTAAACTGAAGGCTTTTATTTTCTCTATTATTTTGCAAGGCTATTAATTATTTTCCATGAATAAATACCAAAGTGAAATATTCTTTTACTCTGAAAATTGTGTTATGGTAGCGATGCAGCAAAAAGCTCAAATTAATCTTTACTATCTTTAAACCATTCTCTAAACTAATTGCAACTGTCTAAATTAGAGTTAAAAATGCTTGATTAAAAAATTTCTAGTATTTGGTTTCCAGCGTTTTATGCTGTCTGCTGGCTTCCTGTATTCTGTGCTGCTGCGCTGCTGCAGCTGCAGGCAGGCGTGCGGAGATGTTAGCTGACAAGCTGACTAACTGTGCTGCTGGCTGCCTGTGCTCGCAGTGTTTCCACCTTAGCCAACGCAGTTTTCCTTCCAGACACCAAATTCTCCCATCCCCCCTTGATTTAAACTAATTTCCTTTGAAATTCTTTTGGTTTATTTAATACTACAGTGATACACTATGTTACAGGGATTGAAAATGTCAATTAATACAAACAGCATTAATCAATTCTAAGTCACTCCCCCCGTGGCAGCAGGGTATCTTATTACATTAAAACGTATATACAAATAACGAGTTAAATAACAAAGTTTACAACAAATACCCCCGTTGCAGCAAACCTGCATACTCAGCGAATTTCCAATGAATATATAACATAACACATTAAGCCACTTGACAGAATTCATAAGAAATATATTCACAAACAAGCGATATTTAAATTATTAATTATTCTCCATTAGAACAACATTGGGGATGAGTACGCAGGTTTGCTGCAACAAGGAATATCAAAATAATGGGTTTTTATGCAAATATCAATAGAACTCATCTAAGTGAAGTCACATACCAAGTGTCATCCATATACATGCATTAATAAGCGATATATAGCATTTTAATTATTTTCCATAAGAATAACATAGTATATAGTGAAAGGTTTTCCCCAAATGAGAAAAAGGATTTATATTTATAATTCGTGAACAAATAAATCATTAATATAAGAATTTGAGGGACAACGTTCTCCAGTAGACTTATCCCAAACCATTAACAATTTATCCCCTAGATGGCAGCACCTGATATTTGAAAATTTCCAATGCCATTTGGTTTGATCATATGTAATCAATACTAAGATTTGAATGAGTTAAAAAACATGTGTTTATTTGTTTACATTTTGGTTTTTATTTTGTCAAGGATTTAGAAATTGTACTTAGTTCAAAGCTTTTTTAATAATCAAGGTAAAAAGTGTTATAATTTGAGCAGGAATCTTTTCATTTAACTGTGCTATAATGTGAACCAGAAGACTAATAATGTTGTATACCAAAAAGCATTACAATAAACGAGTTTGTTTTTTTATATATTTATTGTTATTTATTCCATTTCACATTTAATATTCACATTAAAGACAGGACAACGTCTGTCGGGTCATCTAGTTTTTTTTTTTTTTTTAATTCTTTATTTTTCCGGATCAATACAAAACAAGTATTATACACAGAACGTATTAACTAGTATTTTCATAAAATAACATATAGTGGAACATTATTGGGATCGCTCCATTCGGAGACACCCTGAAACCAAAGTTCAACATCTAATCTAAAAGAAGATCTTGAACAAGTCTTGATTTTAACCGCCTGTTGGCAGTTGGTTCACCAATGTTAAAAAATTGCGCACCAGGAACAAGTCCAATGTTGTCGAGAAACTTAGTTGCGCTTTTCTTTATGAAATTGTAAATCGAGTCCACACCAAATTCTTCATGAATTTGCTTATTTCGAATAAACCATGGAGAGTTTGTACAGATCCTAAGGATTTTGTTTTGGAACACTTGAATTTTATTTAATTTACTTTTTGAGATTGATAATCCCCAGATAGGACAAGCGTACATCACTAAAGGTCTTAAAATACTTTTATATATTAAAATTCCATGTTTTGGTTTGAGTGAAGACTTCCTGTTGATCAGTGGAAAAAGGATTGATAACCGAGAATAAGCTTGTGTCAATTTTGAATTTACATGTAGATTCCAATTCAGCTTTTGATCGAGATGAATTCCTAGATATTTTATAGACTGGTCAGAGGGATTCCATTCAATTATAGTATTACCTATAGTAATATTAGGAGGAAGTTGAGGTTTCCTTAAAGTAAAGATTTTGGCTTCACATTTCGAAGCGTTTAACTTAAGCCTCCATTTTTCGAACCATTCCACCAGCGTGTCGACGGAAGTTTGCAGATTTTGTTGTGCTGTGTGAATTTCAGAGTGCTGAGTTATAATAGCAGTATCATCGGCATACAATGCAAGTGAAGCGTTCAGTGGAATGGGGATGTCTGTCATAAATATGTTAAATAGTATAGGCCCTAATATTGAGCCTTGGGGAACCCCAGCCATGACACCACGAGTTGTTGAACAAGAATGATTTACTTTTACGTGAAATTTTCTGTTAAAGAGAAAGGATTTAATCAAATTTTTCAAATAAAACGGGAAACCCAATGAATTAATTTTGAATATTAAGCCATTGTGCCAAACTTTATCAAATGCTTGGGCAACATCGAGAAAAACTGCCAGTGAATGCTCTTTTCTTTCAAACCCGTTGTAGATAACTTCGGTGATTCGCTGAACTTGATGAGTAGTGGAGTGTTTTGGACGGAAGCCAAATTGATGAGGGATGATAGTTTCAGATGACTCGACGAAGTGTAATAATCTCTTCTGGATGATTTTTTCCAGCAGCTTTGATATAGAGGATAGTAGACTTATTGGTCTGTAGCTAGAAGGAGAATTCTTCGGTTTGTTTGGTTTGTGAATTACCATAATTTCTGCCTCCTTCCAAGCAGTTGGAAAATACCCACGAGAGATGCAGGCATTGAAGATGGACGAGAGAATCGCAAGACTCTTACGTGAAAGATTTTTCAAAACTATGTTCGGTATAAGATCGGGTCCTGGGGTCTTCTTTATTGGGAGCCTTTTTATTAATTCACATATTTCCGCAGGGGAAGAAAAGTGTATTGGCAATTCAACCGTCTGTGTTACGTTTTGAAGGGAGGCGTCAACAAGATCAGTGGTTTCTTGGTTAATTATATCATTAGGCGAAAAAGCTTTTTCAAAGAAGTCTGCAAAAACTTCACACTTTTCAGAATCACTTTGGAAGTACTGCCCGTCTTGTTGGAGTGGAGGAATTGTCGTCGGTTGGCAGAGAACACGTTTGGTAGCCTGCCACAGGCTTGAGTCATTAGGATTAATACCATGTATATATAATTTATAAGAGTTAATTTTGAAGTTATCCAGCTCAAATTTAACTTGCCGAATGAGTTGATTTAACCTTCGCCGCATCCAAGGTTGTCTATACCTTTGCCACTGTCTTCTAACTTTATGTTTTTCCTTAATAAGATTTAAAATCCTTAAAGGAGGATGCAGGAAGGAGTTTGATCGTTGGGCAAAGTGCTTGGTTATAGCACTTTTTGTGGCATTCTGGAGACAATCTGTAAAATGTGCTACTGCCAAATCAATCCGATCCTCCGAGGAAAGGTTTTGAGGAACAATGAGAAATTCATCGAGTTTAGATCTAAACATGGCCCAGTCAACACGACCAGTAATTAGTCTATTAGGTAATGGAGAGAATTGAGGTTGGAGAAAGAAACTTAAAACTACAGGTAGGTGGTCCGAAGCCAGCTCTGGCAACACCTGTTGGTGAATAGGAGCACTGAACTGTGTGTGCAAAGCAATATCTAGTATATCAGGTTGGCAATTTATTTGCCAAGGATGGAACGTGGCTTTATCAGGAGCAGAAATATTGATGTTAAAATCAGGCATGATTCGAAGCAGACGTTCGCCATTGGGGTTGGAAATCCTGCAACCCCAGAACCGGTGTTTACAATTCAGATCGCCAACAAGAAGGGTAGGAGTGTTTAGCGAAAACAGGATGTTGATGTCGTTTTCTTGAAGTCGCTTGTTTGGAGATTTATATGCGGAAATAATAGATAAACTTTCGTTATTAGATAAATTTATTTTAATGGAGACAGCTTCAATATTCATCAATCTAGGCAAAAATAAAGAATGGTGACTGATTGACCTTTTAATAAAAATGGCAACTCCTCCCGAAGCAATTGGGGCCGTCCTGTCCTCTCTATATATAGCGTATCCAGGTATCTTAAAAGGCTCAGCATTAATGAAATGAGTTTCAGTCACGCAAGCTATATCAATATTGTGTCGAACTAAAAATGATGAAAATGTCGATTTTTGGGATTTTAGACCATTTGCATTCCAATTAAGGACTTTTAAGTTTTGAAGTGTTAAATGATTAGGCTGAGGCATGTGACAACATTGAGGTGAGAATATTGGAAAGAAACTCCTTTATTACCGGGATGATTGACTTCACTAATTTCATAATTAACCCATCAAGGTCAAGTGATAAGTCCTGACTAGATGAAGCAGATTCAGGGTTTGGCCCATGAAGAGGAACCGGAGATGATTGTTTTTGTACGTTGCCTTTAGTAATAGCAGCATAGCTTCCTCTTACACCTGTGGTCATAGAAGGCGCGCTAGGAGAATGGTGAGGTTGGGCATTAACCAAAGGTTCTATGGTTACATTGACAAAAGGCTTCCTTACAGGTTTGTCTTTATTATAGGTTGTTTGTAGCACTTTACTTTTTAAATCTTGATAATGTTTGCACCCCCTGTAGTTAGCAGTATGCTTTTCACCACAGTTAACACACTTAGGTTCAACCGTTTTCGCCAGAGTACAATCAGAATACAAATGTTGACCTGTACACCGGACACATCTTGGATCAAGACGGCAAAAGTTTTTAGTGTGGCCAAAGCGTTGGCATCTTACGCACTGAGGAATGTCCTTACTCTTACGTTTTGCTTCAACTTGAATTATTGAGTGATAGAGTTTTTCAAGATTAAAAATTTCTAGTCCTTTCTCATTGTTTTCAAGTAAAACTGAACATAAGGGAAGGAAAGACTTATTTTTGTTTATTAATCTAACAACTTTTATAACAGGAAAACCCGAATCTAGTAGTTCAGTTTTAATTTCTTCATCAGTTAAGGAAAGAGGGACGTTCCTAAGGATAACTTCCAGCTTTTTATCCTGGGGTGATTGGAAAGTGTGAAATTTCACGTTAGAATTGTCATAGAAGCGTGTTAGGTTTCTATAATCATCAACATCTTCAAGATTAATTTTAAGAGAAGAACCTCTAAAGGCAGTAGTAAATTCATGTTTCACAATTGATTTAATGTCAGAAACGATCGCTTGATGATTATTAACATTATGCAAAAATATTGGAGGGAGTTTGATCTTTTTAACAGAATTCTCGGGCGAATCAGTGTGCATTTCGTCAGAGTTTATTGCATAGTCATGATCAATAAGACTGTTAAACCTGTTCCCTAAGGACAATTGAGAAGGATTTAGAACATAGCGATCTTGCTGAGATAAATCAGATGATTGTAGTTTTGCAACTTTACGCTTAGGAGGGAAGATGAACGGACAATCTTCTTGATTTGTACTTGAATTTTCTGATTGCTCAGAATTATTAGTGATAGAACTGACATTGTTTACATTTGTGTTGACATTTGTGGACATCATCCGAATTTTAGGGTTATGTACCCTCTTTTTGAACAAGGATTTTGCTTTAAATTTCGGAGAAATCACAAACAATGAAGAATGAAACAAAAAGTACAAACAAAAAGTACAAACAAAAACCTACTTACAGAACAACTATGATATTTGTGTGTGCTGCATTCTGTGGTTAGCCCGTGGAACTACTACGAATCAAGATCAGCTGTGTGTATTTTCATCAGCTCAAACAAAAATGAATGCCCATAAGGAAGACATGGGAACTTTGAAAGCCGTGGGCCAAAGCCCTATATAGAATTTTCGCATCTTTAATAGGCCTATATAACTTAATCAGGGCTATCAATTACCTCTCTGCCAAATTTCAGCTCAATCAGTCCAGTGGTTAGAGCGTGATTGAGCCACAAATATCTAAACAAACATACAAATAAATAACAGATACTTTCACATTTATAATATGATGAATATGTAGTAGGATTATGCATAAGGCTCCTATTAGCTTTGTGTATGTAATCAAACAGATTAAGTTAAGGCACTTAAATAACCAAATTTATGAGGACAAATTGTACTTTTTATTAAGAAAATAACATATTCAAGTAAAATCAACATTTTACAAATCAATTAATGAAAAAAAGAAAAAACAGTTACAGGGAAAAATAATTTAATAATTTACCTTGAATACAAATAACTACGCAGTTTTAAATGAAGTCATTTGTAATTGGAGCCGTCGAAATTTGCATTGCATGTACAACTCAAAATTACAACTGCTCATTGAAAATACATTTAAGAAACAATTAAAACATGTGTAAATATGATTTTAAAGACTGAGTTTTTATGATTAAGTTCACAAAAACGTAATAGTTTGTTTATTTCTGTTCGTTCCAAATTAACGCGTGCCTCTTCTCTTACTATGCTACAATTTTAGCAAATTTCCCCTATAGGGAAGAAGCTGTTACCGTAGGTCTCATGGTAAGACTTAAGCCCGAGACCATGATAAATTTTCATTTTGAGGTCCCAGATGCCAAAAACATCATTCGTTCAAATTTATATATATATGTGTGTGTGTGTGTGTGTGTGTGTGTGTGTGTGTGTGTGTGTGTGTGTGTGTGTGTGTGTGAGATGTGTGTCCGTAAGCACGATAACTCTCGTAAAAAAGCTCCGATCGTAATGAAATTTGGTACAAATGTGTAAAGTACCATTTATTTGAATGAGTTCGAAAACCAGATGAATCGCATCATCCGAAGGGGGGTTTTTGGGGGGTTTTGTACCCCAAAATGTTTTTTGGGTTTTCACATGTAATTTTTATTTTAATAAAATTGTAATTTTTACCATTGAAATCAGCTTAAAAAAACAGACAATTTGGTATTTTGATCATTGCTCTACGTCAATTGGTTACTGAGATATTGAAAGTGCTAAACACAGTGTAAGTTGTCTAATGTTATTCTTATGGAGAAAAAGAAACATTGTATATCTTGCTTATTTATGAACATAAGCTGACAAAATTTGGTATATGACTTCATCTGGTTGTGGTTTATTGTTGTTTGCACAAAAAAACACAATATTTCTCCTATGGTTCCCGTAGCAGCAGACCTAGGTACTCGGTCCCTATAAGTACGATATGTTTCATGAAATGTATTTGATTGATATTTAATCATGATAGTTTCTTAGTAATTGGAAATTATCTCTTTTGTATCTCACAGTTTAATAAAAGCATTTTCCACCAATGTTAATTTAAAGGCATTTTACAATTTTTAAAGTCAAATTACTAAATAATGGTTGGATGGATTAAAAATTTTCTTTCATACAAACCTTCCCCTGGCATTAAGGAAAAAAACAAAAAAAGAATCGTCCAATTTGGTGCACTCGTTCTCGAGTTATGGAGTCACGTCAAAAAAAGGGATTGTGATTTATTTATATATAGATATATAGATTTGCTAGGTGAAGACTGCGGGTAAAGACGGTCCCACACTTCTCGCGAACATACCCGAACATTCGGCCGAACTCCGAATGTTTGGAGTATTCGAGAGAAGTGAGGGAGCTACACGAACTTTTGAATACATACGGGAACGTACGGGACGGAATGTTCAGTGAACATTCGGGAGATGTCGGGAGAATGTTCGGCCGAATGTTCAGGCCTGTTTGCAAGAAGTGTGGGACCGCCTTAACATCTAGTTGTATATATTTTATATCTTTTTATTTATGTATAGCTAAAAATAAAAAGTTCAATTAAATTATTGTAATTAGAAGTTTATTCAAATCATTCAATTCCAATGTATGGTTGCCAGCGCCGATTTAAGAACTGTGGGCTCCTAGGCGCAGCCGGGCCTATTTTTAGTTTTTTTTGCTTGTTTGAGGCTTTTGTATATTTGTGGGATTCGTGTGGTGCGAACCCTAGGTGCGTGCCTATGTAGCCTATGCCTGAATCCGGGCCTGATGGTTGCTATCATAATATTACTGAAATTCGTCATTGATAAATTTTATATAAAAATATTGAATAACATAATATTTGTATTGCATCGGAATATAGTGTATCGTGGGTCCAGCTCTACGGGATTAAATTTTAAGCTTTTAGTTACCTCCTACCCCTAAATTGTAAAACAATAATGTGGTGACTCTAAATAACTGTATGTTAGCAGATGACTATTTCAAATGTTTATTCAATCATATGGTTATTGTTTACATTGTGTTATTCTTGTGATTATATTGCAGTTTTCAAAATGTATTATGTTCTTTTCAGTTAATTTACAGTTTCCAATTTATTAAAAGATGTGTATACATGCGAAATCAAATGCGTGCTTTACTTATTACTTAATTATTTATATATATATATATATATATATATATATAATCAAAACCCACTCCAGGCCACCACTTCACAATAATTAATTGGCAACGATAACAAAACGAAATTTTGCATGCTACTTCAATACACCTTAAGTTCACAAGTTCACAGACAGCACTTCTAATAAAATTTACATTCAATTTACTTATTTTCCAGTTCATTATATCTATATTATCAAGTTATCTTACATGGTTCAAACATGGATGAAGATCAGTGTTTAGGCAATTCATACACATATTTCAAGAACAACAGAACCATCTTATTAAAGAAGTTCTTCAAGCTGTACGAACTCATGGTAAACAAACAATAGAAATGAAACCTGCAGTTAATTATTCAAGCATTGCCCCTTTCGAAAATTACGATCCTTGACGTGAAAAGTTTACGTCTTATCTAGAACGTTTTTAAAACTATCACACCATGAAAGGATTATCGGACACAACTAAAATCGGTCAACTTTTGTGCGTTTCGATCGGGAGTGATCATTATAACAGTTTAGCCTCATTCTTAGGCCCCGAAAAACAGTTGAAAAATCTCAACTATGGAGAACTTACCAAAGTTTTCAAACAATTGTTGATTCCAAAGAAGAATGTGGTCGTATCTCAGCATTGTTTTTTGAATGTTTTTCAGAAAGAACGGCAGTCCATATCTGAATTTGTGGCTTCCCTACAACATAATCTTGCCGAATGTGAATTCTTAGTCAAATGTTCAAGTGAACAATCAGTTTCGATCGCGGATGTTTTTCTGAGAGCACAGTTAATTCTTGGTTTGCGAGATGATTGGCTCCGAGAACAAATTCTACAGTCAAATGAAACTACTTTCGATGGAATCCTTACAAAGGCAATTGCCCTCGAAGCCTCGCAAAGATCGAATCTAGGGAGCTTGCTCAACGATCTTATTCTAATGAAACAAACTTTAACAATAGTGATGACGTGAACAAAGTATCTAACTGTTCCAGGCGTTCTCACTCACAAAATCGCCCTTATAGGCCGCAACGTCAACACTCTTCCCGTTCTCGTACTCGTCGTCCAGATTTCAAATCTCTCGGCATCGATAATCTTTGCTTCCGATGTGGAAAAGACAACCATCAAGCATCTGAATGTCGGATTGATAAATCAAAACTCAAAAGTGCAATAAATGCAACAAACAAGGTCATCCATCCAAAGTATGTATTTCAACGCTGATGTCAGAACGGAAGTAAACAAACCCTCCTAGTTCAACAAACTTCGTCCAGAACTTCTCTCCTGTTGATTTTATAACAACTTCACCTGACTATACGGCCTCAAGAAAATCTTAACTGTAAATCAACATCCAAATGTGGTTGAACTATTTGAAGTTAAACATGATTCTGACAAATACATGATTACTGTAATGCTCAATGGAAAACCACAAAGGTTCGAAGTAGATACAGGCGCAAAGTTCTCCCTTCTTTCTAAAAACGACTTCGATCGCCTCAAATTAGGCATACCCATGAAAACCACAACCATTACCTTCAGATCATATTCTGGCGATATAATAAAGCCTGAAGGAAAAGTGAACTCAGTGTTTCCTACTGTGCAAAACAAATTGAAGGGGAACTTCACATTGTTCCATCAGGTCACGATGCGCTCTTGGGACGGCAGTGGATTCGAGCCCTAGGAATTGGTCTTAACCAATTGGATGCTGACATGATGCAATCAATTCAAACCCTCCAGACCCAGCCGATTAACTCTACAGATGAACTTTTCAACGTGTTTTCAAATATCTTCGAGGAGAAAATTGGATGTGTTCCTGATTTCAAAGTAACACTGCAACTTCGAAACGGTGCAAAACCTATTTTTACTAGGGAACGTAATGTCCCATATGCTTTGCTCGACCGAGTGAACAAGGAACTGGACTCACTTGAGAAAGAAGGAATTATTTCTCCCGTGGAAACCAGTGATTGGGAATCTCCTCTTGTTGTCATCCCAAAAGCAGACGGTGGAGTTCGCCACTGTGTTGATTACAAATGTGGTGTCAATGAGCGTCTCGTCCAAGCAAATCATCCCATAAGACGTATCGATGATGTTCTCGATAGCTTACGTAATTCAAGATATTTCTGCAAACTTGACCTGTACAAGACATACTTACATCTCCGGGTTGACGAAGAAGCTAGCAACATCCAGACTATGTCAACTCACAGGGGTACTTATCGAGTGCATAGCAGTTTCGGCATAAAAACTGCACCATCAGAGTTCAATCGGATCCTTTCTCAAATTCTAAAAGGCCTAAAGAAAACGGAATCATATTTCGATGACATCATTGTAGATGGTTCGACAATCGAAGAATGCATACAAAATCTGCAAGCCTGTCTCCAGCGATTTTCTGATTACAAACTACACCTGAACAGGCAAAAATGCTCGTTCTTCCAAGAGAAAATTGAATATTTAGGGCGAATTGTGGAGTTTAACAAAATTAGTAAGTCCCCAGCGAAGATCCAAGCAGTTCAGCAGATGCCCCGGCCTTCCAACACCGAAGAAGTCAAACGTTTCCTGGGACTTGTATCCTACTATTCTCGCTTCATTCCTGATGCATCAACAATTACTTACCCTTTACGGTGTCTCCTACAGAAAAATGCAAAATGGGAGTGGACTTCAACCTGTGAAGCATCCTTTTTAGGAATCAAATCTGAGCTCTGCGGCGATCGAGTTCTTGTACCCTTCGATCCGACTCTGCCTCTCGTTCTGACTACAGATGCCAGCCCTACAGGACTTGCAGCTGTGCTAAGCCATGTCATTGAAGGATATGAGAAGCCCATAGCATATGCTTCCCGCTAACTAACTGTTTCCGAAAGAAACTATAGTCAACTAGGGCAGGTGTTTACGGCCTATCTTTTTATAAGCGTTCTCGATATCTCTAGGAATGTCATGATATTAGAACCATTGATCACAGAATTATCCTTTATGCATAATAAATAGTATTATACTGTCAATAATTTTATCTCGTTATTACTTCTATCTATTTATTATTAAGTCAGTATTGACATTATTATTTCTATGTTGTACCAAATTGTACCGACATCGTACAAATGATGTAAAAATGGCTCTGCAATTAAATAAATAAATAAAGATAAAAATAAATAAATGGTTGTACAACTGTCTTATTTAAGTAAGACTTACCTTGCTATCTCTTGCCTAGTCAAATCAGTCTTCTGATAAATATTTTATAGACGTTATATATGATCTTACGATGTTACAAATATTGAACAATATTTGAATATAAAGACACCTGTATCCCAAACATGATTACATTTTTTGTATGTAATACTTCTAACATCTAAATCATAAAATATCAAAG
The DNA here is from genome assembly GCA_963675035.1 of Allygus modestus. Taxonomy (NCBI): domain Eukaryota; kingdom Metazoa; phylum Arthropoda; class Insecta; order Hemiptera; family Cicadellidae; genus Allygus; species Allygus modestus. Next base: position 104,300,665 of record OY776114.1, read on the forward strand.
GTTAGATTTTTTTACTTCAAACATAGACCAACTACTTTAGTTAATATATGCTTGAAAATTTATCTGTGAATTTCTTAACCTGGGAAGTTGTCTCTCTAATCTAGGGAATCTTTTTGGTGGTTATAGGGAAATCTGGCTAGCCTTGGTGGGACACTGAAGGCCTGACATTCAGTCCAGTCTATTCCGAATTCCAGAATCCAGAATTCATAACAAGAACAAGCAAGATTGCTGAGTGATGATAAATAAAGTGAAGTGAATGCAGTGATATTTATATTTATGATGTGAATTAAAATTTTCTATCAAAATAAAAACACTGCGTCGAGGGATTTTGTGAGTTATAAGCATATTTTTATGCAGAATGGTGAATTACACAATCTTTTAAAAACAAAACAGTCAAAGTCTTTCAAGATCTGTTCAGTTTTTTCACATTTTATCAATTACTCAGCGTTTCTTCTTGAATATCTGTAAGCAAGAATTTATTTTATATTTACCTATAAATGATATCATACTTATAATTAACATGTTAAGGCAAGTGATAGTATCTCAACTTTCGTAAGACAAAACAGTCTATTGAGACATAGAGGCCCTTGTAAATTTTAGTCAAGGTACCAAATAATAATTGTTGATACCACAGTATATATTGTCACTAAGGTGGTTATGTTTGAATCTAATGTTAAGTACTATGTAATAGTATTTAGCCGAGAATGTTTTTTGTCATAACTTGGGCAAAGACTAAGCTTCCGCTAAATATTAAAAAAGTTAGATTTTTTATAAAATTCTGTTAAATTCAAAATCACGGTTTTGGAGACAGTGCAAGACTACTCATTCTCCTCTAATTTATGGTACCTTATGGCCTTTGACCAAATTCAGTAGGGCCTAGGACGGGTAGACTTTCATAAGTGGTGCCAAAAACAACCGAATGAAAAAATCGAAATTTGTAATATCGATATTTTCTATCGAATGAAAATTCGAAATTTGTAATATCGATATATTGATATTAATAATCGATTTAGAATAATAATTTTAAAACATATGATATTTTAATAAAAATTATAAATAAACAAAGTTGAACTAATTTTTTTATAAAAATGACGTTCAATTTTCGTAAGCTTTGTAATTTAGCTTTAAAGGATGATTTGCAATGTTTTTTATATTTGCAAGAGGTAGAATTAATACCAAAAACTCCAGATTGTGACATATGCGGAAGACAACGGATCTATGGAAATCTTACTTCGGTTTGACTGACAAAGGGTATGTTCACTTTACAGTCAATCATAGTAAGAATTTCATAGATCCGTTATCTGGGGCAAATACCCAGACAATCGAAAGCTCTTGGAGAGCTGTTAAACGATCCTTGAAAACCGGAATCAGATCCGATTACTTGGCTGAACACCTTTGCGAGTACCTTTATCGCCGTGAAGTAAAGATGACGGACGAAGATGGATTCTTTCACTTCATCAAATCAACTAAAATGTTATATCCTGGACTATAGTTTTTTTCTTTGAACCATGTTCTTATATTCTTATTTTTTTAAAGAAAGTTATTTGTTTTGTTTCTGTTTACGATTGAATGTTATTTAATATCGTATGATATATATCGGTAGAAAACATCGATATTACAAATTTCGATTTTTTCATTCGGTTGTTTTTGGCACCACTTATGAAAGTCTACCCCCTAGGACCTACCTTGTAACCAAATTAAGGTCAACCCTTTGAGTTCTGTGATATTGAATTGTAAGTTAATTTTTAAATTTGAGTTATTTTGTTAATTTTTTAAACATCTTAAATATTTAGTTTATAAAAAAGTTCTTGAGGGAACACATAGATAGTAAGGATTGGTAAAATGTAGCCTGCAATACATCTGCTCAGATTATAACTCATAGTTAATGTGCTCATCCTGTTGAGCTTAGTCCTGAGCCATCTACTGTTTGCTTAAGGTCCACCCTCCCATTTAACTCTGCCACAGATGGGTGAGCTTTCCATGATTTGCACATATATAATTTACCGACTGAGATGTGATTTAAACACTTGATCTAAGAGCTACCCTAGACTGGGAGGATACTTAGGCTAGCTCTGCAGACCGCTCAGCCTTTGAACGGTAAAACTATAGTATAAGGTTCTCACTTTCAACCTTTTTACTATTATATTAATACAAATTTTTAATACAATTAACAATGTTTTAGGGGCTCTTAGAGTAGGGGCCTAAATTCTTAGGCTACTTTAAGTAGGCTTCAGGAATGTAATGCAGCTTATACATAATACAAAGTTACATATGAAACAAGGTACAGTAATAAAAAATAATAAAATCTGATGAAAAATACCAGTATTAGGCTACCGGTAACCAGTTTGGTGATGTTTCATTAATGGTTTTTAACAAAATGTAATATGGCTATTGTATTATCCTAATCAAGAGGAACCAAGACCAATTTCTTTGTCAGTTTTGGATACGTTTTGGGCGTGTTTACAATGATAAAATATGAAAAAATCTTGCAATAAATAACCAAATCAAATAACTTTGTTCAATGGCAAAATAAGCAAGCATTGTGGCGGGGGTAACTTCCCCCCCTTGGGTAGGCCAATATTCCAGATATAATTTAACCTTGCAGAAGTAAACCTTGGGTGATCTTGGAGGTGTATAACTTAGTGATGTGGGCTGGGTAAATACCCAGCGGGTAGGTAAATAAAACATCCCCGTCGCAGCAAACCTGCATACTCAGCGAATTTCCAATAAATATATAACATAACATTAAAACACTTAAGTTTTTAACAGGTTCATAAGAAATATATTCACAGCAAGCGATATTTAAAATATTAATTATTCTCCATAAGAATAACATTGGGGATGAGTACGCAGGTTTGCTGCATCAAGGAACACAAAATAATGGGTTTTTATGCTAATATCAATAGAACTCATCTTAGTGAAGGGCCATTCCATGTCAAATCATCCAGCCAAATTACAATTTGACACCCAAGTTCTCAGATTTTTATGAAATTTTGTATACATTAAGTGTGTACAAAAATAAGAAAAAATGCAAAGTTTCACCAAATTCCATTAAGTAGTTTCAGAATTATAGTCGTTTAAAGTTTTAGAAAAATGTAATTTCCAAAAAATGTATGAGCGGGAAATCAGCTTGTATGTTTCCACGTTTTTCTAAATAAAATTTATATTTATGTAGCTAGAGGCTTCAAACTTTATGAATTTGTCATAAATTTAATGGAGAATCAGATTATACTATAAGTGTTGGCATTATAACTTTTCATCATTGTTTAAAAAATCGTATAACACAAAAATTATAGTTTTTTTCAAATTGTGACGTTTATGTAAAAAACAATCTTTGGCTAAAATCTCTCTCCAGATACCCTAATACAACCATATATCACTGAAAAGAGCATAACATTTCCTTTTAAATGGTGAAATAATATTTGTGGGTTTACGTGTTCTAAAAGTTTTATTACAATGTAAAGTTAATAAATAAATTTTTGAATAGCGGAAAAGGTATTTTCATTGACAAAGACAGAGTTTGTGGTAAGGATGTTAGAAAGTCAATAATATCTTATAAAATATAGGACTATGGAGCTAAAATCATATGTAATACAATTTGCATGGCATATTTTGTAATAACATAAGGCTTACTGTTGGATATAACACATTTACAACAAATAATTTTGTACAGTATGATGTAATTTTGAATTTAAATGTATACCCTTGTTAGCCTACGTATTACTGGAGAGCTGCATGTCAGTCTCAAAAGGTGAAATAATATTTGCAAGTTGTAGCATTACAAGAGTTTTAATACAATATAAAAATATGAAATGACATGGCTTAAGTGCTCCTTTTTTACCTCAATACTGAGGGTGTACTGATTTAGCTTACATTAAACAACCTCGTGAATTTATGATACCTACACAAAATATACAATATTTACATTTCATTTAGTTACCGCACTGGTTTACTTACTTCTTATCCAGATTTTCGTGGGAAAATTCTTCTGTTGTACAAAATGATAGTATATCTTCAAATTGTGTTAAAAGTTAAAAATTGTTAAATAGTTTTTAAAGGTCTTGGCTTGGTTCGAAAGTAACTTGAAATGTAAGTAAACACAATCACTGAAACTTAAAACTGATGACCGTCTATAGTGATATTTTAAAGTTGTCCCAGGCTGTGTTAATTTATTTTTGAGAGTCAGAATCAATCTTACAAGTTCAATCCCATTGTGACGTTACCACTGGAGGTTTTACTTTACAAAGGAGATGAGGTGGTGGTACGGGACAGTTTTCTTCTTTTTGAGGCCAATAAAAGTTTTCAGCTGTACCATGAGGATTGCATAAAGAGGATATTATAATCCCCTTCTTCCTCATTAATTTGCTGAACCATTCCAATCCACCAGTTGCTTTCATAAACCCAGGCAACAAAGGAACGGAGGTTAGGTTCAATCATTGGTCCTGATGGGTTAAACATGTTTTTTCTTAACACGTTGGCTGCTGTGGGCCCCGATCGGTTTTTTTTCTTAACATAGAAACTTATGCAAATTTCATGTTTAAACATGTTTGCAGCAGCGAAAGTGTTAAACAGATAACAGAGCCTGAGCTCACTCTTTTTGCTATGATTTCTTCTGACGATGCAGGCTGGAAAAAAATTAAAACTTCTTGTTCCAGTTATGCTTTGCCCAGATTCAAAACGACTACTTTGGGTTATTCTGATATTTTCAATATCTTCTTCACTCAAAAAGAAAAATTTTATTTTTGAAAACAGATTATGACTAAGTGTGAACATTTGCCAAGCATTTACAATCCGTTCACTTGCTTTTGAACTTTGGAGGTTTCTCTGTATTAGTTCTTTTGTCTTGCCCCCGATTCCGTCACATACAGTTTTTCCATGACTTGTTGCATGAAAAGACCTTCCATAACTTCCATGAAAATTTTCCATGACTTCCTTTAAGTTGAACATTTTTTCATGACAAATTCATCATGGTATTGAAATTTTTATACTGTGCACTGCACCCATCAGTAATGTATTCCACTCTGCCAACTGATGGAAATGTCAGCTTAATTAAATCGATCGTTTTTTCTTGGACAGAGAAGACAAATGGTACATCGTGTCTTAGGTCATCAGAAATGAAACACTATGATGTTTCTAGTACCACAATGATGTTTTAAGGTACCATCTCCATTTTTAGAATATATTACTGAACTGAACAACTTAAATGGCTCCAGTGGTATGACTGTACTTAATTTTGAAGAACAAAATTATAATTCTCAGCGAAATCCATTAAGACCAAAACTTCATCAAATCATTTCATATTTTTATATTGTATTAAAACTCTTGTAATGCTACAACTTGCAAATATTATTTCACCTTTTGAGACTGACATGCAGCTCTCCAGTAATACGTAGGCTAACAAGGGTATACATTTAAATTCAAAATTACATCATACTGTACAAAATTATTTGTTGTAAATGTGTTATATCCAACAGTAAGCCTTATGTTATTACAAAATATGCCATGCAAATTGTATTACATATGATTTTAGCTCCATAGACCTATATTTTATAAGATATTATTGACTTTCTAACATCCTTACCACAAACTCTGTCTTTGTCAATGAAAATACCTTTTCCGCTATTCAAAAATTTATTTATTAACTTTACATTGTAATAAAACTTTTAGAACACGTAAACCCACAAATATTATTTCACCATTTAAAAGGAAATGTTATGCTCTTTTCAGTGATATATGGTTGTATTAGGGTATCTGGAGAGAGATTTTAGCCAAAGATTGTTTTTTACATAAACGTCACAATTTGAAAAAAACTATAATTTTTGTGTTATACGATTTTTTAAACAATGATGAAAAGTTATAATGCCAACACTTATAGTATAATCTGATTCTCCATTAAATTTATGACAAATTCATAAAGTTTGAAGCCTCTAGCTACATAAATATAAATTTTATTTAGAAAAACGTGGAAACATACAAGCTGATTTCCCGCTCATACTGCCATTGGAAATTACATTTTTCTAAAACTTTAAACGACTATAATTCTGAAACTACTGAATGGAATTTGGTGAAACTTTGCATTTTTTCTTATTTTTGTACACACTTAATATATACAAATTTTTATTAAAATCTGACACCATGGGTGTCAGCCCCTGGATGATTTGGCATGGAATGGCCCTGAAGTCACATTACCAAGTTTCATCCATATACATTCATAAATAAGCGATATATAACATATTAATTATTTTCCATAAGAATAACATGGGGACCAAGTACCTAGGTTTGCTGCTACGGGAACCATAGGAGAAAAATTTTTTTGTGCAAACAACAATGGACCACAATCAGATGAAGCCATATACCAAATTTTGTCAGTTTATGTTCATAAATAAGCAAGATATACAATTTTTCTTTTTCCTATAAGAATAACATTAGACAACGTACTGTGTTTAGCACTTTCAATATCTCAGTAACCAATTGACGCAGAGCAATGATCAAAATACCAAATTGTTTGTTTTTTATGCTGAATTCAATGGTAAAAATAAAATTTGATTAAAAAAAATTACTTGTGGAAACCCCCAAAAAACCATTTTTGGGGTACAAAACTCCCCAAAAACCCCACTTCGGATGGTGCGATTCGTCTGGTTTTCGAACTCGTTCAAATGAATGGTGCTTTACACATTTGTACCAAATTTCATTAAGATCGGACCATTTTTTATGAGAGTTATCGTGCTTACGGACACACACACACACACACACACACACACACACACACACACACACACACACGCACACACACACACACACACACACACACACACACAGTATATATACAGGGTGTCACAAAAATGCGTAGCGCGCTATGCAGAAACATATTCTACATACAAAAATACCCCCGTAGCAGCAAACCTGCGTACTCAGCGAATTTCCAATGCATATATATGTATCTTAATACCACATAAAGCCACATACCAAGTTTCATCAATATACATTCATAAATAAACGATTTATGACATTTTAATTATTCTCCATAAGAATAACATGGCGGCTGAGTATGCAGGTTTGTTGAAGGAAGGAAAACAAAAAATGGGGTTTTATACAAATAATATAACTCATTTAGGTAAAGCCACATACCAAATTTCATTAATTTATTTTCATAATTAAGGGAGATAACACGTTACTTATTCTCCATAAGAATAACATGGGGCTGAGTACGCAGGTTTGCTGCTACGGGAGCCTTTGGCAAAAAATTGTTTTTTTGAGCAAATATCAATGGTCCACAACCAGATGAAGCCGTATACCAAGTTTTGTCAGTATACGTTCATAAATAAGCGAGATATACAATTTTTCTTTTCCTCCATAAGAATAACATTAGACAACGTACTGTGTTTAGCACTTTCAATATCTCGGTAACCAATTAACGTAGAGAAATGATCAAAATACCAAATTGTGTGTTTTTTTAAGCTGAATCCAATGGTGAAAACTAAAATTTGACTATTTCCAAAATTATATGTAAAAAATTCAAAAAACCCATTTTTGGGGTACAAAACCCCCCCAAAATACCCCTTCGGATAAAGCGATCTGGCTGGTTTTCGAACTTAAAGTCATAAATGTTGCTTTACACGTTTATACCAAATTTCATCAAAATCGGATAATTTTTACGAGAGTTATCGTGCTCACGGACACATATATATATATATATACAGTTTCGAACGAATGGTGTTTTTGGGGTCTGGGGACCTCAAAACGAAAAGTTATCATGGTCCCGGGCCTAGGTCTTACCATGCCGACTACGGTAATAGCTTTTTCCCTATAGGGGAAATTCGCTAACAAGTTGAAAGTGAAAGTAAAATTTGTTGGATTTCGGCTTAGTTTAGGCGAAATCCGCCATTTTGTATTTTTTTGAAAATAATTAATAATTCAAAAACCCTTTGAGATATTTTTTTGAAACTTGGTATAAACATTAAGTTTCTGGTTTTTAACATTTTCCAAAAATAATTTTTATTAAAGTTATCAAATTTCAACATGGCGGCCATTTAAATATTTCAAAGTCAAATTCCATGAAAACTAGCAACTGAAACAAAATTTTACAAGATATACAATTTAAATTACTTTGTAATCCAAATCCAATGACATTTTTACTGTAAAAATCGGTTAATAAATAAAAAAGTTATGGCAATTTTTTATAATAAATTTCAAAATGGCGGCCATATAACATTTTCAAATTCAAATTCCCTAGTGCATTTCACCAAGTCCTTTAAATTTTATGTCTTGTAAAATTTTGTTTTAGTTGCTAGTTTTCCAGGAATTTGACTTTGAAATTTGTATATGGCCGCCATTTTGAAATTTATTATAAAAAAATTACCATAACTTTTTTATTTATTAACCGATTTTTACAGTAAAAATGTCATTAGATTTGGATTACAAAGTGCTTTCAATTTTATGTCTTGTAAAATTTTGTTTTAGTTGCTATTTTTCATGGAATTTGACTTTGAAATATTTAAATGGCCGCCATTTTGAAATTTGATAAGTTAAATAAAAATTGTTTTTGGAAAATGTTAAAAACCAGAATCTTAAAGTTTATACCAAGTTTTAAAAAAATATCTCAAAGGGTTTTTGAATTATTAATTATTTTCAAAAAAATACAAAATGGCGGATTACGACTAAACTAATCCGAAATCGCAAAAATGTTACTGTACATTTTCGACTTGTTTTTGTATGTAGAATCCGGTTCTGCATAGCGCGCTACGCATTTTTGTGACACCCTGTATATATATATATATATATATATATATATATATATATATATATATATATATATATATATATATACTGTACATACATACACATATATACAAATTTGAACAAATGGTGTTTTTGGCATCTGGGGATCTCAAAATGAAAAGTTATCATGGTCTCGGGGTTTTTGGCATCTGGGGATCTCAAAATGAAAAGTTATCATGGTCTCGGGCTTAAGCTTGCATGTGGGCAAGCATGGGGTACTTACCATACCCCAAGCTTGGGTAAATACCCAAAATGTGGGAATTTATGATTTTTATAACATTTAAGGGATTTTTACTAGGTTCATTGAAATGCTCATGCTGTAAGGATTTTAAAATGATCATAAAAACTGTTTTGAAGAGTACAACATGGTTACCTCAAGCATTTAACTTCTGAACAAGATCGAGATAACCCAGGACTGGGTATTTACTATTGTGATGATCTTTTGGTGTTTAATAAATTATTACAATGTACTTTTGTTCTATATTGGTCCAATTTTATAAAATTACATATTTTTAAATTTATATAGAATGTCTCGTATTTAACCGGTTCCTTCATAGTTTGGCAGGGGTGTGGTTTGTACGCTTGACAGGTCTTTTTACAAAAATTGCCATGTTATTATTTATTTATTGGTAAAATAATTAATTAATGTAATCAATAAAATATCCTGGAATGTTATACATTGATAAAAACAAGGGTAATCTTAGTAAGGTTTTATTTAAATTACATTGACATTTTTATGTAAAATATAAAAACCCAAAATATCCGGGTCTTTATGAATTTTGTATGTGCTTCCCTCTTAACACGTTCGCTGCGGCGAGCGCCATATGGCGCTCGGCAGAACAACGCCACGATCTGAGAGCGCCGCATGGCGCTCTGTCTACATGCCAAGTTCAATTTGGTCTCGTGCTGGCAGCACTGTGGTGAGGACGGGTATTTTATGTCAGAGTTTTAGCTAGGAATGCGAGCTTTATTTTGGTGTAGGTTGGTAGTAAATTTTCCCCGTAAAATTCCCGTTCATAAGGGACAAAAAACCAGTTTTTGCCCCATATTTCTGGGAAATTCTCCCTGTAATTGATATTACAAGGGAAATGGCTAGTACCCAGGCAGTGCTGCTACCTGTGGGTGTTTCAGCGAACTACGTCCAGTCTCGTGGAAATGCAGCACATCACCGAACCGCTGTTTTGTGATTCGTCAGACCGAAATAATTGAATTCGTCTGTGCCAATCTGGTTCGCTGCCGTGCTCGGCGCACGCCCGCCATTGGTGGGCCGCAGCGAACGTGTTAACTAGCTACCTCGGAATCAAAACACTGGCCTGATAACGAGAAGGTTCTTTCCTCTGAAATCGACTTTAAATAATGCAATTTTTCAAAGTTTGGTTTGCATGTGACTCGTTAACTGGACATATATGCTCAAATTTGGTTTATTGAGTTGCGATTATGGTTTTGGCTAATCATGGTTTTATTATATTACATTACTTTATATAGTATTATTTCAGCTGCTGTATCCACCAGAAGATGTCGGCCCCTAAAGATCGACACAACTACGACCGAGACAGCAGCAGCGACACGGAGGATTACCACGACTCCGAGGACCGTCGACGGCGAGTGTTCAAGAGTAGACTCAGGTATCGTCCATGTCTCAATAATATTAAATTTTGATCTGAAATTGTTGTTATAGAGTGCATTTCGTCTGATATAGAATTATGTTTATTCACAGTTGCATACTTCCATGGAATGTGTCCAAACAAACGGAGGGTTGTTGGTGTAGTGGTCAGACGTTTTCCCGAACATGTGGTAGTGACCCTGGCGTGGGTTTGAATTCCCGTCCTGGCTAATAAATTTTATCAGTACTGTCCAACACGTACTGTAACGCTTCACCCCTCACTGTACAGGATTTGTCCCACACACAGATCTGAAGTGGCCTGTGTGGTCAAGCAAAGTAAGTTAGAGTCTGCCATAAAAAAATAAATATCAAAGAGGTCACAGTGTTTTTACGGCCGGATTAACTTGCTCGATTTTAATTTACCTTTCTAAAACCTTTGGTCAAATTGTATAAAATGTAATAATATAAGAACACAACTAAAAATAAACACCTAGGCTAAATCCAGACTTCTATCAATTGTCAATTGCCTTTGAAATGTTCATAAAATTAGGTTTCTATCTTAAAAGTCAAGATACTTTTTTTTCTTTACTAGGCACCCTGTTTTGTCATAAAGTAATAAACAGGGGGAGCAACGTGAACGATGTGATAATGACGAACTGGTTTTCTTGCTGGAGTGATTTACATGGTGGAGTAAGCAAACGAAGTGATATCCTCGTGATATGAAAATAACAAAATTGTTGTTTTGATCGCCTCAGTCGCCCTGTTGCGTTAGCCGCAGCAGGCCTGGGCCTCAGTCGCAGATCGCGCACATAGGACTCAACTCTGCTCAGTAGGATTGATCGCCTCTCATACCGCATCGCTCGCGCAGGACAGCGCCTACGATGTATAAATAATTACCCTGGTATAAATTGTCTGTTTTCAGTATTGATTGTGTTTTATAACGCTACTGGAATTGGTTTTTCCAGCTACGGCTCGTCGTCCAAGCCCAAGCCGTGTCTGGTGCAGCGACAGTCTAGCGGCTCGGACCAGCGGCCCATGCTGGAGAGGTCCCACTCCGCCTGCTCGCCCAAGCAATCACTCAACTCTGCCCCACGGAACAGGTCTGTTGCTGGATCATGTACACAACAAATGCCGGTTTGGTCATGAGAATTATTTTTGCAGCTCTCGTACAAGAGATTTGTTTCCAAAAAGTATCACAACTTTGTTTAAATAGCTGGTGGTTAGCGATTGCAGTAAAGGATTGGTAATTTGAAAAAGTGCATTTCCGGTTTTAGGTACAAATATACATTTCTGAAGAAGTTACCGGTAACTTAGGATAGCAAAACAAACATAAAAACTTAGGCCTACCAGAAAATCTAAGTTAACTTGCCCATCAACCTCAGTTTGTTTAACAATGTTTTAATATGATTAAGTGGATCCTGGATATGAACTAGAGAAAATATGTCTTCTCAATTCATTAAATTAAAAAACTAAATTACTGAAGCTTTGCGCTTATCTAGTTAGTTTTTAACCCTCATTACTACCTATTGTACATATTTTGCTGGATTCCAGTTGTTATTTAGTTTTTATTTTGCTTGTAACATATACAAGCTAAAATGTTGGAAATGTGTTCGTACTCTTGTGCTGTGGCTTGTTAAAGTATCAACAGTTATTAAATATAAAGTTCAGTAGAGTGAAGTTCTTCGGTAAGGTTATCATCGACATTCTAAAGGCCTGTGAAACGGAGCTCTGGTTAAATGTTAAGATGAAGGAAGGCAATTTGTCTTCTTATAAAAGTAAGGCATCTAAAGAAATCAGTTTTGTAAATCAATTTTATGATGTGGTATTGTGATATTCAACAACTTACTACTTACCATGCAAGCCATACTACCAGTGCAATTAGGTTCTCCCAGGGACTGCTCTCAGTCTGGTCTATAACAGATTGTAAGTCGTCATTGGACAGCAATATGAGTATGTTACAGCATGTTGGTAATCCTTTAGTTATTACTTTGACAAGCTTCGTGTCACCGTGGTTAAAATGAATGGAAAACATTTAATGTCCGATTTTGCCCGATAGTTCCCGTAGCAGCAAACCTGCATTCTCAGCCCCATGTTATTCTTATGGAGAATAATTAATGTGTTATCTCCTTTAATTATGAACATAAATTAATAGAACTTGGTATGTGGCTTTACCTAGTTGAGTTATAATGATATTTGTATAAAAGCCCATTTTTTGTGTTCCTTATTTCAGCAAACCTGCATACTCAGCCGCCATGTTATTCTTATGGAGAATAATTAAAATGTCATAAATAGTTTATTTATGAATGTATATTGATGAAACTTGGTATGTGGCTTTATGTGGTATTAAGATAAATTAATATGCATTGGAAATTCGCTGAGTATGCAGGTTTGCTGCTACGGGGGTATTTTATTAGTGTCCTGCACAAATTTCCAATGTGGAAGATTTATCGGCTCTGCTGGGGCTTCCTAATCCACATCCAACAACACTTATATGGGATTTCCGTGGTTCCCAGGTCTCGTAACCAGCACCTGGGGCCGGCCAAGAACCAACAGAACTCGCCAGGGTCCACCACGGCGGCCAGTGACGAGAGAGTGACCCTGGTGGTGGACAACACGAGGTTCATACTGGACCCGGCTCTCTTCACGGCCCACCCTAACACCATGCTGGGGAGGTAATGTCAGAGACTGTGTAAAAACCCTAATCCACAAGTGATCCTTGTTGCAAAAATCGGCAGCTCCAGTTTCAACTTGCAAATGAGCCATTGTCGAGTCGCATAAGGAACGTTTTCTATTTCAATTTAAGACGTCAAAATACATTTGAATACCTAAATTTGTTTATGTATTGTGACAGTCTTCACTAAATAGGTTTCTTATCTCTGTCAATAAGCCAATTTTTCAACGGAGGTTATCCCGACATGTTCAACTCTTGAATAAATAAATAAATAAAATTGTATTGTCATTAAGCCAGTACATAGCAATAGACAAAGTCAATAATAATTTCTAAAGTCAACAATATACATAATAGTCCTATATATACAAATATATAAACTTAGAGCTAACGAATGTTGTCAAAATGTCAAAATTTTAAATAAAACAGCACAAACCCAAACAAATTACAACACGAAAGAATAAATATTTAGATAGCGCTATCACGGTCACGGGCATCCCGACAAGACTGTCGGTACTGGTAACAGACTGAGTCTGCCTTGAAAATTTGGCACTTGCAATGAAACACGTCAGCATAACCTATGTTGAAAAAATAGACTAATGAATTTGAATTTAGTTACTATCTGTTACATCCTTATAAACCTTTCCCCCTGGTTCAGCACCCCCCAAAATAAAATCCTGGCTATGCCCTTGGGATATTTAAAATCACAGGTCTGAAGGACAGGCTCAAACTGTCAAGTTTTAATGGATTAAAATCAAAATTGTCGAGCAGGAACCTAGTGGAAAAGAATCAAATTAAACCCTGACTGACTGGAACTTTTTCAAAGTGGCCAAATTCATGGTTCACATTTTCTGGAAAGTCAGGGAATTTGAAAAAGCTCAAGGAATAAATTGGAAAAATGTTAATAGTCAGGGAAAGTGCATGATATTTTATTATTGAGGTTGTTTTTTATTCGTAAATGCAAAGCAGTGAAACAAATCAAAACATATTACATTTTTGTTGGATTGGTTTTTATGGTACAACGTAGAGGAAATAAACCATAACTGGTAAGGTAACTGGACAACTACAAAGTGTAAACATTAAAATAACAAAATAAATTATATTGCATTTTGACAGTATTGGACAGCTACGGGGAAGGTGGGAAAAATATATTGTAAATGAAGTGTCCGTCCTGTGTCGAGATGTCAGGGAAAATGAACTTTTTTGGTAAAGGAAATCGTTAACTAAATAACAGTGTGAACGATTAAAATTACACCTTCACCACTCGGTTTGGTTGTTGCAGGATGTTCAGCTCCGGCATGGAGTTTGTGCACCCCAACGACCGGCAGGAGTACGAGGTGGCAGAGGGCATCTCGGCCTCGGTGTTCCGCGCCATCCTGGAGTACTACAAGGGCCACATGATCCGGTGCCCGCCCACGGTCAGTGTGCAGGAGCTGCGCGAGGCCTGTGACTACCTGCTGGTGCCCTTCGACGCCAGCACCGTCAAGTGTCAGAACCTGCGTGAGTCTCTTAATAATCCTGGTACCTGGGGGCCGAGCGTTTCTCAGGCAATTGAACGAATTATTCAACTAGTCAAAACTTGTTTATCAGCTGTTTGTTACATTCAGCAGGATCAATGTGGAAGCAAACTTTTAATGGTAAAAAGTAAAACAAAATTGAGTTTTTTGTGAAATTGTCATCTTAATAAAGTAAAACCTCGATCAACCGTCACTCTCTGTTGTCCGTTGTCCGTCGATGAGAAGTTTACGATTTATTAGCATCGGGGTTTGCGCCTTACGGCAGTGCCTGAGCGTCTGCACGAGCTATTAAAATGTTTTTGTTAATACACAGTTTTATTTTCATTTTTCTCCCAAAATATTTTAAATTTAGTTACTGTACACTGTACAAGTTTATATAATAACATTTCTACTTTTCTTTGTTTAAAAACATTCATTGTTGGTGATGGTGTGTTTATGTTATTTAAGAAATTGAATTGTTGAATTGTTTTGGGATCTGGAATCAGATCCCGCCTTCAGGTGGGAAAATACTCAGAACATAACAAAAATACAAATTATTAATTGCACAATCCAGGCAAGGCTGAAAAACACAAAAAAGCTAAAACAGAGAACTGTAAAAGCAGTCAAAAAAGATAAACTTTTTTATTATCTAGGTATTTTCTCACCTAAAGATGGGATCAGATTCCAGATCCTGAAACATCGTGAAACTTGTTTTATTAATCATTGATGGAAAATGTCCTCAATAATTTCTTAAATAACTAGGGGTGGGCGAGTAGTATTTTTCTAATAGAGTCGATTATTGAACCAACTACTCGAGTATCGAGTCGAGTAGTCCTTTAAAAAGTTGTAAAACTCATTTTATTTGATAGAAAATGATATTTTTACATATTAAACTTTAATTATAAACATAACAGTTTATTGAGTTATTAATGTTATTATTCATTTATTTATTTTAAATGCAATTTTGTACATAATTTAATGTTAATTTCACTAATATACTTTAGTAATATAGAAAAACAAAAACTGTTTAATATAAATTCGCAATGGGTGGTTGTAAGATAATGACTGATTTATTGCTTTCAACTAGACCCCACCCCTTCTCTTCCCTCAGGTCTTCCTTATCTTCAAGGTCAGATTTTTTGCCCCCGACCCAAACACTTCCTATGCCCCTCTCTTACTGTCCTGTTATTGTCTCCTTTCATCCGAGCTAAAAATATATTTTAGGCTTATTTTTCATTATTTCAGTCACATTTATTTTGTTAAACATTAGTTAGCGGCGTACCTTTGGGTAAATGGTGGGAGTGCTAAGCCATTTACAACTACTCGACTCGAATTTTCGAGTAGCCTCTAATACTCGCTCAGCCTTCAAATATTAGAAAATACACGACAGGTATTAGAAAATTTGAGCACTCGCTCACCCCTATAAATAACGTAAACTGACCATCACCAACAAGGAATTTTCAACAAAGAGAAGAGTTTTTCTGATAAAGCTTGTAAATATCACCCTGCCCTGAGACTGCCGCAGACTGTATCGTGCCATGTGTCGTAGGCGGGCTGTTGCACGAGTTGTCCAACGAGGGCGCGCGCTGCCAGTTCGAGGTGTTCCTGGAGGAGCTGATCCTGCCGCTGATGGTCAACTCGGCGCAGCGCGGCGACCGCGAGTGTCATGTGGTGGTACTGCTGGACGACGACTCGGTGGACTGGGACGAGGAGTACCCGCCGCAGATGGGGGAGGAGTACTCCCAGAGTAAGTGGCGGGATGGGAGGTGAACTGGGGAACTTGTAAACCGGGAAAAGTCTTAGAATAGTCAGGACATTTTTAAAAATGGTAAAATGAGGGAATAGGCAGGGCATTTATAAACCGAGAATAGTGGGGGGGTGATGATTTTGAACCTGGAAAATTCAGGGAATAGTCAGAAATGTTGTTTAACCTGTAATAATTGGAGAATATTCAGGGAATTTGTAATAGTCAGGAAATTTGTAAACCTTTAAAAATCTGTTAATATGCAGGGAATTTTTAAACCTGGAAAAGTTACGGATTAGTCAGGGAATTTTTAAACCTGGTAAAATGAGGGAATAGGCAGGGCATTTCTAAACCGAGAATAGTCGGGGGGGGGGGGGGGTGACGGTTGTTGACCTGGAAAATTCAGGGAATAGTCAGGGAATTTTTAAACCGATAAAAATTAGATAACTGGGAATTTTTGAACCTAGAGAAGTTAGGGAATAGTCAGGGAATTTTAAACCTTGAAAAGTCAGGGAATAGACAAGACATTTTTCAACTTGGAAAGACAGGAAATATTTAAACCTGGAAAAGTCAGGGAATATTCAGGGGATTATTAGAGCTGGAAAAGTCAGGAAATAGGGAACTTTTAAACTTTGAAAAGTCTGGGAATGGGCCTAGTCATGGAACTTGTAAACCTGGAAAAGTTAGGGAACAGTCACAAATCTTTTGCCCTGGAAAAATCTGGTAGTTTTTAAATCTGGAAAAATCAGGGAATAGTCAATGCATTTTCAAACCCGAAAAAAACATGGAATAGTTAAGTATTTTTTAAACCTGGAAAAGTCAGGGATTCGTTATAATAAATTGGAAAGATCAGGGGTTTTTAAGAAGTTTTAATTTGTTTAATTTTTTTAGGACATTCTGAATTAAGTTATATTACTGTCTAAAATCAATTTTAGAGTGATAACAAATTTGTATATTAAAACTTAATTTTGCTAATCTGATTGCAACGTAGAACTAATTTGAACATAAATTATGTATTTGAAACTCAGTTAAAATCCTCAGATTAACTTTAAAAAAAATTAAATAAATACATAGAATTTCTTGCCAAAGCATCCTGAAGTCCTGGAAAATTCATGGAATTTTACGTTGAGAGTTTAGTAGACACACTGTAGTTGTTAATCGTTAAAGTTTTGTATTTTGCTGGATATGGCTATTTTTCATACATCTCTCTCAGAGAGGCAGATAGATGGAGCTAACTTGCCACTTGTGTGAAAGCAAAAATATTAACTAGATTTACTTACAATTAACAAAACTGGATAAGCACAAAATTAGCTTTGTTTTAAGCCCTAGTTATGTTTTTTCTGAAAACTTCTATAACCGTTCCTGAGCTAAGCTGTTGCTCTCACAGCCTTTAGTAAAATGTCTGTTTAGGAGGCTAGGGTTAAATTAGATGTTGAATAAACGAATAAGTAACTTTTTTTTCTGTTTAAAACAACTGCGGAAATCTCCCAGGCTAAAACTATTTGTATATCCCAAGATTTTAAGGGCCCAGTCCTTTAAAATAAGCTTGACGTTGTACCAAAACCTGAAAATAAATCTGAACATTTTTCAGTCTAGATCTATTACTGAAATTATTGTGACGATTCCTAAACATTATTATACCCTGTTAATATAGAAATTTAGAAAAATAAACATAATTATCACAATTAAATTAAATTAAATTATTACAATTAAATAATTATCAACATTTCTGCACTAAAATAATTCTTTTTTTCTAGCTGTCAACAGCACAGCTATGTATAGGTTCTTCAAGTATATCGAGAACAGAGATGTTGCCAAGCAAGTCATGAAAGAAAGAGGGCTGAAGAAAATTAGACTAGGTATTGAAGGCTATCCTACGTACAAAGAGAAGATCAAGAAGAGAGCGGGGGGCAGAGCAGATGTGATTTACAACTACGTCCAGCGGCCCTTCATACACATGTCCTGGGAGAAGGAGGAGGCCAAGAGCAGACATGTGGATTTCCAGGTTAGAAAATTAATTTGTCTATAGTGATGGTTATAATTCCGGGACTTCTTGATTCAGATTCTAAAATATAGGCTTTGATTCTAGATTTTGGGTTTGATACCGATTCCATAGCAGATTTATATGTTGTATGTACTTGTCTAAGGAAAAACACAGCATATTAAAATATTACAGGGTTTCTTATGGTCAGGGAAAGTCAGGGAACTCAGAGATAAACTTATTTTGTTACGTCTCGACCCCATGTACTAAAGATATGAAATTAAATTTGTAGCTTATAGAAGATATTGATTACTATTCCACCTTAACGCTACTTCTCAAAATTAATTTTGTAGGCTTTGTTATGTCTCAAAATAGGGACATTATCACAACAAGAATAACTTCCTGTGAGACATCATATAAAATTTACATGACAATTCGGTGCTTTTAATATACCATCTGATCCCCGATGAAGATAAAACTGAAGAAATGCTTTGCTCCAGGTTGAATACAATCTATTGTAGCAGTATTTTTTAGTTGGAATCCTAATGGTTGACTGATGATCTACGGATTCCTAAGGATTTTATTCTTAACATCTTGTAATCTTCAATTATGACCTTTATTATACTCGTAATATTGAATTTGTCGAATCCCTATACCGTGGTTTTGGGTTATCCGTGACCTCCAACTGGTCATTAGCCCGGATAATTAGGAATTGACAGCACCTAAAGTAAACGCCTACTCGGATAGTGAAAATGAGAAGACCAACACTGAGTAAAAACGCTGCTGAGTAAATCGGATCACTGATTTGATGCTCATTGTTCCCAATGTCTGTACTCTGTACGAGCACGCCTGCTTCCTAGCTTTAGTACACTTTAGGTGACTGTCTTTAAACTTGTCTACAACTCCAAGAAATGTGACAAAAGTTTTTGTTTTATTTCAGTGCGTTAAGTCCAAGTCAGTGACGAACCTGGCAGAGGCGACGGCAGACCCCGTGCTAGAGTTGGATGCTGGGGGCAACCCGGTGGCGGTGGCGGCAGTAGTGCAGGAGGTGGTGGGGGGTGTGGTGGAGGGGATGGAGGAGGGGGCAGTAGGGGGGGCCCCCGCCCCGCCCCCGCCTGCCAACAGTCTGCCTGCCCTGCAGTAACACCTCCTCCCACCTTGTAGCACTGCGGTGTTCACAAAACACTGACAGTTCCATCCTTTGATTTTAAAAGACAAATTTCATTTAACGTATCAAATTAGTTAGTTTTTCTTTTCATGTTGCAAACTAAGTATTTCGTTTGATCCAATATTTTCACACCCTGGGAATTTTCAGTTAGCTGATTTGTGGTGGATTTTGCACTTTGGGATTTTCAAAAAGGTTTTTAGGATCCTGACACCTATGTAGATTCTAAAATTCCTGAGGGTTTGGAACTTTCTTATGCCACGTCATGAACATATCATAGAATATACGATTGTTTTGTAATTACTACTCTATTTTTAATTTTGCTGTGTGTGTTTCCTTTTTGTATGTTAATATTAAAACGATGAGTGATATAGTTTAAAATTATAGGTTTAATTAGTACATTAAAATAAGTTTAACGCAAATGAAATAATTTTGTGAACACTGCCAGCTTGTACAGCCCTCTAATGTTCTGCTTCAGTTTTAATTGTAAATGTTTACGATTGTTGGTTTTTCAGATGTTTAATTTGGTGTTTTATCTTAATGTGTTATATTCAATTTGCAGTTTAAGGTCACTAGTTGTTTAATCGATGCAATTTTAATTGAACAGTTTTTACATTTTACTTGGTGACTTGCTGTTATTATTTCTCATTAAACTTGATCTTTAATGTAAAACTGTATGCAGTATTATTTATTGTATTATCAAACGTTGGTTTTAAATTGTTTCTGTTTATCTAAACTAAGTCAATAAAGTGTTTAAATTGTTTCTATTTATCTAAACTAAGTCAATAAAAAGTGTTGTGTACGTTTCATTATACTAACAATACTCACAGACTCTTTTATCAAGTTATCTTTAAATTGAGTCACTATCTAAATGTGAATTTTACTTTGAAACAAGCTTTTTCACCTTTATCACCTTAATTTTACTTTGCATTCATTCTCTACCAGTTATAAAATCGTAAAGCCTGATAAATTTTACTTAACATGATTAATTAAAGATAAAGACACGATAACTGATATCAGAAAAATCAGCACTGTTTAGAGTTTGCAAATATGAGACTGAAATGCCTTTTTAGAAAAGGCCACTTAATCTAGCATTTTATTGTAATGCATATTAATGTAAGCAATCCCCTTTGTTCTGTATTTATATTTGACTGTGCCTAGGAAGTGTTTTATAATCTCTTTATATATGTGTACATTTTGATTAAAGTTGCAGAAAATAACATTGTAGTTTTTATTTTCCACATGAATTATTTTTACACTTATGGAAATAACACTTAGTTAACCCTTTGAGTGCCGTCGCGTCTCGCTCCGAGATGCGCCGTAATAGTAGCTTGAGTGCCGAGCGTCTCGTAGCGAGACGGCCGTGCTTGTGCGAGAATTGCCAGCGTCTCGTATTGAGAAGGTCACGAAGTAATTTCTTATAGTAATACAATTCGTCGAAACTGGCTGCAAATTGCACCAAAAGCGACAGAGAGAAGTGGGCAACCATTTATGCCGCTTACTCTATGCTGTGGACATCGTTAACCAATCAGAAATGATCACACGACGACCAATAACAGACGACGTCAGTCACCTGATTCGCCCGCTATTTCGAGTTTGTTTACATGTTACAAAGTGAGTCCAGTGAGTGTTTACTGGCGTTAGTGGTGTTGTGGATTGTTGGTTATTGTGTGAAAAAGTTGTGTCTTTGTTCAATACATGTAATTATGAATGACAGTGACATTAGAAACGTATTAGAAAACGAAAGTTTGATAAGTTCAGGTGTTAGTTTTAATCAATCTGTTGGTCAACCTAATGCCTCCTTAGGACAACAGGAAGGCCTAGGCCTAAATGTATCTAATTATCTATCTAGTTAGTGTAAAGGCCTATATTAAATGTGTTAGGACCTATATTAGTGAAAATAGTGTTGTAAATAGTGTGAAAAACTATTGAAAGTGTTTAATGAAATCAAACTTTGATAAACATCGACTTGTCGGACAAGGACGACAAACTTATTTTTGGAAAGGTAAAATTTTACATATTTTTGTAATAGGCCTATTTATGTTTGTAGTACATATTACAGTTAGTATCCAACTAATCATTTTATCATTATGAGTACCGGTAGCTTGGTTGCTAGGTAGTAGTAACAATGGCCTAAAAATCAATTTGGTTGATTTATATTTATAATTTTTTTCTTAGTAACTGTAAAGGACAAATGAATGTTTTATATATGATTTCTACTCAGTTTTTAATTACCTTTAACATAAAAATACAGTTAACATCAACAAGTTAATTTTAAATAATGATATCTTTATTCAAACTACAAAAACAATTGTACAAATTTTTTTATTTAAATTTTTTATTGACTAAAAAATATATATATATATTTTAATATATATGTATTTTATGATGCGGAGTTTATTACTCTACAATACAAAAAAAAAAAAAAACAGGACACAAAAGTATTGTAAAATAACTTTTTTATGATTTTTTTACTATACCCTTACGATTTTGCCAAAAAATGACTGGCATTTCTTGCATGTATACCAAATTTATGCCTGGCAAATCTCAAATATAATTTTTTTTTACCCCAGCGGCACTAAAAGGGTTAAAGGAGCTCGCAATTAATGGTAAGTACGATTCAGTGACTTCAGGTGTGGTTGTGACTTGACATCCTAGTTGTAGATAGGGCCATCTAGGATGAATCCCAGTTGAGGATCTAGGCTGAATTTCAGTTGAGAAACTCGGTTACAGATAGGGCCATGTAGGATGAATAGAGTTGAAGATCGCGGTTACAGATAGGGTCATCTAGGATGAATTTCAGTTGAGAATCTGTTGCAGATAGGACCATCTAGGATAAATCAAGAGTTGTGGATCGCGGTTAGAGATAGGGAAATCTAGGATAAATCACAGTTGAGGATCCCGGTTACAGATAGGGCCATCTAGGATGAATCAATGTTGAGGATCAGGGTATAGTTAGGGCAATCTAGGATGAATTTTAGGTAAGAATCATTGTTACAGACAGGGTAATCTAGGATGAATCACAGTTGAGGATCACTGTTACAAATAGGGCCTTCTAGGATGAATAACAGTTGAGGAGCTCGGTTGCAGATAGGGTCATCTAGAATGAATCGAGTTGAGGATCGCGGTTACAGATAGGGCCATCTAGGATGAATCAAGTATTGAGGATCGCGGTTACAGATAGGTCCTGCTAGGATGAATCAAGAGTTGAGAATCACAGTTACAGATAGGGCCATATAAGATGAATCAAGTGTTGAGGATCGCGGTTACAGATAGGGCCATGTAAGATGAATCAAGTGTTGAGGATCGCGGTTACATATGAAGCCATCTAGGAAGAATCACAGAGGGAAATGAAGGTGAGTCCAAGACTCAACATGGGTCTTCTCAGTCTGGCTGTTACTGAGAGTGGCTAGTGTCCGTTCTGACAATAGCCAGCTCCAAAGACGAAAAATACTGCGAGAGAAAATCACAATTCACCAATTACTGCTCTCTCTGCCTCCTCATTGTAATAACATAGGAGGGGGAAAGAACTCTTTTCTCTATAAGAATAGCATAGGAAAGTTTTAGCCAGTGGGTCCAAGCCCTAAGTTAGAGGATATAAAAAGGCATCTCAATGTTATGTATCAATGACAATTGGCTAATACCTGAAGCCAGGATCAGATTCCAGATCCCAAAACGTGAAATTTTGTTTTTACTTATCAGTGATGGAAAATGTTGACACTAATTTCTTAAATAACAATATCTCTATGCCAAAACTTAAATAATGGTTTTTAACAAGATGTTTTTCTCACCGGATGAATATTTTAATGGAAATTATGCTAGTTGACTTGCATAACAACAACACTTCTTTGCTTTTTTAGCTATTAACTAGTAAACCTGTCGTGGCTTCGCTTGCGATCATCATTTATAAATATTGTGTTACCGTTCCAAAGCCAACATGGCCTGCTGATTAACTGTGGTTACTCTATCCAGCTGATTGCTTAAAACTTATATTTATTTCCCAATGTTAATCTTATGGGAAAAAAATTCAACTTTAAGGGGCCCCAGGGCCTCACTCCCAAATTATTTCTCTTAAAAAAAAGTTTCCTACACAACTTCACGTTAGACTCTTTTCAGTGACACCAAAAACATTAAAATCGGTTCAGTAGTTTAGGAGGAGTGATTGTCACAAAAAACCTGCTCGCCTATTAAATAAGTATTTTGCTTTTTTAGCTATTAACTAGTTTTGAGTATTCTCAATATTGATAAATGTCCTGTTCAAGTGTAATGTAGTGATAGTATGTAATAAATATATAATAGAGGAAAATGAAAAACAAGAACAACTATTTTTTTTAAGAAGTGTAGTACATATTAAATACAAAAAGGATTAAGTCATATTTGTGATATTTTTCACCATTCACATTAGAGACTTCACTATGCTACATGTTCTTGAAATCTGAAGCAGTCGGACACAATTTTCCACTTGTCTCCTTCATTCGTGATGGCAAAAGTTTGATAAAACATTTGCCTGCTTTCCCTACCCTGGTATTTGACATGGCCGGCTGTCTGGATCACATAAGCCATCTTGTTGCCAACAGCACCGTCTGTAACAGGGTAGAACCGATATAATGGATAGGCAAGTCAAGAATTCCAGCACAGCTTGGGTTACACCGACCACTGGCACATAAAACATTCGCCTGCAAATGATTTATAAAAACTGACAGTTGTGTGTGCTGCTCTCTGTGGTTAGCAAGGGGGAGGGGGGGTTAAGGGCTGCGTGACGCGTCACGATTTATGGAGTTCAAGCCTGCAAAATCGTCAGTTACAGTGACGAAATACTGTACACCACAATAACAATTGATAAGTGTGACGTGACGGGGGGAGTAATGAGCAGCGTGACATGGGGGGAGTCAAAAATGGCTGAATATAGCTCAACATAAATTATGCATGGCCTTTTCAGTACCTCTCTTCCAAATTTCAGCTCAATCAGTCCAGAGGTTAGAGCGTGATTGAGCCACAAATATCTACACATACAAACAAACTTACAAACTTTCACATTTATAATACTAGTAGGAATAAGCACATAACCTTCTACCCCATTATGTTACTTGATTTATTTTTAATTACTCAGCAGAGTACTCGAGAGAGCTCTCTTTGCATTGTAGACTCAGATTCAAATGTACTAAGACAAAACACCATTTTAGGATATCCTGCATTGTTTAATATATTTTACTCACATTTGAGACAAGGCTTATGTGAGACTTTCTTGGCTGATAAGCAAATCACGGAGTATAAGAAATCATAAAAAATATGCTTAATGTGCTGAGAATATGATGTATTTGGGATATGTTCAAACCTTGTTAGAGCCGCACCCTTTTTCCTCTAAAAAATAGAAATATACATATCAGTTGCTTATTTTTGAATTCTTGTACAACTTGTAAAAAACAATTTACAGTTAGAATGCATATTTTTTAGCTTTAAGATCTTTGGGACATACCTGGAATCCTTTGCACATCCTGACTCGTCAAATTATGAATGCTAATTGGCAAACTGGCCAAAAACTTTTGAATTTCATCAGCTCCATTTCTTCCATTTCCGTTCCACACCAGGGCAGCATTATCCATGTAGTACTTCGACATTAACTGCAACATTGTTGAAAACCTCAAAATTAATCAAATTTGTGATCAACACATTTTTATACAGTATAAGGCATACTGGTACTTGACTTAATTTGTTGGGTTAGATTTGTTGTCTCAAAGTCAAGTATGTTTTTACCAGTAAACCGAAAACAATTAAAGAGACTTCTAAATAATAACCATCGCATAAATCAGACAAAGTATCAGAACACAGAAAGGCTAATTAATATGTGACTATATGATCCAAAGTAAAATAACAATAAAATTATCAGAATACATAACACAACAAATTATGTGAGTTAAACAGCCAGAGCTATAGGCTATAGAATCTGAAATTCAAATCAACAATTTTTGAAACCTACACTTACTCGGTCTGGTGGTTCTCTCTTGGTAATTTTTCATCCGATATTCCATAAAAAATTGAAAATATTGAATATTTTAGGGTTTGATTGAAAAACTATTATTTCTGATATAAAAACTCAGATCACAGAAATCACTATATTTGTTTTTATTTAAATGAGTCATATCTGAATCATTTCTAATCTGTAGAGACTATAGCAATGGGACTTAATTAAGTTAACAGTGGTCTTATTGGAGAAGCAGGCAGAAATGCAAAGTACCCTTCTTGTACATTGACCGAGAGAGTCAGGACAATATATAATAATTTAATTTAATCCGTTATTAAATTCAGAGTATACATAATTATAAGAAGTTTGTGTAGTATATATTTTAAAAATTTTACTATATATTACATTTGATTTCATAAATATTATATTTATATACATAATTCGACCTATAACTTTTAACACTTTGATGTTTTACATTGAAATTATTATTGTAAATATAACCTATTTTCAGTTTGTGGGTTCGTCTGACGATGCCAGCGTTGCTGGCGAAAGGCCTCACAAAATATACAAATTTTTTAAATATTGGTGAATGTTTTAATTTTAAATCAATAATAATTATGTTAAAATTAACATACAGTACATAAATTAGTGTACTGTTGTAGAGTAGTAAAACAGATGTCTGTCCTCTATTCTGTGGGAAAAGCAAGTCAGCTGACTAAGAAGCCAATCTTGAAAAGCCTTAGTGAGGAAATCGGAGGAAAGGGTAATATTTTATACATCATCTTTTAAAACCATAAATTAAATTAAAATGACAAGTTCAAACACATTTTTAAATATTGACATTTTATCTGTTGTGTAATTTGATTGGACTATAAAACTAAAACCAGGCGAAGAAGAAGAGCAGTTGTGCAAAGCGAGTATCAATTTAAATTGTTGTTTAAATAAGCTCAGTGGCGTAGATATGGGGGGGGAGGGAGGGGGGAGGGGATCACGGGGATATACCCCCCCCTTGTAACTTGAAAAATTAAAATTTATATCCTCCTGAAATCAAACTTATGACTTTCGATTAAAAAGAAATGCTGTTACTGAAAAACGAAAAAGTGTGCAATATCTCCAAAATATCTTATTTATATATTAAGAACTAGCTGGCCCGACAGACGTTGTCCTGTCCTAATGTCATTGAATTTTGTACTGGTTGGCTACCCAGCTGGTTGTCATTTAACTTTGTTTATATTATCATATGTTTAAGATTGTCTTGTTGTTTGTTTTACTAGTGAGTCTAATGTATTTAATAAAACTTTACTTTAAATTTATTCATGTTACCCTTATTTATTTAACACTTAAAATACAACTTAAACATGGCGCAGTCTTTTGCGTAGTTAGGGGTAAGTAAAACAACTTCAATGGTAGCTACCATTTTCAACTAACAAGCAACATGTCTCATACACAAATAAGAATGCCTGAACCTTTTTCCTTCCAACCATCAGAATGGTCATCTTGGAAGAGACGTTTTGAGCGATATCGTACAATAAGTGATTTAGATGAAACTTCTGAAGAAAAGCAAGTCAGTACGCTGATTTATGCAATGGCCTCAAAATCAGAAGAAATACTTTCGTCCTTCAATCTTACTGCTGAACAAACAAAATTCGATGTTGTTATGGCCAAATTTGATGGTCATTTTACTCCAAAGAAAAACATTATCTATGAAAGAGTCAAATTTCTACGTCGGAAACAAGGCACTTCAGAAACTGCAGAAGATTTTGTGACAGATTTATATTCATTAGCTCGAACTTGCGAATGGGGGACCCTTGAAGAACAAATGCTACTAATGGTTATTATTATTGGTATGCATGACCAAGATCTTAGTGACAAACTGCAACTAGAAAATAAAGTGACTTTAGAAACTGCTATAGCATCTCTTCGTAAATCAGAGGAATTGAAACGTCAAAAAGAAGAACTAAACTTGACATCAATCGATGCTGAGAACAGAAATCAACAGAATTCGTGCAGTCTTCAAAACTCTCGGTTTGATTATCCAAGACGTTCATTTAAAAAAGAGACACACAATCAAAGGCCTCCGAAGTATTCAAGTTCGACAGTAAACAAATACTCAGAATCTTGTGTATGGTGTGGTTCAACGCCTTCTCATCGAAGAGGAATATGCCCTGCAAAAAACAAAAAATGTTCTAAATGCAGCCGAACTGGACATTTTTCACATTGCTGTTTACAAAATAAAGTTTGTGAAATTGATTTGAATGATTCAGACGACTCTTCTGATTATGATAATGGACCTCGTCCATCAAAACACTTTGTCGGATGTGTAAAATCCAATGAAGTTACGAAAGATCCATGGCTGATTGACGTGGGTATTAACGAAAACGACACAGTGAAGTTTAAAATTGACACGGGTGCAGATGTGACAGTTATACCGTCCAGTATAAAACTCAACAAGAAACTCGAAGTTCAGCCCACAAAAAGAATGTTAAGTGGGGCAGGGGGATCACCTCTTTCTGTACTTGGAACCGTCACTGCAATGCTGTCCTACAAAGGACAAGCGTGCAAAGAGAAAATGTATGTGGCTGACAAGTGTACAACTCCATTGCTCGGCAGACCAGCCATAGAAAAACTTAATCTACTACCTGTTATTCGAGAAATATCTAAGACAACTGTACCTTCTAACAACTGGTTTAAAGAATTTCCTGACCTCTTCTGTGGACTCGGGAGAATGAAGGGAAGCTACAAAATTGAACTGAAAGAGGAGGCAAAACCTTATGCAATTACAGTACCACGTCGGATTCCCGTTCCACTTTGGGATAAAACCAAGAAGGAGATTGAAAAAATGGTGCAAATGGATGTCATAACTCCAGTTGATCATGCTACTTCATGGTGTGCCCCAATGGTCGTCGTGCCAAAAAAGGAAAGTACTCAAGTTAGAATATGTGTGGACCTCACTATGCTGAATAAAAATGTTTATCGGCAAACACACCCAATTTGGGGAATCGATTATACAATGGCTTGAATAAAAAACGCAAAGGTGTTTTCCAAGCTGGACGCCACCATGGGTTTTGGCAGATTGCTCTTGCTGAAGAGTCACAAGACCTTACTACGTTCTTAACACCGTGGGGACGTTACAAATTCAAAGTTCTTCCATTTGGAATCACTAGTGCTCCTGAGTATTTCCAAAAACGAATCCAAGAAGCTCTAGGTTCTCAACAAAACTGTTTGGCCCATATAGATGACATACTTATATGGGGCTCAAGCGGAACATGACAAAATTGTACACGAAGTTCTTTAGAAGCTTAGGAATGCTGGAATAACCTTAAATAAGGAGAAAACTGTTTTTTCGCAGCCCGAAGTACAATTTCTAGGGCATCACATTTCATCCCGAGGCGTTCAAATCAGCCAAGAGAGAGTTAAAGCCATTCTTCAGATGAAACCTCCAACTGACAAGAAAGAAGTACAACGTTTTCTCGGTATGATAAATTTTTGCGGCAAATACATTCCAAACAGATCTGAAATTCTGAAGCCCATTCATGACCTCCTCAAAGGAAAAAACGAATGGTTTTGGGGAGAACAACAACAAAATGCCTTTAAAACTATACAGAAACTTTTGACCACCACACCCCAACTCGCATTTTACGACCCTCGCTTGCCTACCCTCGTGTCAGCTGACGCTTCTTCATACGGGCTCGGCGGAGTACTCCTTCAGAAGCAAGATGATGGCAAATTCAGACCAGTTTCGTATATTTCGCGATCACTTACTGAAACTGAAAGTAACTACTCAAATATAGAAAGAGAAGCTTTAGCTGTTACATGGGCATGTGACAAGCTGAGAGATTATATAATTGGTCAGGATATTGTCATCGAAACTGACCACAAACCTCTTGTGAAAATATTTTCGTCAAAAAATTTGGATGAGATTACACCTCGCCTACAGCGAATGAGACTTCGTATGATGCGGTATTCTTACTCAATAACATATACTGCAGGAAAACATCTTGCTCCTGCAGATTGCCTTTCTAGATGTCCAATTCCTATTAAGGAAAAATATTATATGGAAGAGGAAATTGAAGCCTTTGTCAATAATGTGGTTGAATCCATACCTACAACTGATCAAAACATAACCAAGTTATGGAAAGCTCAGCAAGCAGATCCAATCTTCAAGATGATTGAAAAGTATTGCGTTACTGGATGGCCAGAAAAATCACAACTTCCAGTTCAGTTAGTCCCTTACTTCTCAGTTAAAGACGAAATATCTTTGGCAGAAAACTTGCTGCTTCGCAATTCAAGGATAATTGTACCACCAAGTCTTCATGAAGAAATGCTTCATAGAATTCATGTTGGCCATCTGGGGGCTACTAAATGTCGAGAAAAGGCTAGATTCAGCTTATGGTGGCCAGGAATGGCATCAGACATATATCTCATGGTTGCATCATGCCCCATATGTATAAAGTATAGAGAAAATCGAAATGAGCCTCTCATTTGCTCTGAGTTTCCTTCTCGTCCATGGGAAAAAGCAGCAATGAATCTGTTCAAAGTCAATGGAAACTGGTTCATTACGATAAAAGATCAGTTTTCCAGGTACTTTGAAATTGCAACCCTACAATCGCTCACTGCCTCTGAAGTTATTGAGAAATGCAAGTCAACATTTTCTCGTCATGGTATCCCTGAGGTGGTATATTCTGACAGTGGAACCCAATTTGGAGTTACAAGTTCCGAATTTAAAAAATTCGCCCAGTAATACAACTTTGTATGTAAAACCAGCAGTCCACAGTTTCACCAGAGCAATGGGTCGGCAGAAGCAGCTGTTAAAATTGCTAAAACTATACTGAGGAAAAACAAAGAAGACCCCTATTTGGCACTACTTTCTTACAGGAACTCTCCCCTTGCCAATGGATACAGTCCAGCACAGTTACTAATGAGACGTCGACTTCGTGATACTTTGCCTACCCTACCACGTCACGTTGAGCAAAAGCCAGACCTCACTCATCTCCGAGAAAAAGAGATTCGTTATAGAGAAAACTACAAACGGAACTATGGTACCTTGGACATGGTACTCGCCCATTACCAATGTTAAATCTGGGTTCCAAAGTTTGGATTTCTGATCTTAAGCGAGAGGGTAAGGTAGTTGAAAAGCTGAACTATCCACGTTCTTATACTGTGCTGACAGACAAAGGAACTACAGTCCGGAGGAACCGATTTAATTTATTCCCTATTCCAAGCCCTCAAAAAGAAAACATTAGAATCCCACCAATGTCATACACCAATGTTCTGTTACCAGTGACACAGCCTAGTGATCATGAAACAACTAATCACGACCACACTTGCTTAACAAAATCTCCATCGGTTTCACATGGCACATCTAGGGAAACCTCAACATGTGTTATGACAAGATCAAGGCGTTGTGTAAAACCTCCCAAGAGACTTAATCTTTGAAGGGGGAGATGTACTGGTTGGCTACCCTGCTGGTTGTCATTTAACTTTGTTTATATTATCATATGTTTAAGATTGTCTTGTTGTTTGTTTTACTAGTGAGTCTAATGTATTTAATAAAACTTTACTTTAAATTTATTCATGTTACCCTTATTTATTTAACACTTAAAATACAACTTAACCCTTTGAGTGCCACGCAACGATATATCGTTGTGCACGGAACATCCGAAAAATACTTCACAACGATATATCGTCGTCGGTGGTCTTACCGAAAAATACATTGCAACGATATATCGTTGTTATGGAAAATTTTTCTTACGTCATTACTTTTTATTATTTCTTACAGGTGATTTCCAGGATAGTTTCTAGCTCTATAAATCTAGTAGTTATTTGGTGAAAATCTTATATTTGAACAATGTTTATTTATCTGAAAAAATATAAAAAATTTCCCGCATGTATAATATTATGTACCTATTCAAATTTTTTATTTTGTATTTTTTAGATATTATATATGTACATAATATTATAGCTAAACTTTAAACTGACAAAACAAAAAAGGTTTCATAATAATATCTTACCAAATAAAAAAGTTATTGATTTTATGTACAAAACCCTTGCAAAATGTTGATTTTGTGAATCGTTGTTATAGAAAACTTTTCTTACGCCATTACTTTTTATTATTTCTTCCAGGACATTTCCAGGATATGTTCAGGTAAACATATACTCCATAAATATACGAGGCCTAGTTAGTCTGCTTTATGAAATAAAATTGTAATAAAACTTAAACCCTTGAATAAAGTTAGGCTACTGTCTTGTGTACTAATTTGCCGTTTTTATATTTTTTTACATTTATGGAAATAACTTGTCCGCCTAAAGCCCAAATTTAATGAAACTTTCAGGAAATATTTTGGGAAACATGTCCTCTATAAATCTAGTAGTTATTTGGTGAAAATCTTATATTTGAACAATGTTTATTTACCTGAAACAAATAAAAAAAATTAAAAGAAATTTCCCACATACATATATTTATTCAAATTTTTTAATTTTTATTTTTTAAATATTATATATGTGCATAATATTATAGCTAAACTTTAAACTTACAAAACAAAAAAAGTTTCATAATAATATCTTACCAAATAAAAAAGTTATTAATTTTTTTGCAAACCCTTGCAAAATGTTGATTTTGTGCCTGGCACTTTTGGGATATACTGTGTTAAAAACTCTGGCACTCTAGGGATATGACGACCGAAAAACTCTGGCACTCAAAGGGTTAAACAAATTTGTTTTATGTCAAATACTCGTTCATTTTCAATATGAGCTTGTTCGCTTCGCTCCGTCGCCTATCGAATAAACAAAACAAAAAAATAGTTTACATCCTATTCTCAGACCTACCGAATATACACACAAAATTTCATAAGAATCGGTTGTTGTAAAAAAACTCAGATCACAGAAATCACTATATTTGTTTTTATTTAAAATGAGTCATATCTGAATCATTTCTAATCTGTAGAGACTATAGCAATGGGACTTAAGTTAACAGTGGTCTTATTGGAGAAGCAGGCAGAAATGCAAAGCCGTTTCGGAGGAGTTTTATTACAAACACTGTGACACGAGAATTTTATATATTAGATATTGTTCACGTAAAATGAATAGTAGCAGATGAACTGCACCGGCACGCGGCACAGTATTTGCACGTCACAAATGAGACGTGAGCTGGACGTGAGTCACCGAACAGTCTACCCTCACCCCCTTGCAGCCAGTTCGTCAACTAGTGTACCTGACCTTGTCCTTGACGTCTAGACGGTCTTAGTGATGTGCTTAACTTACGGTTGCCATATTAGATTTGTAATTTAATAAACTGCAGGGAGCCATAAATCTTCATACTCATTTTTAGTGTTCTATGACGACAAATATATGTAAACGTCAACGATATTTCCCAACGAAATAAAGCCAAAGAATAACAAATATACAGGTTAGAGTGAACAGGGAAACAAGGGTTTAGCTTATTTGGCAATCGTTTAATGACGATGAAGTTGCAAACGTAAATACATTTTTGTTCACAGATAGGATTTCAACACAAAATTTACTTTATTAAACGCATTTTTGGGAAAAATCTCAAAAAGGAGATTTTTAATCTTTTGCAGAAATTCCCCGGAACTATATTTATCTTAAAACTCCGGTAATCTCCGGGAAATCCGGTGACTTGGCAACCCTAGCTTAACGAATACCTTCCAGTACTGATTACAACTGATACAAGTACTTTTTAGTCCTGGTTACAAATACTGATTAATTTGTATCAATAGTTTATGTCTCGCATGTGTAGGCCTATCAATAATTATGGATATAGGCTAAGAGACATGCCAATGATGTCTTCAATTTTGTATACCGGTATCCACGCTAGTCACGAACACAGTTTTTTGTTTTGTTCCCAAATGAGTTATCCCCCCTTGACAATGGTCTATCTACGCCACTGAATCAGCTGGCTTGAATTTTAACTATATGAAAAAATTGTGTGTATGTCAATAAATAAGTAGATCAAAGCTGGGCAGCCCTGTCGTACCTGTATATAAAAAGGAAAAGACAATTTTTTTGCAAAGACTGTGATAAAAAAATTTGGTTAGATAATCATGATTCATGTGTTGATTGAAAGCCCTGAGCCTTACAGTGTCTCAACTTTGAGAAATTACCCTAAAATATCAAAACAGAAGTAATAACAACACAACCTCAGCGATAAACCACTACAAGGATACGTACGTGTCTTTTCCGATCCATACTTTCATAGTAGAGCTTTGTAAATTCACTTGCTGTTCGAAACCCCAAGTCATTCTGAAAAAGTGAAGAGAAAGTTATGCTATTGAAAACAAAAATCACTATTAGTTCAAATATCTATCTGACCTAAAATGTTGGTTTGTCAACGTATATAACAATAACTCATTCTAGGTGTATTACAATTAGGTGAAATGAACTTTCCTAGGAAGTCAGATGATTGTAGAAAAATTCAAGAGACACAGAAAAGGGTGTTGACTTATAAACAACAATAACTAGATAAGCTCTAGAACAAGAAAACTTGTATGTCTGCTATCTTACACTTTGCCTCCAAACAACATTTTGAAACATCAAACTCTTTCAGCATTTGGCGTTTCTTTTGCAAAAATACAATCACTGCCTTTATTTAAATTTCTGCGGCAAAAGGAAGAAACACCATCAAACCCAAGTAAGTTAATCTAAACACCTCAGATTCACACTGCTTATACTTTAGCCTATTTAAGTGTCCTGTCTTTTGGATTTTTATGTGTGGGGGAATATTTGTGATGTAAAACATGTCCTCCTTGTTAAAACATAGGCAATCAGGGTCAACCCGATTGCCTATCAGAAGACAGCCCTGTAGAATATAGATTAGAATGGATGGGTCCTATACCAGCTGGTCTGCGGGAGGTAATACAAACTCTGGTTTTAGAGATCATTGGAAGCCACTCTTTATTCAAGAAAAGTGTCAAACAGTATTAAACGATTGTGATGTTCACTGCATGCTGAATGTAAAAGAGAACTTCCAGTTTTACTTTAAAACCACAACCACAATACTAGGATCTCTAATACTAGGCTAAGTACAGATTTAAATTCTTATGAGTCTGTATGACCTCGATTTGTTAACAAGACGCCTCTTTATGTAACTAAGCTAGATATTTGTATGAGCTTTAAAACTGCAATGTGTAAGTGGCTTTTAGATAGACCCTTTTATAATACTGAATAATTTTTTATCATGATATGAGTATGTCAGTAGTCCAAATAATTTTTTAACTGTGGCCTACTTTATCTGAATATTCAGTGCATGATTTTATTATTTATTTTATTACCTATTATTATTAGATCCTTTGTATGGTCTGCATTAATTTGACGCAGTAATAGCTTGCTGGATCCAATTTTGAAGGCTATTCGCATGTGATTTTTTTACTTATATTTTAATGCAACTATTATGATTTAGCACATGGCTTGATGATTAATTTGTTTCTAAGTTAGGCCTCTAGCCTTTGTGGTCCATGCATTGGACTACTGACTGCTTGCTGCAGATGACTTTATATGAGTGTGCTTTTGTAACCACAAGTGTGTTTGTAGCAACAAAGCCGAGATTCTTAAAGTCATTTCCAAAATGAAACCCAAGACCTCCTGTGGACTTGATGGTATTTCTATGAAAACCAATAAGTTCTGCAGTGAGGAATTGGCCCAACCCCTCTGTCATATCATCAATAGCTCTCTTAAATCGGGAATTTTCCCACAAGCATTCAAAACAGCAAAAAATCAAACCTGATCACAAAAGTGATGACAAGGAGGAAATCGGCAAATATCGTCCAATCTCACTCCTCTCAACCTTTTAAAAAATTTTCGAGAGGGTTGTGTGTGATCGGCTTGCACACCACCTGGAGTCAAACTCATTGTTTTTCTAGAGGCAGTTTGGATTTAGGAGGGGGAGGTCAACCAAATCAGCTTTAGTCCAGTTCATATCTGATTGCCTTGATTGCATGGATGGCGGGGGCATGGATGGTGGGGGCGGGGGGCAGTGTAGTCGGCTGCTATGCGGACCTTTCCAAGGCCTTCGACTGTGTTGTTCCCGACATCCTCATAGAGAAACTTGCTTCTCTTGGCATCATTGGCACCCCCTCAAATGGCTCACAAATTATATCAAAGACAGAAATCAAGCCACTGAAATTCAATTTCAAATAACAAATGGAACAAAAATTCCCGTTATGTCAGTTTTCGGAAAAGTACAAAGTGGGGTGCCTAAGGGTTCAATTCTGGGGCCCCTACTGTTTATAAATTTACATCAATGACATTGACCTCTTCTTTCCTGGTGAAAATCTGGTTGTGTATGCTGACGACACAACCCTCTTCAACAAAAACACAGATCACACCAAACTTGAAATAGATGCTTACATCAAAGTTAATCACGGTATTTTTCCGATTTATAACTCTCTCTCAATCCTCTTAAGACTAACTACATTTACACTCAGACAAAGCAGCGACAAAATTCAAATTAGACAAAGTTTCCACATCTTGAAATTGGCGAAAATCAATTGGCAAATGTGAATTCCGTAAAGTTCCTGGGAGTAAGGTTGGACGATGGATTGACCTGGGAGGAACACATCCTCTATCTCAGAAACAGGCTCTCGGCCGGTCTGTTTGTTCTTCAGAACAATTGTAGGATAGGTAATGCCGATTTGGCTAGGCTTGTTTACTTCAGCCTCTTAAAATCTCTTATTAGCTACTCCATAATATTATGGGGTAATTCCTCTGTTCCTAATCCTGATTTTATCTTTAAACTCCAAAAGAGAACGATTAGGTATAAATATGGCCTTCGCCCAAGAGATCACTGTAAAATAGCTTTTAAGAATCTTAAAATCCTAACTGTGCCATGTATTTTTATTTTAGAAATAGTAATGTTTGCAATTAACAATAATGTCACTTTTGTCCCTGTACAACATCACCATTTTACTATAAATAGAAACAACCGATCAGCAATAGCTCATAACCTAAGATCATTAGAGAATAACTCTGGCTACCTTGGCCCAAAATTTGTCAACAAAATCCTACAGCAAATTACATCTATTGCAAATATGTCTAAACTCATGATAGAACTAAAGAAATATTTAATCAACAAGTGCTTCTATAGTATTCAGGAATTTATATCTGATTAAATCTCACCAAATCTAACCTAAATACCCAACCCAACCCAACCTTCATCCTGTGCTGGTGTTTTTTCAGCCCTCGGGTCTACATGGTGTTGCACGAGAGAGGCGGCATTATGACTACTTTCCTCTTATAATATTTTTCAATATAATCTTATAGACTGGTCCCATATCGCTGATGTGATCCACGGGACGATGCAGCAGTAAGTAAGTAACCATGTATGAATTATTATATTAAGTGACCTATCCACAATTATACTGACAAGATCCAATACCGTACATGAATTGTCATGATAAGCATTTTTTCACAAATGACACCAATGCAATCCGTAGAGAACTAATCAGAAGAAGCCAGGGAACATGCAGAGATGACTCTTTTCTTTGTTAAGCAAAAACGTGGCTTCAGTTAAGCAGGCTATAATTGAATGGATTGTGAGAGATTTGACTGCTAACTTGAAGCAAAGATGAGGAGGTATCCCCAACCAGACTTGTTTTGTTGAGAATGAATGTTGATATAAAAACATCTTTGACTTTGAAAAATCAATTGGACAAGCAAGCAACTGAGCAAGCTTATTGCCAGGGATACCATTGAATGTATCTAAGGCTCCAGAGCCATGAAGAAAATAGAAAATGAATCTTTAAGGTAGCCTATTTCCTCACACCTAGAATGCCAACTAATGTGCAATTTACAACATTTAGGTAATTTTTACAGACGATATTAAATTTGGGATATCTCTACAGTTAAAAGGAAAGCATTCATCTTACTGTACTGTCTGTATTCAATAAGTTTATTTGTTAAACAACTTCTTGGTTACAAAGAATAGCTGTTGACCATGAACAGTTTAGGAACTTTTAATAATAATTGAGCGGAGCTCCTATACTACACTCTGGCTTTTTATTTACACGTACTCCTCCTGAACGGCTGGAGTGATCCTCACGAAATTTTGCTCGGTCATAGTAACCATCTATGGGAAGGTATAAATCTGAAATGGTCCAAATCGGACATAAGGGTTCTGCCCTACGGCCCTTTAAAGTTACCATGTTATTTTAATAGGAGAAATATTTTATTTGGTTTGTTTACTGTGTGTTGATTATACAGCTGTTATATGGAACAAATTTAAATGCAGACTGTTACTATCAGCTGTTTGTAAATACAGTAGTTTTCTGTGAAATTGTTGTTTTGTTTATGTTAGTGGTTTGTTTGTCAGATACATTTCTGAAAATTATTGATTAAATAAATACTCGCTCCGCTCAATATAGCAAGCAGACAATATTCTGCATTGTCTACCTATTAGTCTGCATTGTATACCTAGTTATAGGTTACTAAGTAAAGTTTTATGAATTTGCCTACCAACATTTAACAAAAACTTGTCAACTAACCTCATCCATTGCAATTTAACCTGTTTCAAAATTTAATGCCCAGCTTCACAACGATTTTGGGGTAAGATAACTTTATATGGAATTTATAGGAGCTTTCGTCAAAATTTCAATTATAAAACTCAATGACCTTTGCAACTTATTGTGAACATTAAACAAAACAATGAACAACCGACTCTTCACTTTCACAATTCACACAGAAAATAATTGTGTTGCTGTATTGCTCTTGTCGTCTGTACTTGTTTACGCTTTTTACTTTGCTTGACATGACTGTACCTCTGATGTTGTATGGCGAGAATTGATCAAATGTGACCAACGTCTAGAAATAAAGAGTCAAATTATCATTAAACTCTATCAAATGTTTATTTTTTCTTCAGCATCAGAACAGTTACAAAAACGTTTGAAATTACTTGGTGTCTCACTATTACAAATTTTAAACTGTCTTTCTTTGATAAAAAATGAAAAACAAATTAAATATCAACACATTTAGCTTTCATGGATTTAAAGCTAAAGAAGAAGTATGTTGGTTATCCTGTTGGAATCTGGATCCCAAAAATGCATCGCCAAAGCCGAGATCTCGCGAAGTGGTCACGTGACGTTAACTTCTACAGTTATTTTTTCAGGCATGATGGCGCCAAATGACACTATCTCATATTATTTAGGTAATATGTTGTATATGTGGATTGCAAACTAGTTTTGATAATGTTATATTTTAGTTGAAATATCAAAGAATCGTCCTGTGAAAGTGGTTCTTTAGTTTTAAAAGGGAATAGTGCTTGTGGTGAAGTGGGAATTTGGAATGAGGACATGTTGGTTAGGCTGATGACAGAGACATGGCATCTCGTATTTTACTGTGCGTCAGTTAGTGAATTGTGCCTTAATATGGGTCATTTCAGTTTGTATAGTATGTTACGGAATTATTTATTAGGTTCTTCAACCATAGTTTTAGTTCATAAGGTGGCAAATTTAAGTGAAAATAGTAATTTTATTCTACCTCGGTTGATGGAGAAAAGTCTTATCGATGGTGCTGCCATCTGTGTTGTCAATGTTAATAGGCCTAAATGTAGCCGTGGGTTAGCCTTTATTTCACTTTTTATATGCTTTAACTGGTCGAGATTGATGTAGTTTGTATTGATTTCGAGCTAAAATACGTTGTTTTACACAACAAACATAATATTAGCTTGCAAACTGGTTTTGTATATGTCTTAAACATACCCTTAGTTTCAATGTTTACATCACTAATGGCCTATTTGTGAGACATCATAAATGAGAAAATACAAGTTTAATATTGTAAGTTGAGTGACTTTTAGTCTTGCATTACAGACATTTAGCCATGCTCTAAGATTGGAAACAAAGATTTACCCCCTTGGTGGTAGTGTAACTTAGTTTTATACACTTTAAAATGGGTCTGTCATAGCCTAGACCATTGCTCCTCTAGTGAAACCCACTGCCAATTATTTCCTCTTTGTGGGAGCTCTTAGTAAAATTATGTGAGATAATCCATTAAAAGTAATGATTATTTGGTTTACGGTCTTTAATTGATCAATTATTTCAGATTTTAACCTTTAACTTAGGTTAGTAGCTCAACATGTCATAAGTTGAGCTAGTAATCTCATACTAAGCAGCCAAGAAGCCATTTTACTTTTTTATCTTGAATCAATAGTAGTAGTAATTATTTATTGAATGTTTATAATACATTTAGAGTATTACAGCAAATAATAAAGCCAAGTTGGGCTTCCCTTTAATTTAGCATATATATCTGAAATAACTAGCCAGAACTACTAGTAAATCCTAAGGATAGTAGCCCTAAAACATGATTTTGAAGGCTAGCCTGGATAGGCTGAGGGCTAGGTGGGTCTTATGAGGATATTGTGATCAAAATAGTCCATGTAAACAAATAACGAACGTAGGACATAGAACGTGTATACAAACTTTTGGTTAGGTTTGTGAGAACCAGATTTGACAGGATGAAACAATAGGAGTCTATCCTTTTGGTAAAATTGTACTTTAACGTTGCTTATACATTCATGCATTCTTTATTAAGTTATAAATTTGTTTCTCTGTTGTCATCCCTTATATACCTCGCAGAGGCATTTTATAGGGCAGGCATTTCATGTGTTTTTCTCCTTATTCATAGTTAGAAAGTAGGCCTATGTGTTTGTTCAAAAGTAACCTCATATCTGGGTTAAGCCTGATATTGTATTATTTTAATGATGTCATGCGTAGGTAGATTTAACCTGGTAGGCCTAGTAGTTAGTGTGCTCACATCGTAATCTGAAATTCGCAAGATTGATCCTGATCAAAATGTAGAAATTTGGTGAAGGTTCGTTAGTACATCCAGCTGCCATTTGTCATTGGTCAATTAATTAATGGTGCTTTCCAAAAAACAGGTTG
Source organism: Allygus modestus (assembly GCA_963675035.1). NCBI lineage: Eukaryota > Metazoa > Arthropoda > Insecta > Hemiptera > Cicadellidae > Allygus > Allygus modestus. The sequence goes on from OY776114.1 coordinate 104,340,947, forward strand.
GCCTTAGATTATAACAAGTCCAGAGTTTGAACTAGGCTATTCCCTTTTAAATTATTAAAATTGCCAATGGCATAGGTAGAAATAAAATAACCTAATCAGTTCTAGCTAATATAATCAGTCATAAGACATAAAATATTTCTTGGTCTTTTTGGCATACAATTGATGCATAGACAAGTCAAATACACACAATATTATGGGGTATGTTGTCACTGAAACATGCAGTATGAGTCACATGCAATGTTCACCCAAACTTGACATAAAAGAAAATAAATTTCAGTGCTGCTATTAGACATGCAAGTCTAGCCTTAGTCTCTAGGCATTGATGTATTTTATAAGGATTTATGCTGTTCATAACATTCATTTTAAATTAAGCTAGTAGACCCTGTATGTTTACTTTCAATTTCAGTCACAAAACTAGACTGAAGTTGAAACATAAGTTTGAAAAATATCAACTCAAACTCTAAAACTGTTGTCTATTAATAATCTAAACATAAGCAACATAAGGCTAGGCCTACAGTGTGTGTTGCACAAGTAAACAACCAGGCTGTTCATAAGATTAGTGTTAATGTTAACATTGAGCGTATAGACGGCCTGGCTTTTCACTCATGCAACCCACTTGGAGATGAATATAGCAACATCAAAAACATTGTTAACATAGATGAACGTACCTTAAACAAGATTAAGTTCGGTAAATACGATTAGATATAGGCTACTTAGATGTTAATGAGTTACATGTACAAGACATACGAGGCTTTGCTGATCTTAACGCGATCAGTGCGGCGCGTAGCATTTCTTGCGGTTACTTGGCGAGGAAACTAATGCAATCATCATGATTAAACATGATCACGTAATGAACACGTTAAATGGGTAGAACTGGAAAACATATTTGTGTTATTTATAAACAGCAAATAACCGTACTATTTCTATTGCCCAGTGCTGTGTAAATTGGCAGCTAATATTTTCTTCTACCATATTTAAATTGATCATGTTTTTATAACAAAAACATAATGAATTAATTACGCCTAAAATGTAACGTTAAGCCCTTTCCACCAGTTCTTATTTGTATTTTAATGTTTGGATTTTTATTTTCAGATAAGTTCATTTGTGAGCTGTCTCGCAAGTAAAAGTTTCGACCCCAGCTATGTAGTAAGTACCTACTTTAAGGCCTATTATGTCTTTTTGTTATTTTTTACTTTTAAAACATATGGGCCCCGAGGGCTATCTGCTCGTACACCTGCTCGTTTCCCTTTTGTTTTAAAGGCAAATCGGATTTTACTGCTGATCACGATAAACAATTTCATCTGAGATTAAATGTTACATTTTTAATTGACGTACCCGACCTTAATTCTACTAAGAGAAGTTAAATAGGGAGTCTAGTGGTTTTCCTCAGATTACCGAAGCCTTTCATTGAAATACATTTAGGCTATTAGTTTAGTTATTTGTTTTTCTTACGTATATTTCAATGAAAGGCTTCGGTAAGAAAATCTGAGGAAAACCATTTATACTCGCTATTAAACTTCTCTTAAAGGATTAGGGATTACATAATAGCCTATCATAGGTCATATACATGCGGTTTCCTCAGAAGTTCCTGGTACATTTTGACTTTATTATAGCATATTTGACTTTATATAGCATATTATTGTTAACTTAGTATAAGAAACAGTTATTGTTTATATGAATATGCCCAAAATTGTAATGGTTGATCCGTTGGAAATAAATTAAATTGAAAAATAGCCTATAAGTAGCCTATGTGCTGGGTGAAAGTAATGTAGCCTGCTATAAAATTGTCACTAACCATTTTTAATGGTAGATGGTAATGCAAATCATGTTGCGCGGTAAGACAAATTAAGCTACCTATATCCAAAAATAACATGATCATAGATCTCCCAGAGTCGGAATATGCTTTCGCAGCATTTGATAGTGTTGCAGTGGTTGAATTGCCTGTGTGAAATGAAAGTGTATTAGTTGATGCAATACTGAATGTTATATACAATTAAAAACTATTAATATCAACTAGTGGTCCTGTTGCTCGAATCCGAGCAAGTCTGTACCCAACGAAAGGTTACTTCAGTTGTAAACAAACATAACAAAACATCTGCTATTAAAACGCATATCAACGTACTGTACTTTCAATCAACACATAGTTTAGACTTCGCCGTCGGATAGCACCACTGTTCCGAAAATTTAACCCTTTACTGTAATAAAGTGATAAAAATATAGACATTATGTCGAACTTTTTTTGGTTATGTTTTGATTTTGTGTAAATAAAAACTGGTGTTTTGTTGCCAGCTGTACGTTCAATAACCATTTTTCAGGGTCAGATTTTATTTGTTTAACGACTTCCTTAAATAAACTGCTGATTTCTCGATCGTTGGTTTGTAACTGCATATTATGTCTATGGGGAAAATCGCGACTTTGACCCCATATTTTCCCATGTCCACGGTGACTTTTATAAATTTTTTTAATTGATGGCAAAACTACATGCTAAGACCTTTCTAACGACACCTTGGACATGGTGATCGGTAGCACCACCGCTCCAAAACAATTATGACAAAAATATGCCTAGCGTATTAAAAATATAGATTAGTTAACCTTAACAATGTTATGGAAGTAGTATCGGCCCTAATCACTTAGATTTATGAATTAGGATTAAAAAAGAAAAGCAAAAGGGTCGAACTCGTGTAAAGGAAACTGCACAACCTGTATTTATATGTTTGTGAATCTTTAAGTTGCAGCAAAAGTCCAAGAATAGGCCGAGTCCTACTTCAAATAGCCTACAGTGATTAGGGAACTTATCTCTATCATGCTTTTAGATAAATTTTAGTAATAGCCTGTTACTATCAGATTCTTGATTTTACATTCGTATCTAAGTTATAACATTTATTTACAAATTGATTAAACCCTCCCACTGTTAAACAGGAATGTCTTAAATTTCATACCACTATTATGATTTTGTAATGTTCATTGTACAAGTTTGCAAACATATTAGTCATGTAATGTAGACTCTTTATTACATGGGCCCATCATTTTATTCGGAAATCTGTAGAGGATATTTTGATGATAACCTATCACCACTTTATCACACTACCACATGAGTAAGAGGCTGACTAGTTCTTGCTATCATATCGAGTATTGAAAAAAACCGAAATAACCATTTTACCTAAATCTAAAGCCCTTGAAGAAAAAGCATAATTTATTGAGGTTAATTCTAAACAAAGTAGTTTGGAAGTTCTAGGAATATACTAGCTATTAGTAACTCGAATATGGCATTTTATTTATACTAATTTAATATTGTAATTTATTTCAGGCTGCAAGGCTGCAGAAGAGGGGGTTCCGTTAAAGCTTAAATCATAATGTCTCATCGAGCCAAACGTCAGGTCAATCGCAGTGATGATTGTCCAGGTAATGTTCCTAGTTCCAAAGCCTTTAATATACGTAACTTACTTTAGGTAGTTGTAATTTATGTTTGCTGTTAAAATATTCCGTGTACGGACAATGATGGTGGTTGGCACAACTGGTTTAGAGTGTTAACATTTCAACCGAAGTTGTCACTGCTTAGGGCTTACTGACTTACCAGTATTGGAAATCAGTAGATCAGTGGTTCTGTTAACATTTAAATCTTGGTGTGCCACCTTGAGGGATAACACAAACCTGGCACATCCCTGAAGGCAGTTTATTAAATATTTGTCATTCTTTTTCTACTGTGGAGGTATTATTACTGGAGAGGACATGCTAATGCTTTTGACATTTAGGGCCAATGAAGGCAACCATACTTGTAACGACAGTAGAACTCCGCTAGTCTTTCACCGAGAGTATAGTCGCTACAGAAAAAGGTTGGATTATCAAAGGAACACATTTATTACATGTAAATGTGATGAAACTGTAGTTTAAACCAATGTTATTGAAACGTATGTACAGATTAATCATACTGTAAATCATCAATAAAACACATTTGTGATAAAAACTGTCCCTGGTCTACTGATTTACATCGTCAATGATGACTCGTCGACATGAAATGACCTGAACGGAGCGACGCATGGATACGTAAACAATATCCAACTGGTAATGGCAAGGTCGGACTAGGAGGCGTCGCACCATCCGAGGTCGGATTAGCGAGGTTCTACTGTAGCATTAAGCTTGCAAGCAAGATAATCAGGTGCCAAAAACACTATTGTACGCTTAATGAATTGCAAAGTTTATCAATGTAATTGGTTTGTGATCGAATGGCCTTTTGATTTTTATTGTTGATTAAAATCGCCAATGTTTGATACCAAATATTACCTTATTTGTGCAGTGTATTTTTAAAGGCTAACCAAATAAACTATGTCTATTGATTCATAATACTGAGGTAGTTCTCAATTTTAAATACATACCAAATTTAACTATACTATTAACACAATGTACCACAATGTATTTGTGTTGTTAATCAAATTTTGAACATGGCCCTTACTACGTTTTGCCATATTTTACTGGTGGTTTTGAAGTACAAGTAATAATAACGTTGAAAAATAGCCTAATATAAAACTCAACATGCAATGGAATTAATAGCCTGAATCCCTTTTTACACAGTTTATTTATCGTATTAAAATATGCAGATTTTCTAAAATTGTAGTACTAAACATAGTTGCGGCAGTGTCTTCCCCCCATAACAGTGTAGTCAGGCAGCTTCACTGTTTGTTCCATGAGTGCTTTAGACATAATAATACTATGGTTTGTATAGATAGGGTGGGGTCTGTGTTAGATTGTGCCTACTAATTTTTCCTACCCCCTTACTAGTCAAACCTAATAAAAAATAGAATTCTGTTTTAATACCAAAACGTATTCATTCAAACGTTGTTGAATTTGGTCAGACCAAATGGTCCTTCCCCTTCCCCACTTTTCTCCTAACGCTTCCCACTGCTTATTCATACAGTATTATCATCTTAACATCAAGTGTCTGAAAAACAAAGAATATGAAATCTTAATCTGATAGTCACAAAACATGGTACAGTAGACTGTCAAATCCGTTTCGGTCTTTTCCAGACTCCGGGTAGTCAAGACCGATGATATTGAATTTTTAAAAAGTTTTTTGTTGCAAATAAAAATGAAAAACAAAAATTCACATTTAGTACCTTCAGTTTTCACGTGATTTAAATGTCACTTAGTTTGCATCGTTTTTCAGAGTCTCATGCTTGTATTAGCACATAAATGTGAAGACATATTCTCATAATTGTTCGCGATAAAGGCGGAGTTGATGACGCATGCCCTCCTCCCAGAAATCCGGATGTTTCTAAATCCGGACCGACCGTCCACCACATTAGTTCAGATTTCTGAAAGTCTTCTGTGCCGGCTGTGGTTTTTACTTAACAGTTTCCATTTATAATTTTCTTTATCTGAATTTTGTTGTTATGTTTGCTGGATGCGAATTACTGTCAATAATTATAACAAAACCCGTACTACCCAAGATTTTAAAAAGGCACCGGTAGACTATAAGTAATTTTTTTATGACAAGTGCCTGTATTTTTCCATTGCGATAGGCTAGTATGTGTGTAAACATCTAAGATCACTTCTTAATGTATTTCCAAGTTTTAATTTAAATTCATGCTTATTAACATGGTTCACACTTTCTGGAAAGTCAAGAAGAGTCAGGGAAAGTCAGGAAGTTTGAAAATGTAGAGTCAGAGAACGTTTTTTATTTAATCGTAAACACAAAGCAAAACTGTGCGAAAACCAAACTTATTAGACTTTGTTTAAATTGGTTTTTAAGGTCTAACGAAGAAGTGAACCATAACTAGTAAGGAAAAAAGGAATTGGACAACAACATACTGTAAACATTAAAATAAACAGGAGAGTACAGCTACAGGAAAGATGGAGCGGGTATTTTTTTATATTACCTGTGGTAAATAAAGAAAAATTCAGGGAATTAACTATTTTGGCTAGGGAAAGTCAGGGAAATCATTAACCCTTTGAGTGCCATGCAGCGATATATCGTTGCAAATTTTCTTTCTGGAAAATTTGCCTTTGTGATATTTCTTCTAGTTGGTTCAACGGAAACGTACCTTGCAATGATCTATTGTTGTGAGTTGACTTTCGATTCTGTTACTCTAATTGGATATATATATATATATATCGTTTGATTTGGTTTTGTTATTGAATTTTCTATTACTTCATTCGATAAATTATGTACTAATAATTGAACAACAATATATCGTACATCGTTCTAAAGTATTTTTAGGGTAGGATTTTTTTATATTTTTTTCTTACTACACTCCAAATTCCAGACATTCCTGGCACTTTTGGGATATACCCTTGCGAAAACTCTGGCACTTTTGGGTATGACCACTTAAAATACTGGCACTCAAAGGGTTTAAAAAAAAACTGGCAACAAATAAAAGGGTGAACCGTGATTATTTTGTTGTAACCTAAACATTGAGTGACGTGGCCGGGTGTTGCAGTGCCCACCAAGAGGCGCAAGGGCCGGCCGCCGGTGGTGGAGGAGGATGAGGCCTCCCTAGACCCAGGCTGGACGCCGCGGCCCAACAACGACCTCAAGATATCCAGCATCTACAACCGCAGCGCCACCGAGGCCCCGGCCGAGGTAACTCCATCACGCATCTGCATTTTATTTTGTATTTTTCTAAAGCAAATTTCCTACGGACCAGTGAGCTATTAGTATGATCTGCATGGAGAAACTTAAGCCCGGTACTGCCATACGAGTTCCTAATGTGACCCCCCTGAACACGTTTAACAAAAAATTATATTTGGTAGGGACATTCATTTCTCTATCAGTTGGATAAGTTTCTTGTGCAAAACAATCAGAAAACACTAATCCCCCTTTTAGGGATTTTAATTTTTTGAATTTCATTGAGAAAAGGTGGCATACACAGCTAACTCACCTGAATAAACTGGTTCAGATGAGCACAGCAACAAAGAAAGTATTTTTACACACATATTACATAATATTTATAGTCATCTCTCTACATCTGAAGAAGTCTCAAATGGAGATGAAATATTATGTAATATGTGTGTAAAAATACTTTCTTTGTTGCTGTGCTCATCTGAACCCGTTTCTTCAGGTGAGTTAGCTGTGTATGCCACTTTTTCTCAATGAAACTCCCAAGCCAAGTGCTTTTCCTTTGCAAACCTAATTTTTTGAATTTGAGTTTTTGGGTCCAAAAAGGACCAGAAAAGCCCAAAATGGAAGATTAATTCATTTTAAACTGTAGGACACATTAAGCTTAAAATTGTATGCCTTATTTCATCATTCTTGCAGAAGTATTTATCGAGTTATTAAATAACATGTAAATTGAAACCTCCTACGTTGTCTTAAAGGGATTTTGTATTGGAAAAGGATGTTTTTCATCTCTTGATATAGGTAGTTTTATTACCCCTAATACCCCATACCAACTTTTGATCCTGATGGGACCTCCTCCTAACCATATAATGCTCAAAATTTCCATCCCAGTATTGCATTTAAATAGAACCAGGTACATCAAAACAGCCAAAAAAATCAAAGATTTTCCCATTTTCTGAAAAATTGCACCAGTGTTTGTTTAAACCCGTTGTTTTTTTCGTGCGGAAATTCGCTTTCCTAACGTTAGCGTGCTGCGTGCAAACTCTTTTTTTTAGCATTCGTAAAACTTCTTTTCTAATACTGACCTCAAGATATTCAGCAGCCACAACTAGGCTCTCCTTAAAGCTGATTTATGTGGGTAGAGTTTTGGGTGGATTAGAGTTGCTAGTGGAGTGCACTCTCTTGTAAACTCTACCGATTTCAAAAAGCGACTGTTTGTACTCAATAGTGGGTTGAGTGTAGTATAGAGGAGGGATGTCTACTATTTTGTGATCATTGGTTTTGTGTTGGTATTTCCTCATAATGAGTGCTAATGTTTTATAAAGAAGGAAATCAATGAGATCTGTTATAGCTAGATTTTCAATTGCACTTTAAAGGGAAGTTTTACTTTCTTTCACTCCCACAACACAATTTTACTCTACTAGCAAATCTACTTTGTTACCGATGAATCACGTTTACACGAGTATAGTGTGCAGGGGAGTGAACAGTTTGGCAGTGAAGGGCGAAGTATAGCAGAGCTCCTTTCCCACGTGTTGCTAGTAACTCTACCACCTACTAGCTACTAGACGCTAGTGAGCGTTTACATGGGTAGAGTTACTACTAGAAACTCTACTCTATCCGGGTAAATCAGCCTTAAGACCCCAGCTGAGGTACATGCCAGCTATATCCTAATTATGAGGCATGAGGTTTATGAGTCCAGCTAATAAACAATAACTTCAAGATAGTCACATAACCATAGGGCACATAGGGGTGGTAATCATGGTTTTGCCACTGAGTGGCAAAACCAGGAATTATACAACAATTTGGTGACTAGGACAAATTTTGTATTGTACGGAAATTTGCGGCAAAACCAGAAATTTTTGGTTTCAATGCCATTTTGATCTGCTGGCAACAATTGACTCAGTCACGATCGTTGGTAAATACACAATGAGGTCTCGGATGTTTGTAGCATTAAAGATGTAGCGGCGATTGTCGGCAACTACACGATACTCCTGCGATCGTCACAGACATAACCTGATCGGGCAATACTAGAATCTCTTATACTTACTTTATCTTCTTATGTTATTGAGATAAATCATTAAATCAACCTGCAAACTAATCCGGAATTCATCGATTTGTTTGTATGTGATTGTATTCCATCCGTTACCTTGAGCCGATGTACAGAACGGCCGCCACGTCACAGTACTGGTCAGTACAAGTGCAATAAGAATGGTTTAGCAGGAAGCACAGTGCACGAGGGGATATCGGTGCCATAAACACAACAGGAAATGCGCTGAACATTGTAACATATTTCAATTCCGTTAACTTACATTGGGAGCTATGGTTTTGTGTATTGCTGCAACCTCGCTTGATGACCTTTCTGAAAATGGGATTTATCAAGGTTTTAAGCCTTTTTCGAGTAATTTGTGTAATTAAACTTCTGGATGGTTCAAATTTGTTAACCGGCCCCTTGAGATTGATATTATCTAAGTTCCACTGTAGTAGCATTTTAAATTTGCAAATTGTTAAATGTAACATGTAGTCATGTCACATAAACATACAAAATGTCGTGTGGAGCTTCCCTACAATATTGATGTTTTTACCGGGATTTATGCATGAAACTTTGGAAATGCAACTTTGGTGGCAACCCTAGGTCAGCATATTCTACGATAATGCTACTACAGTATAGCCTAGTCGAGGTAACTGTATGGCATTGCCTAAACTCATGTTTTTCGTTGTAAGCGCAACATTATCAAAGCTTGCAATTCTTCAAAACATACAATAAAATAATTTCCGATTGTGCTATCAAAATATCAGTGCCGGGTCTGGTATTTTGATAGCGCTATCAGAAATGTTTCTATTTGTTATATTCATACCACATCGTTGTACTTGTTTCTGTGTTGTGTCTGTTTTTTATTTAACAAGACATTGGCATAGTTGGTGTGACTAATGTAGTCAGGATAATCTAAATTAGTCCAACATCAAGGTTTGTTATACCAGTAGGGTGTGGTGACTAGTTAATTACTTTTCTTTCATACCTCAGCTCCCAAATCGTGTATTTGAGGGTTCTAACATTTTACAGATCCTAAATTTTCTTCAACATTGAATCTATTTAAATGTCAAATTGACCATTTATCCTTAAATGCTGTAAAATGTATTTGTAGGGAGATTCAATACTCTACTCTAAGTACAGAGCCATACTCAGAACTCGGAATGATGAACCCTATTCCAAACATGTAATGTTTGCATATTAGAATCCTAGTATGAAACAGTTCGAGCTAATTAGAGAGAAGTAGAGGTAGTGCTAATTTTATTGTTTTATTAAATGTTAAGCTAGGTATTTTTTTGGCTTCACTCAGTTGCACTTTCCACTGTGGAGAGTAGTGATGGGCCGTTAGATTATTCTTAGCGAAGCGATTCATTTGAATCACTCGATTCAAAAGAATCAAAATTTTAACTGATTCATTTAGTTTGTTTTGATTCATATGTCTGTCCTCGCCGTATAGTGTAAACGAATCGGTTGTTATAGATTATTTGGCCCTCCTGTTATGTTACGACTCCAATATGCGATTTGCGAACCGATAGTCCGAGTGAATCAGTGAAATTTGGCTATCGAACATCACAAATTATTATTGTGCAGCCGCAAACTCCGGACATTTCCCACTTATCAAAAACCAATAAGCAAGCGTTCAGAAGCCTTAAAGCTGGCTGAGTGACTACATAACAACAATCGGTTCGCGAACCGATAGTCCAATTGAATCAGCAGATAGGATATTGTAAAGAAAGAGAGGTCAAAACAAAATAGATTTGCAAGGAATTGTGGGATCTCACAAAACGTTTGCCGCTCATACGCAAACCAATGAGATTTTGTTTAGCGATCTCTCCTCTTGTCCGTCTCCCACCCATTCTTTTCACTTCATCGTCCCCACCCAACCATTTCTCAGCGGAAACACAATTGAATCATGCACAACAATGGCATACACTAATTCGCGAAAGAAGTGAACGAAACCGAGCAACATGGCATATTTACCAGAGTTGATTAGCGCCACGAATCGGTTCTTTTAAAAGTTGAATCATGATTCATTTGGTTCACTCGATGATTTGTTCAATTTGAACAATTCGTTCGCGAGTCACCCTTCACTAGTGGAGAGTCGTTGAATCATTCATTAAACACGAATTGGGTTTGCCGTACTTAGTCTGACGTTTGAATTTGTTGTGACAAAAAACAACACCTTACCCCACCATTTAGAGTGTGTTGGAGTTTTTCATGTATTTACCGTAGGGCCTGATGATGATGGATGGTCTTTCGTCAGTCCGAATAACATAATTCGACTGTCATTAGGCCTTAGGTTACAAATGTGCTCCCCACTTAGGGTACAAATGTGCTAAAAATTTCCATACGAAACACCACCTGTGGGAATCACAACGTTTTGTGTTGTTTGTGTGTTTGACAAAGGATTATGGTGATGCTCTGCATTAGAAAAACCTCTGGCGGACATTAAAAAATAGCGGTACGCGTTAGATCAGAGGTAGGACTTAAAAAAAAAAGTTTCATGCCTGGCTTCTACAAAATTCTTTTTATAATGTAAATTAATTTTTGAAAGCAATGTTTTAGACCTAAGTTATATTGTATAGTCGTTATTAGCCAGCTGCTTTCTTTTACTGTTCTTGGTAGCCTCTTAGTATACAACTTTTTTACTAGCATATTACGTGTTGTTATTACTTACGAGATGTAATAAAAGACGTCTTACAACACTTATATTTACACTTATACTGACGGTATAAGGTTATTCACATACAGACGGTACTAGGCTATCGATTTCGACCAGTCTCACCAGTCATCATCAGGCCAATGAGAGAAGTGATGAGTGTAAGACGTCTTTTATTACATCCTCTTAGTATCACATGTATTACCTAGCCTATATTAATTACTGACTATATCTGTTGCTGTAATCTCATTGCTGATACGTATTATATTGTCAAATGGTAAATCAAGATTTATTTATTTATTTACTGTATAACGTGGATTTATTGTTTATATATTTTATAAATTTTCAAAAAACTCATCCAAGACTATCAATAATACCTCAGCACCAAAGAGAAGTATAGCACTTGGAGGGTTAAAAGAACTTGACTCCTATCAAGTTAATAATGTCATTCAGATCTATAACGTTGTTGTTGTTGTTGCAGTTGTTCAGGAAGGACCTGATCAGCGCGATGAAGCTGCCCGACTCTGAGCCACTGGGAGCCGACGAGTACTGGACCATCTCGGACCAGTGGAAGCAGGAGTGGGAGCGGGGGGTGCAGGTGCCCGTCAACCCTGACTCCCTGCCCGGGCCCTCGGTCACCGTCACCAGCCAGCACCACCGCGGCTTCCACGACTTCCGCCTGTCAGTAGCCCAGTCACTATTCCGGCGGACAAGAGAGTTGCCAGTTGCAGGGCTTTAGCCATTAGCAGATATGCTGCATTGCCAAAACTGCATATCAGCTGATCGGAATAACATTCGAGTGATATTTTCCTATGGCAAAATGGTAACGGTGACAGCGTACAACTGTGCTATTGGCTACAGCCAAACTATCAACTCTCTTGTCCGCTATTATAGTGAAATGATAGTTTATTTATTCATCACAAACAACTGTATTTGCTGGAGCATAGCTCCTGTAGATGTGACACATCAATGCAATTCAGGTTCTGACTTTCTGGAAAGTCAGGGAATTAGAAAAGAGTTTAGGAAAAAGTCGGAAAAAGTGGCACATAGAAAAAAACTTTTTTGTGGGAAAGAATAATTTAATTAAAAAAATCACTTGAAGACTAACCATAATTGGTAATTACGTTAACTGGACTAATAATTGATTTGACTAATGATTCATTCATATACACCGTTTATTGAAAGGAAATCAGAAATGGTTTTTTTCAGAAGCGATACGATATTGATGACAGGCAAATCACAGTACAGTGTTTAGGTACAATATTTTGTTATTGATATCTATCATGCATCGCAATAAATATATGCATCGCATATCACTATTACTATAGAAGATTCACTGTTGATCATTTCACATAGAGGAATTAAATTATTTTGCAAGTTAATTTCAAACCAATCGCTCAGTAAATGTTTCATTTGCACTTGAAAATTCACTGTGAGACTTCCTTTTAAATTTGTTCCCAACTTATTACTTTCTAGATGTAGTTCATGTACAGTATTTCTTTTGTTCTAGACCTTATAATAACTTTCTTGTTTTGCATTAGAACACAATATATAAGGGTGTTAGTTACATATTCTCTCAAATAGTAATTATTTATAGAAATTTTTATTTATAGTGTTCTATTGTTTATTTCTAATGTTGTTATTAATGAATTTCTTTCTTTCTCCATTTCTAAACCATCTGTATTTCGTTTGTCAACGAAACAACAAAACTTACAATTAATTATAATGTAAAGAATACGAACAATTTAAATTTTCATTACCTAATTTTCTACCTAAAACTCTGATCAATTTTCTATTCTTTAATTTTTATTGTATTTTTCAGTCCCAAAAGCAAATATATACGCATCACAAAAGATGAGAGCTTCCGATTTGACGAACACCATCTCTCCAACATGCCGGCCAAAGCTGAGAAGGCTTGCTCTTACGACCTGGACGACTGTGATATCGCATGGCTTCGGATACTGAACGGGGAGCGGGCCTCCATGGGTGAGTTGACGAGTTCCTTTTGTGGTTATTTTATATAGATTTGACAGGGGTGTGTAGGGTTTGAGTGTATGGGATGGCTATGTAGGGAAACGTAATACCTCAGATTGTGCTATTTTACGATTTCTCCTGTGAATCTATGGCTTTTGGCCTCTTTTTCAGTTATATTTGTCCTAATTCTTAATACTCAGTGCTAGTAAAAAGGCTAGGGACAAATTGGAAAATGTATCAAAATTGCTCATTTCTATTACGTTATAAGCCTTTTTTTTTAACAAAAAAAGGTTGACAGCCTCTTTTTGCCCGTCCACATGGACTATATATCTGTACGTAGAACATATCCAGAAAAGTAAGGGGTGAGCTGTTACAGTACGAGTTCGTTGCTAATCTTGCTCAAAAAGGTTAATTTATTCTTCAATTACTCAAACAATTTTTCACTTTGGCCCTTCTACATAGCGAGTGAACATTTGTAGCATAAAAAGTGAATTTACTATGCTGATTCTCAATTTTAGCGAATTCCCCTGTCGAGAAGAAGCTATTACCGTAGTCGGCATGGTAAGACCTAGGCCCGGGACCATGATAACTTTTCGTTTTGAGGTTTTGAGACCCCAAAAACACCATTAGTTCGAAACTGTATATATATAAGTGTCCATGAGCACGATAACTCTCGTAAAAATGATCCGATTTTGATGAAATTTGGTATAAACGTGTATTTATGACTTTAAGTGCGAAAACCAGCCAGATCGCTCCATCTGAAGGGGTATTTTGGGGGGGTTTTATTCCTCAAAATTGGATTTTTTGAATTTTTTACGTATAATTTTTGAAATAGTAAAATATTAGTTTTTACCATTGGATTCAGCTTTAAAAAACACACAATTTGGTATTTTGATCATTCCTCTACGTCAATTGGTTACTAATATATTGAAAGTACTAAACACAGTACGTTGTCTAATGTTATTCTTATGGAGAAAAAGAAAAATTGTATATCTCGCTTATTTATCAATGTATACTGACGAAACGTGGTATACGGCTTCATCTGGTTGTGGTCTATTGATATTTGCTTAAATAAATTTTTTTGTCAATGGCTCCCGTAGCAGCAAACCTGCGTACTCAGCCCCCATGTTTCTCTTTTGGAGAATGATTAAATGCTATGTCTCCCTTAATTATGAACATAAATGAATAAAACGGGTATATGACTTCACCTAGTTGAGTTAAATTAATATTAGCATAAAAGCCCATTGTTTGTGCTCCTTGTTGCAGCAAACCTGCTTACTCGGCCCTCAAGTTATTCTTATGGAGAATAATTAAAATTGTATATATCCCTTATTTGAGAATATATTTTTATGAAACTTGGTAAGTGGCTTTATGTAGTATTAAGACATTTGTATCTCCATTGGAAATTCGCTGAGTGTGCAGGTTTGCTGCGACGGGGGTATTATTCATGATTAGCAAAATCTAGGGGTGTGCGATGCGGGGATTTTATTTTTATTCGATGCAACGATGCGGTTCAAATCGATGCAATGCGACAAATTTCAATGATTATTTACCGAAGTTTCAAAGGACGGACGAATACAAATGAGCGCCAAAGTTAAATAAGAGTGACGATGTAGTCAGTTTGGCCAGATTGTAAAATACCACGATCGTACCCTGCTAGTAAAACTACTATATTTTTGACAAAATACTATTTTACCCACCCTAGAAATAGTTTTGTGAAGGTATAATTATTAAAATAACTCACTCTATCACAATTTTAGGGATTCAAAACTACAAAAATACTGATTGATACTAATAGTATTTAATGGTAAACAACAATAGTGTATTCGTTACAATTTACTATATCACAGTGGACTATGGTGCAAATATCGTACGTATGGCAATACTGAATCGTACCGGGTAACATCTTGGCGAACTGAAGTGAGTAGGGACTAAATAAAATATTGTTAAATATAAATGACTCAAAGAAATAATTTTGGTCAGCCAACTGATTTATTGCTTTCAACTGGACCCTACCCCCCTTCCCGTCCCTCTTGCTTCCTTATCTCCACGGTAATATTTGTTTGCCACCAACCCAAACACTCCCCGTGCCCTTTGTAGCACAGGTAAACGGCGGGAGTAACTCTTCCCGTACCCGCTATAGCACGGGTGAACGGCGGAAATACCTATACATCGCTATTTTGATTACTACAGCATCAAATCAAAATTTCGATGCTTTTCGATGCATCGCATACCCCTAGCAAAATCTCTTCACTCATCCGCCTTTGTTCGGAGAGTGAATTTGCTAAACTCATTCAGTTTTCTCCCTTCAAACTTTTCCCATAATTACCATTACCTGTACCAATAGGAGATCGTTGACCCAATGTCTGTACGGACCCAAGGGCGGATCCAGAGGTCATGTTTGGGGGGGGCGGTCACCGAAAGTTACCCCTCCTCCTTCCCGGTAGCACGTCCCTGGCACCCCCATTATTGTTTTTAACTATATGAAATTATGCAACGAATTAAAGTAAGTTAACATAATATATCAATAACCTTGTACCATTGACTATATGTACCCAAGAAAAAAACAATCTAAACAAAAATTAACTTTAGTTCTACTGCGCCCGACCGTAAATAAAAATAAAATATTTAGGCATTACACGTTTTTCTACGTCATCTGTAGGCGTCTAAGAACAAGTAAGATGCTTAAATAAACAATTTATTTTAGTATTTACCCACGCGAAAAACTATTTAAAAACGTAATTGAAATCTGCGATACTGAACTATACTACGCGAAGATGCAATTAGGAATGAGGCTGACAGCCAAGGTCAACCACTTGAAAAATGAAAATGTCATACCACATTTTTACAAAATAAAATACTTGGTGTATGAGTTTCTGTTTGCACGCAATTTAATCTTTATTTCCTATTATTTCATTACATATAATTCGAGGCACTTTTTGCTTCTAGTCTAGCCACTGGATATTTATCGCCTAGCAACGGATTACGCGGTTTTAAACAAAAATCAAACCTAACCTGTAAACAAAACACCGCTTACAGCAAACGACGGTAGGCGGGCGAAATCCAGTAAAAAATAATCACCGAATACAATTGTAGCAACCTTTGCTGCTAAAATTTACCTCCAAGACCATGTTGAAAACACTGCATTTTCGGTCTGTCAACTGGCAAAACTGCAGCAACTTCGCGGTACTCGGGAATGTCCATGTTTTTATAAGACGCTTTTAGGTTAAATACATGGATCTAAGTAATGTGTTATATTCTAAACTGGAAGTTTAAAATTTCACCTGTCTAATGGTGTGCATTTTATTTCATTATTTAAAGAAACGTTTAGGTTCGTTAGTTTGAATTTTAATGTAACCTTGTAGACGGGAGAAGCAAAATTTGACTCTCGGAACCGAAAAACGGGGTTTTGGGAGGCTTTTAATGCTTACATTTTCATTCGGATTTATTCAAACATTCATCATATGCCTGAATAATAAAATAAAACACAAAAATTCTCAGGTTTGGGGGGGGGGCGACCGCCCCTACCGCCCCCCCCTTGGATCCGCCCCTGTACGGACCTTGTCACTTGTCCACGTCAACAATAATTGGACATACCAGATGTTATTATAACTTAGACACCCAATATAGCATTGCTAAACTTCTACAGAAAAACTATTTCTCACTCCACTTAACTACCTACAGAATTATCTCGTCCACTTCACTGAGTCTTGTTGAACAGCTGTTAAAAAAGGAATAAGTAATGAGAGCTTTTACAAAATCTTGCAAAACAGTGCTCTTAAAAGGGTTTCGAGGGGGTCACAAGCAGTGGCTGTAGTGTTCATTAGCAAATCGGGATACAAGGCATAATGTGTTCTTTTGTAACTATTATTAGATTTGCATTCCACTGCTTTTTTTCCAATCAAAACCCAAAATAATTGGACCCCAACCTAGCCAGAAAATATTATTGGTTTAGCGGGTTATTTTCCTAAATTAAATACTTTGAAGAAAAATATGTCATTAGATACTATTCATCATTTCACTATCATCAGTGTTAATGAATTCCTTGTATTCAGGTCTCCAACCCATCCGAGAAGACCAGTTGGAGAGGGTTGTCGAAGAGTTGGAAATCCGATGTTGGGATAAAGTCCAGACCATCGTTAAACAGGAAGAAGGGCTTGGCATCGAGTTTGATGAAAATGTCATCTGCGACGTTTGTCGCTCAGTAAGTTGGATTATCTTTACATTTTAGATTATCTCATGTAAAAACTGTTGTGCTTCCTATGTTTCTTTTTTGTGGAATGAATGAGTCATTGATCAATTTTCATTCAATAACTCGTTTCCTTAATTATTGTTGCTCTAAATTTGGCAGTGAACTAAATTTTGGATTTTCTTTCAATTACTTTTTTATATCAGTGTATTTAAAGATAAATTTGTTTATAAAACATTGTCTGCTTGAAACTTTAGGCTAATAATTTCTTTACCTAGTTGATAAAGTCAATCATTTTGAAATTAGTTTGTGCAGTTCCTCGTCATATTTAATCACGCAAATAATTCCCCAAAAGTACTGCACCCATCTGCTGGCATGTGGATAGTAAGAATCAAATGGACAAGATCTTACCTGGCAAAAAATGTAAGTTAGCCTATATCTATATAAACGTAAGCTTCACGTCAATCGTTCATGCTGTTAAACCAAATGACAATTGTATGGTAAAGATTGCTGCGTATTCACCATCCCAGCTCTCTATGTTCATTTCCTCCAAATTACCTTGAATGGTTATTTTTTTTGGTTCAAACTTTCTGCCCTCTAGATTTGTCTTGTAACTTCATCCATTTTTGGGTGCGATTTCCAATTAAATATTTGAAGTATGCGAGTAAAAATTAACTTTATCGAGACTATTCAAGATTAACATTCCCTCTTGAGGAAGGGGGTGCTTTATTTTTAGAAATGTCACATCAGGCAAGCTTTTAATTTTGTAAAGGTAACATTAATAATAATGAGGCTGGGAAAGAAATGGCCAGGAGAGTCAACAAGCCTACCATAAAAGTGGAGAATTTGCTATGGACACACTAAATTCAAAACACAAAACAAGTTTAGGTTTCAAGGAAAAATCACAAAACTTGAACATTTCAGTTGAGGAAAAAATAGGATATAGCTAACTCACCTTATAAAGGGACTGATGAGAGAAAGAACACATCATGTCCAAACTAATTCACACAAATTGTGTGTACATTATGTGTTCTTTCACCCATGAGTCCCCCAATAAGGTGAGTTAGCTGTACAGGTATCCTAACTATTTCCCGCTACAATAACACAGAAAAAGTCATTTTTGCACTGAACCATAATAGCCAATAGGAGGAAAGTAAGATGGTGATTATTAAATTTTGTGAAGGTTAGATTCTGGTTCCAGCTGTTATTGGTCATTGGGCTATTAATTAATGATCCTGGCTAAAGAATCAGTCGGTCTTAGACAGTAACAAGGCTACACAAGGCATCTACACTCGTATTCACCTTAAAATACGCCCTAGTTGCGTCTGCGTCTTAAAGAGATATTGAGATATTCACAAAAGCTCGACAGTCACACTCATTATTATTGTGACCAAGAGTGTGAAATACTAAAACGACCTGTGGGTTGACGTTGGTGTGTCCACTTCAACTTCCCCACTTCAAGCGAGTCAGTAAGCTTCCTGACTCTTTTTAATTTCTTCCCCAACCGTTGATCGGCCTGTGGCCGGTACCAACCCACCACCCGGGGCTCGGGAACTCACTGTGTCTATGTTGCAGCCGGACTCTGAGGAAGGCAACGAGATGGTGTTCTGCGACTGCTGCAACATCTGCGTCCACCAGGCCTGCTACGGCATCACCGCCATCCCTGCTGGCTCCTGGCTGTGCAGGACATGTGCGCTGGGACTTAGGCCAGAGTGTGTGCTCTGCCCCAACAAAGGCGGCGCGATGAAGTGCACGCGCTCCGGTCATAAGTGGGCCCACGTGTCCTGCGCACTGTGGATCCCAGAGGTCAGCATCGGGTGTGTGGAGCGCATGGAGCCCATCACCAAGATCTCCAGTATACCGGTGAGCTGTCACAGTATAATGTATGGCTAGTGTCACGGGTAAAGGCCCAGTTCCCCAGCCCCATCCCGTCCTAATCCTTTGTCGATGAACCAGCTTTGTAGTTAGGAGCGGCCACCCAGCATCCCCCTGCTCTTTCCATGAAATTCCTTGTCCTACTAGAATTTTCATAAAATTATTTATTAGGCCTACAGGACAAAATTATGGATTTTTTTCAGTCTAAATTAGACAAATAAGACAACATTTGAATCACAGTTCTACGATATTCCATTACTGACATACCGGGAACAGGGAATTTCAATTTATTAAAAATTCTAGTAGGACATGGAATTTCTTGGAAAGAGTTAGGGGGATGTCGGCCGTGCCGGATGGCCACTCCCAACAAAGGCGCTCGTTTGTCAACAAAGGATTAGGACGGGATGCTCTACCTGAGGAACTGTGCTTTTACCTCAAGACACTAACAATAAGTCTTTTGGCTATCCAGTGTGTCTAACTTCCCTTCCTTGGTTCCTCCTTGCCTCTTCTGGGGGCTTGACTCCCCAGTTGAGCCTGGATACCCAGTCTAGTCCGAGTCCTTGGAGGGAGTAGTGGATCTTCCTTGTAGTGGCTGGGGGACTTGGGGGGCGTTGGGTTAGAGGGCGAATCGTCCTGGGGTTCTGTCACCCATAGAGCCTGGGCAGGTAAGGTTCTCTCTCCCTTTCAGGAGCGAGGCAGACTGACCCAGCCCTACCACCTTTCCTGTCCCTCTTTCCATTGGCTGCATAATATCCCAAAGGTAGACGTGCCTAGTTGGCTGTGCCGGGGCCTCCTAATCCTCCCAACAACAAACAAATCCCGGTGAGTGGTTGCTGCACTTGTATCATCACCCCCCGACTGGTAAATATTGCTATATGATTCTATATGGAATTTGTAATAGAACGATGTATCGAAAGTAATCTTTCGGAGCTTGTTGCGATTTTTACAACCTATTACAACGTTTTGCGTCTTTTCATCACTGGCACCATTTATAGTGTCACAGTCGTGGTTTATGCCTTTTTTTGTGAAAATAATGATTTAATCATAACAAAGCATATATATTTGCAATCTGGGAATCATTTAATCATAGCTACCTTGAAATTATAAACTACGTGTTTATTTTGTAACCAACTAAAGAAAAATGGTTACATCAATTTATCAAAAGCGGGAGGAGTGAATTTTCACTAAGGTACTTCCACATAACATTCAAATTCAACTTGTTAACTAACTTTTTTATCATGATTATAACATTTCTTTTGGGTGTGCAAGTATGCCTATATATCAAGGCATGTGTACCAGTGAGCTTATAATGTAGCAGTAATGTAATGTACGGTATGCTAATTACATTTTACCATAATTTAAAAAAAAATCCGATTAAAATTGTACAGCTTCCTATTGTTATTGTATGACTGCAAACAAATTTATCTAGCGAATGTCATTTAACACCACAAAATAGAGTACCTATCTTAAACTGCTTTAATAACTCAGTTGTCAGTATACTGACCTCTCAAGCGAAATAGGCCAATTGCATTTTGACTAGTGGGCTGAGGTGTCACGATCGGCTTGCTAGTCAGTCTGATACTGTTGCAGCGTCACAGAACATAAACCGTGTCTGTTGTGATATTCCAGCAAAGCCGATGGGCGCTGATCTGTGTGCTGTGTCGGGAGCGGGTGGGAGCCTGCATACAGTGTTCCGTCAAGACCTGCAAGACGGCGTATCATGTCACCTGCGCCTTCAAACACGGGCTCGAGATGAGAGCGATCATTGAGGACGAAAACGCTGATGACGGAGTCAAATTAAGAGTATGTATTTATTTTTCTTGCTTTGTTTTTGTTTCTGTGATTAGCTTCTTCTAGAAATCAGCCGGGATGGATACCATCCTGGAAAGTAAAGCAATTTGTTTGGGTAAAACTCCCCAGGCCAGATTGTTCAGGTTTAACCCTTTGAGGTCGATTAAATTAAATCACCCAGACACCCTGAGACAAAATTAATTTTGGCTATTTTGTATAGATTTTACTATTGTTACATTTAATTACCCAAATTAATTTTAAAATGCACTTATGAGGGTTTATTTTTAAGGCACTTTGATTACATACTGTATATTGATGAAATAAAAATAAAAATGTATACCTGTTTTATTTTTTCTTCCATATATTTTTAGTACATATGTACTATATGTGACAGATTAGGAGAGTAAAAACCCATTTATATTTATTTGTAAGTAAAATAAACACACAAAAAACATTCAAAAATATCGTCATCACTAATTTTATTAGTCATAATTATAACTAAACAAAAGAGTAAACATAACCAAAACACCACAGACAACAATCGGAGCTGGAACTATCAGATGCTTGCAGATGACACAAGACACCGCGAATTGTGAAGTATAGTTCATGGAGTAATAACATTTATTTCAGAACAAAATAATCCATGGAGTAGATCAAATAAACGTTAAAAGTAATAAGGAATATATAAGAAGCAAATAGACATAAAATCATTACATTATATTTAGTTTTAGCGCATTTCATACGGGCTAAACGTCACGGCGAGTATAGGTCGCCATTCGAGCGTTCGGGAAAAATGGCGCGCGGCGACCTATACTCGCCATTCGACCGCAAAGGGTTAAAAGTATTTTGAGAATTGTCGAAATAATAACATTACAAATGAATCCAGGTGCCCAAATTCCACCAAATTCCATCAATTCATCTTGTTTGTATTCCTCCATAACATTAACATTTAAACTTTGAAAGCCCAGGGTCGGAGTCCTGGAGTAGATGTTTTCTACAACCCCAAGAGGCACATCTAGCCGTTAAGAGCTTTCAAATAACACATAAACCATGGTTTAAGACATAATAGTTTTGACAATAGCTTAGTCACGAAAAAACACCTTTTAGCGAATTTCCCCTATAGGGAAGAAGCTATTACCGTAGTCGGCATGGTAAGACCTAGACCCGGGACCATGATAACTTTTCGTTTTGAGGTCCCCAGACCCCAAAAACACCATTCGTTCGAAACTGTATATATATATATATATATATATATATATATATCTATATATATATATGTGTCTGTGAGCACGATAACTCTCGTAAAAATTATCCCATTTTGATCAAATTTGGTATAAACGTGTAAAGCAACATTTATGACTTTAAGTTCGAAAACCAGCCAGATCGCTTTATCCGAAGGGGTATTTTGGGGGGGTTTTGTACCCCAAAAATGGGTTTTTTGAACTTTTTATATATAATTTTGGAAATAGTCAAATTTTAGTTTTTTCCATTGGATTCAGCTTAAAAAAACACACAATTTGGTATTTTGATCATTTCTCTACGCCAATTGGTTACCGAGATATTGAAAGTGCTAAACACAGTACGTTGTCGAATGTTATTCTTATGGAGAAAAATAAAAATTTTATATCTCGCTTATTTGTGAACATATACTGACGAAACGTGGTATATGGCTTCATCTGGTTGTGGACCATTGATATTTGCTCAAAAAAACAATTTTTTGCCAAAGGCTCCCGTAGCAGCAAACCTGCGTACTCAGCCCCATGCTATTCTTATGGAGAATAAGTAACGTGTTATCTCCCTTAATTTTGAAAATAAATTAATGAAATTTGGTATGTGACTTCACCTAGTTGAGTTATATTGATATTAGCATAAAACCCCATTTTTTGTGTTCCTTGCTTCAGCAAACCTGCATACTCAGCCGCCATGTTATTCTTATGGAGAATAATTCAAATGTCATAAATCGTTTATTTATGAATGTATATTGATGAAACTTGGTATGTAGCTTTATGTGGTATTAAGATAAATATATATGCATTGGAAATTCGCTGAGTACGCAGGTTTGCTGCTACGGGGGTATTTTAATAAGATGAGTATTGCTATTATTTTTCTCTCTAAGAATTTGTTAACTCCCATAGTGTTTAACAAACTATATATTTATATGTTTGTTTTAAAGAACAAACCAAATTTTAATACTTCAATCTGTGTCAAACAAAACTACTCTTTGATGTACTTGAAAACTACTTTTTGACGTAATTATATGTGATGTAATTCCTTAAATTACACTCCATTTATACACCTTCTGAGGCCTACTTGCCACATTTATTTACGATTAATTGCAATTTAAAACTAGAAATTTAAAGGTTTGTAACAAAGGACGCTGAAGGTTAGTGGTTTGAACACTTCAAAAAGAAATTGTTAGAGGAAAATTATTTTAAGTAAAAAGTCTATATTTACATATAGTTTTAAGAAGTGACGTTGGTTCAGCGATTTTTAGACATTATTTCTATGTTTTAGACAATTTCAAAGTATACAATTTTTAGAGCAACTGATTTATTAAAATAATTTATACAACACTGTATGTAAACATGAGTTTAAAGTTACAATTTTGTTACAGTCCTACTGCCAAAAGCACAGTGTGAGTAGTAGTAAAAAGGACAAAAGCGGCTCGGCTTCAGAAGATGAAGAATGTAAGAAAAAGAAGAGGAAAGATATGACATCAGAAGAAAAGAATCAAGCCAGAGCTGCAAAGTAAGTTTATTGTTTATTTTAAACAATTATATGTACGATTAATTGTTTACGTTACAAATATTTGTATTTACTTTTTTGTATAATATGTTTTTAGATTGATATGTTATTTGATTAGAAAATTGTGGAATTACTAAACAAAATGATAAAGAAATCCTACATTTTTATACAGGAGGGCCGAGTTGGAATTTTGTGTTGCTCTTTTGAAAAACACCCTGTATCTTTTGGAGCTGGGGCTATTTTTGGTCGGGATTTCAAAGCGTTAATGTAATTTTCTGTAAGATATTCTAATTAATTTTTAAATGTCGACAAGACTAGCAACATTTCATTTGACAACCATTGGAAACTTTGTTCTTTCTCTATTGAAAATGTTTATCTGCCTAAATAAATATATAATCTATCCTAAATCTTTTACTTTTTACATATATATTTTACCAAGTATATGTGGATAGGACAAGCAGGTTTACTTTACAAAGTGCAGACTCAACTGACAGAACACTTACAATCACTATGTAATAAACACACGGAAGAATAGTTCAAGGTCATTTGCCTCTTTATCAACTAGGAAAAGAACGGCACTTGCCCAGGAAATGAGTCACTAGTGGGGAGCTGGTTTGCCAACACAAGCGACCATGAGGAACAACTGTTGATATGAGTACAGGAAGGGGTGGATATTCCTAGCTAAGGTTGAGGTTTGAGGGTACCCTTGATATGACAGTTCCCATATTCTGAGTTGAGTAGGGGTGGGCGAGTAGTGTTTTTTAAGTCGAGTCGAGTCGAGTATTGAACCAAACTAATCGAGTATCGAGTCAAGTAGTTCTTTAAAAAGTAAAAATACCCCCCGTCGCAGCAAACCTGCATACTCAGCGAATTTCCAATGAATATGTAACATAGCACATTAACAATTAACAGGATTCATAAGAAATATATTCACAAACAAGCAATATTAAAAATTTAATTATTCCCCATAAGAATAACATTCGGGATGAGTACGCAGGTTTGCTGCAACAAGGAACACAAAATAATGGGTTTTTATGCAAATATCATTATAACTCGTTTAAGTAAAGTCACATACCAAGTTTCATTCATATACATTTATAAGTAAGCGATATATAACATTTTAATTATTCTCCATAAGAATAACATGGGGACCCATTACCTAGGTTTACTGCTACGGGAACCATACGTGAAAATTTTGTGCAAACAACGATAAACCCCAACCAGATAAAGCCATATACCAAATTTTGTCAGTTTATGTTCATAAATAAGCGAGATATACAATTTTTCTTTTTCTCCATAAGAATAACATTAGACAACGTACTGTGTTTAGCACTTTAAATATCTCAGGAACCAATTGACGTAAACCAATGATAAAAATACCAAATTGTTTGTTTTTTTATGCTGAATTAAAAGGTAAAATTTAAAATTTGATTTAAATAAAAATTACGTGTGGAAACCCCAAAAAACCATTTTTGGGGTACAAAACCCCCCAAAAACTCCCCTTTGGATGGTGCGATTCGTCTGGTTTTCGAACTCGTTCAAATAAATGGTGCTTTACACATTTGTACCAAATTTCATGAATATCGGACCTTTTTTACGAGAGTTATCGTGTATACATATATACAAATTTGAACGAATGATGGTTTTGCCATCTGGGGACCTCAAAATGAAAAGTTATCATGGTCTCTGGCTTAAGTCTTACCATGAGACCTACGGTAATAGCTTCTTCCCTATAGGGGAAATTCGCTAAAAGTAATTTTAATTTTTCAAGAATCAAGAAACTTTATTCTCTTTGTAATACAGTGCTGTACATTGAGAATCAGTCCATATTAATCTTAACTTATACTTAATTTACAGAAAACACAGAAAAAACTTATGTCAATAACACAATAATCAATATCTATTTTATAAGATAAATAACAAAATGTTTCTTAATTTTGTACTTATATCTATCATTTACATCAGCCATTGATTGAGTTGTAACGAGCACTTCATGGTAGCAATATTACTGTTTCATAAAAAAATTCACTCAAGAAGTATAATGCTTTTTTTATAAAGGAATTTCTTAAGGGCTCTAAAAATGGTTTATCAAATAAGACATGTAGATTATGCTTTACACTTTTGTTAATCACTTTCCTGGTGTTATAATCAGAAGATCTTTAAGAAGTTGATGTTTTATGAACAGGAAAAGGGATACAATTTCTATGTGTGCCATATTTATTTTCAGAATTGTGTTGAAAAAAGTGAGATTTTTATGGTACCATCTGCAAAGATTGTTTTGTATTGAAAACAATGTTCTTTATGTACTAAACTTTAATTATAAACATAGCATTTTATTGAATTATTAATGTTATTATTTATTTTATTTTAACTGTTATTTTACCATGAATGAATAAATGATTTAAATTTTAAAATATATATACTGTATCCAACAACCATAACAAACAAAAGACAAGTATTACAAATATATATTCATACAAAGATTTTGGGTTAGTATATCAAAACCAGAACATTTTAACAAGAAAGTGATTTTTTTTACTCCGACCCAGACTCTCCCTGTGCCCCTCTCTTGCTTATCTTAACTCACAAGTATCCATAAATAACCCACCTGTCTTTGTCTCCTTTCATATGAGCTAAAAGTAGATTTTAGGCTTATTTTTCTTTATTTTAGTCACTTATTTTGTTAAACATTGGTTAGCGGCGTGAACGTTGGTAAACAGCGGGAGTAGATGTGCAATTTTAAACTATTTGGGGTAAACGGCGGGAGTAGTCAACTACTCGACTCAAATTTTCGAGTAGTCTCTAATACTCGCTCGGCCTTCGAGTATTAGAAAATACTCGACAGGTACTCGAAAACTCGAGTACTCGCCCACCCCTAGAGTTGAGATGGGTTATAGTTAGTTGGGGACAGAATGGTAATTTTGGAAAAGATTTTATGACTCAAGTCAAGTTAAAAATTCCTTTAATTCCATAAACTTATACAATTGATAAGCATTGGTTGCATCAAAGAATATACATCAAATCATACATTTCTTCACTTCTTTAGCAAGGGCCATTATTTTTTTGATAAAAAGGCCAGTGGCGGTGAAACATTCTTAACATTCATTGTGTAATGTTTGTAAGTGTTCTATCAGTACTTCAAGTTAAGTGCACTTTCCAAGTTAAGCCTGATTGACCTATCCATATATTCCAGCTAACTATGCAAAATACTCTACCCAAAGCTAGCCTTAAATATATATTGTCATACTAATAGTAGTTAAACTCATCCTGTGTAAAAGACATTTGAGAAATATCCTTGTCTAATCACGTGGGAGCAACTGTTTTGTGTACCAGATAGCAAGACGCTGAACCAATCTATGAGCACTGGTATATTACTGAAGCTATAAACACTGCAAGTATTTGTTAACCTATAAGTCTTTAGCTAAGTCCTTTTAACAGTATTTTCATGGCCTTTTTCATAAACCTGGTGTTATGTACAATTAACATGCATTTTAAATGGTAAAATTATTTTTTCACTAATTGCTAAAGACTTCAGAGAGAGAAGAGGTAGATACAAATTGGAAAGTTGCTAGGATTTGCAAAACCTTTTGTTTTACAAAACAAATTTGTTGAAAATGCCTTTTTACCAGAAATATTGACATGGTGGTATATAAGAGTAAAGCAGAATTTATTACAAGCAAGACATTTTAATCAGAAAAGAGATATATCTAGTGGTTTAGAAAATATAGGGTATTCTTTAAATGTAAATACTTTTCACAAAACAGAGATAAGAGAGCTCTGTTTTTGCACGTTTGGGACAATGGCCATGCCGAAAGACTAATTTTGCCAGGTAATCGAAGGTATATAGTTTTTAAAGGGCATACTCAAGGTAACATCTCCATAAAAATAACAAACATTACTGTACTGTATTGCATCAGACGCGGACAGACAATGGGTGACAAGGAATATGGCGGTCACAGTCCCGTGTTCTCGATGCAATTATCGTCAAGGTCTATGAGTGCCCAAATATAACCGGAAAAAGCTGATTGTAGGTGGCTCGGCTGATGCTAGTTAGTAGATCGTGCCGGATCATAGAATGTGGGTTTAAAGAACGTTCACTGCTTTGGGCTTTAAACAGGAAATATTTTTACATTTAAAAACTCTCAGATTCACACTAAGTGACACTCAATTTCTGGAACACCTTGCATATTAAAACAGTTATAAACATGTTTAGGTTATTTATTGGGGTCAGTGCAGTGGGGATTAAGTTGATTTCACCTATCTAGGTCAAGTAGTTTACCTGTAATCTGGTTACGACACCTTATGTGAGACATCCTGAATACTGCCTATATTTTTAAAAGTATTTCTTAGTTTTTTTTGCCGATTTTCGACCCTTAAAACCATTATTTTAAATACATATTAATTATCAGTAGAAAGCTCTTACCCTCAAGATGTGCCTTTTGGGGGTTTGAAAAACATCCACGTTCAGGACTTCTTCGTCTCACAGGCCTTCGAAGTTCCAATGTCAATCTTATGGAGTTACATTTTATTTAGGTAGTCGGCTGATCGATGTAATCTTTTTAAAACATATGGCTTTACGTCTGCTAGATTCCCGAGCATAGAAGGGGACATCAGCTAGTATAAACTAAAACAATGTATACGTTTTCATGACATTTGTTGTTTTCACAACACAACTGACTATAATGAAACTTGTGTTAGGCTGCAAGAGATCGAGGCGGAGTTCCAGAAGCACGTGAGTGTGACGGACGTGACTCACGCGCGCGACGAGGTGGACCAGGAGGGCGTGGTGGCCGTGTACAACTACTGGGTGCTCAAGCGGCGCGCGGGCTACAACAAGCCACTGCTGGCGCCGCGCTCCGAGGACGTGGATCTGCTCACTAGGCAGCAGGAGCAGGCGGACGTGGAGAAGATGCGGATGTTCGTACAGCTGCGCCAGGACCTGGAGAGGGTGAGTGGACAGGGAATTAGTAAAAGGCCACGGAAAAAGTTGAAAAACACAAACTCAAGGAAAATCACTATTATAAAATTGTTGGTGTGCCTGTCTATCTATTGCTCCATCACGCCAAAACCACTGAACCGGATTTACTGAAGTTTTGCACAAATATAGTCTATGTACCCAGGAATGTCAGGCCTAATGCCGTTTAGAAAAGTCCTCAGGGCTCTGCCCCACGGGAGTTCGGAGTACCCATGTTATTCATATGAGAAGAGTTTTATTTGGATTATGTTCCTTGTTTTTTTTCTTAATTCGATTCATTTAAATAAACAGCTGTTATTAGAATTATATCTATCTACAGACCGTCATTGTTTTGTTTACAATTTTTCTTCTCTGAATTTTCAACCCATTTCGAAGCACGGGCAAAGCAGCTAGTGCTTAGTATTTTACACAGTACAGAAATTTTTTTAACTTAATAGTAAACGCAAAGCAATACTGTGCAGAAATCCAAACTCATTCGATTTTTGTTAAATCCTTTTTTGTAGTGCAAAGAAGAGGAACTGAACCTTAACTGGTAAGGCAATAAATGTATTGGACAAAAAAATATAAACATGAAAAATAAACTGGAGGGTACGTGTGTTTTGTGACCTAAACCGGTGGCATTTTAGGGAACGGTCCAAACCCTATAGATGTATATGGGAAAAATGGAGGTCGATAAAATAACATATTTTTTAAAAATTATTACCTGTCATAAAAATAGTGCGCATTTCGAGTCGCGAGTTAGGGAAAATGAACTGTTTTGGTCAGGGGAATCATTAATTAAATAAAAGTGTGAACCATGAATAAAGTCGAGGTGTTTTGTCTTTTAAGAGACTTAAGTTTTGCCATCGAAATGCCATCTTCAGTCCAAATTGACTAGGTCTTGGCATAAGCTACATATTTTCACTATCTTGAGTTTGATTTGTTGAGTTGGGTTATAACCAAGATGAAAATAATTAAATGGACACTTAACACATTTAGCTTATTTATAAACAAAGAGATAGCATTTTTATCATAACCATGGTTGTCTGGCTATTTTCCACGCTACATCATTCAAATCCCCAAGGTCAAGCCCTCCCTCCTTCGCCCCGCATTCCTCGCTGTTGAGGTTCCGTCTGTGAGAGAACCAAATGTTGGGAGAAGAGTTAGCAATGAGATGTTTAATTACATCTGTGAAAAGGAACTTCTTTTTGTATGTGACTGGAAGACCAGGAACACATTTAATGTTCAAAAAGACTAATTTTGGCATGTTTGCAGTACTACAAAGGGACCATTTCACTGGGGAGGATTAAACACAAGAACACATATTTAAGTTAAATAAACAGTATCCAAGAAAAACAGTATCAAGAAACTGTCACATACTTTCTCCCTTTTATCCCAATTTTAATCAATAAATTATATTTACTAAATATAGAATATAACTTACGTATCATTTATAGAAAATCTTCTAATGACCTTTTTCAGAAATATCCACCCAAATCCATTTTTGGGGGTACTACAGAATAATTTGTTACATGCAGTGGATTTAAGAGGGGAAATTCTCCCCCCAGGGTTAGGTGGCAACATATTTTTATATCCTCTTTTGGTCTTGACCTACTACTTTCTACATTAAATATGTCAATGCTTACCTGACGTAGCAGGTTTTAATGAAATTGAATAGTGATCAAGAGAGAAATTATATTGAGCCATGTTTGATGGATTCAGCCATTATCCATCATTACATTTAATCATCGCAAGTCCTGTTGGGTAAACCATAATTCGGACACCTATGAATCATGTATTTGAATAAAAGGTCTTGATGAGAAAATTAGAATATTGTATTTTTAATACAACCTTTCCTAAGGCCATAAATTAAATTAAAGTGTCACGTTAAAACCCATTCTAAAATATTTGAATTTGATCGACTTATGATTCAACTATAAACCTGAAATCATGAGAAGAAGTGAAACTTTTAGGTAGAACTAGTAGCTTTTAATTTCATTTCACCTTTATCTGACCTGGTGGAAGATGGTGACATTTTTAAAATTCAGTCATAAACTCGCAGGTTTACTTGGACAGGGATTTTTCCAATTGCTATAACAGTTTATTCACTAACTCAAGTTATTTTTCAGGTTCGTAACTTGTGCTACATGGTAAGCAGACGAGAAAAGTTATCCCGCTCATTCTTCCGGCTTCGAGAACAGACATTCCACAAGCAAGTGTCAGTCCTGACAGAACCGAGCTACACCCTCAGCAGTACAGAATTGACAGCTGTGAAAGAAGCCAACCACGGACCATCCATATATGACAGGTTGTATTCCCATGCAAATGCTCCTGAATTGAGCACCGACTTTGACACCGTCCTGGCGAGAATTGCTGGCATCGCCTCCCCAACACCTGAAGACAAAGGAAAGCTTGAACTGAATGGATTAGTTAAATCGAGTAAAACAGAAAATCCGTACAAGAAAATGTACTTTAATGGTGGTGTTGTACGACGTAGAAGTATGTACGGCAGCATGTCAAGTGGCAGTGAGACCGACAATAAACTCAGGTTGCACAGGATGGACATAGACAGTGCAGTGTCAAGTGCAGACGACAGAAAGTCAAAGGCAAGCACTGCAACGACCTCAAAGAAAAATTCATTGATAAACAAAGAAAAGAAATTAAGTAAGAAAAGAGTTGTTTCTCATGTAACAGCTGACTCTTCGACTGAAGAGGAGATAAGTACAAAATCTAAGCCATCAAAAGCCAAATGGGAATCTCCCAGAAGTAAATCTTTAAGACAGATGGAAAAAGAACTCACAGATAAGTCTGGACCTAGCGACGATAGTGACGAAATAATGACAGTTAAAACAAGCACTAAGAAGGATTCGCAAAAGATAAGTGGGATTTATTCGGATAGTGATTCTGAACTTTCTGCTCTCGATGAAGACACGGCTCCAAGTGACTCTCAACAACTTACGATGCGAACAAAGGCTGCTATGAAAGAGTTTTCCGCAGGTGGTGGTCAGCACAGCAAGAATAAAAGAACCAGAAAAATGAGTTCGAGATCACAAAGGAATGAAAAAGAGGATATTAAAGATGATAGTTCTGCAGATGAATATCAAAGAGAGAAGGAAGATATTAAAACATCCAAAAAGAAAGATTCTGCAGAATCTACACCCACTGAGCTTATTGTACCTCAAAGGCAAGCTGCTAAAAAAGCTACAGAAAGTATGCGTGTTAATCAGGTAAAATCTAAACCTGATGTTGCCACAGCAGATCTAGATTCTCCGCCAAAAGATCTGCCACATAGTGAAGATTCCAAGATGAAATCAAACAAAAATAAAAACAAAGACGGTAAAGACCTAAAACATAATAAAGAGGGTAAGTTACCAAATGACATATATGAATTTGATAAAGAAACTGGGGATAATATTGATATACTTGCATATGTGCCACAACGACAAGCAGCTAAAAAGGCAGCCGAACACATGAAAAGTGGGAGAGTTCCAGTTTCACAGAAACAACCTTCAACACCAGATCCAGACACAGAAAATAAAGCGAAACCCACAGATTCCTCAAAGAGTAAAAAAGAAGCAGATATTGCAAAATCTAAAAAGGAGTTAGAAAGTGATAAAAATCCGAAACAATCGGTAAAATCTCCCGAGAAAAAAGGAAGAAGAACATCTAAATCTTCTGTTTCAACGTCATCTTCCTCGGGAAGCTCTTCATCAGATTCTTGTACAACCACGTCAAGTTCAGAGAGTGAGGATGCAGATGTAAGTCCTAAAAAGACGAATGAAAAGAAAAGCTTATTTGATCCCCCTGTCCAGGGTAAAATCCATAGAAGAGATAGTCAAGATAAGAAATCTAAATCTCCAGAAAAGAAGGTCCCAATCAAAAAACCGGATACGCCCTTTCTTGACAAGGGACAGCAATCCGCTGAAAGCAGTTCTTCATCTTCCTCCAGTTCAGTATCAGAAAATGATTCGCCTACAAGAAGAAATCTGTCACCCTCTCCAAAGAAATCAGCTGATGCTGTCCTGCAAAGAAAGACCTCGGAACTTAAAAACCAAGAACAACAAAGAAACCGTGGTGATTCCTCCATCAAGTTGGCTGCCTCAAAGAAACTCAGGAAAACGCCCGATAAGAAGCTTAAAACTTCCGACGGGCGGCCTGAGCTTCAATTTCAGCAGCCGCCTATTGAAAGAGAGGAATCAACCAGATCCAAAAATAAACCTACATCACAAGATCGAAAGGCAAGATCAACTTCAAGTGATAGACTCAGACAATTTGAAGCCAGACATGGAGATACTACTTTCAAAACCCATCCCTCAGTTACCAGTCTTAAGGGTCGAAGCAGGTCGAATACACCCCAACGTGATGAAAAATCTCCAGTGGAAAGGACTTCTCGATCGCCACAGAAAAAAGAACAGTCCAAACGAGATAGAAGGGAGAGAAAATCAAGTGACATCACAGAGTTCAGTCCAGACAGGAAAACGGATGGGTCTCTTGAAGAAATTGTCAGAAAAGAGAAAAACAAGCCCCAACACCTTACAACTGAGGGCCAGAAAACTGATAAGAAGGTAAAATTAAGAAATGAACACAATGCAAGTAATGCTAAGAAACCTGATTTGGCTGAAGTACTCAAAAATAAAAAAGATTCAGAAACATCTGATAAGAATACAATAAAGAAGAAAGAACATGTCTTTGAAAAACATGATAATGACAGAGTAGGGCCCCACAATGATAAGAAATATTTAGAAGAAAAAGCACACATGGTGAAAGCTTCAGTTGTTTCTTCAAAGTCTCCTCAGTTGACAAAATCATACCACACCAACAAATTTGATACAGAAAAAGTTGATCATCATAAATTACTCACCAGATCTCAAACTACTCAAAGTGAAGACATTTCTAAAGATACTCGTGAAGATAGTTCTGATGAATCAGAAGGATCAACTGATTCGGAAGAAATATGCATTGATGAAATTGAAACCAAAAGAGCAGACAATAGTGCAGCCATCTCAAAAATCTCAGATGCTGAAGCAAGTAATAACAATATTAGGAATCTTAACAAAGAAAAGCGTGCTAGTGATGACATTCATGATGATCATTTACAAAATGAAAAAATAAATCCACCATTTGTTAAAACCAGTCAAGCAAAAGGCAGTTTTAATATCTACCCTTCAGTGGAAGATTGCATTGGACAACAAGATATTCGTGTAAGTGAGAAAAATTTGAAACACGTGAGATCAGGAGAAAAGGAACATGAAGGAGAGAGGCATATTAGGCACCAAGTTAGAAGAGATAGTAATCGTGATATACATACACACGAGACTCAGTGTGCGAAAGACACTGCAACTACTGAGCACAACATAGTCTCTAATATAGAAAAAAGTAAAAATACTGAGATTCATTCAGGCGATTTCCAGGTTACAGATTCAGAACCAGAACCAAAGAAAATAAGCTCCAGAAATTCATCTTTATCTGCTCCTTCTTATCAACAGCGTTCAATATTTTCACCCCAACAACAACCAAAAGATGCTGCTGTTGCTGATCTCTTTGATTTTGGAAATGATATGCTAGCTGTTGATGAAACTGTCAATGACGATGGTTTTGGTTTACCCCGAAATTCTGATGAAATTCTGCGTGCTCAACCATTAACCTTTTCTTTCGGTAATGAATTTTTATTCAAAGAAGATTCAAAAGAGGATAGTGCCCGTGAAACTCTTAATCTTGTAGAGAAGTTAAGATTAGAATACGCAAAGAAAACAACAACCCAGTCTGACGTGTCTGAGCCAATGACGCCTGGATCAGAGTTTGCTTCTGCTCAACAAGAAATACCAGAAGATTCTAAGCAAGATTTGCATTTGGAGACTATACCTCCAGAACCATCCACTCCTGTACCGTCAGTCGATAATTCAGAACCGACCAAAACTGAAATTGATTGTTCAGTCAATGTAATAGAACCGACAGTCGAACATCAGCCAAACATTGAAATGGTACCTATCGAGCATAACAATTTGATTCAACCTATTCACGACAAAAAACATGAAATCCCACCACCTTACCATCAGGCAGACCCATACTCATACCAATCATGTGCAATGCCAATTGATGTTGACAAGGTTCCTGGAAGAGATAAAGTGGATCGAAGCAATAGTGCACAAGCAGATGAGAGGTGGGTCCCTCCCAGTAGTATTCCATCCCACCACTATGAACCCATACCATCTCCATACGCCACTCCGGATGTACACGGAAGGAATAAATGGGCAGACAGTGAGATTCTTCCCTCTAGACGTTCATCCTCATCTTCAGCTTCTTCAACGTCATCATCCTCTCATCGTGATGATGTGGACCCAGGGAAAAGAGATGAACCGTTGACTTTCCATGAAGTACCTCCTCCGACTCCAAATATACCGAATATCTTGCCTGAATTAGTGCAATATCCACCTCTCCACACCATGACATTTGGTGCTTGTGCACTTTCAGACGGACAGCCATATCATCCGTATTCAGAAGCATCTCAGTTCGTCGGTCCTGTCGGGATGTTTCCTCCAACCTGCCCACAAATGCCTTATCCAACACCAAATTTATATCCACCTTTTGCTGGAGCTTATCCGGGCACTCACGGATTGTTACCTAAGCCAGATGAGACGATGCACATACCACCGACACCCTGCACTGCGGCATTCACTTCTTCATCGCATAACATGGCTCTGACAGCTGCTATGGTATCACCTAATCCACCGTTAACTCCAATGACACCCTCTGCTCATGAACCTCCAACACCTATGACTCCTGCACCATTTCCTGAACAGTGTAGGCAAATACAATCGACAGAGGAATCTCCAGTTCAAAATATTGATACTTTCAACCACATTTCCCCTGACTCTCAAGTGGAGCAGGTGGCTCCACCTCCACCCCTTCCACCTCCGCCGCCTCCTCCCAAACCGGCTCCTGGGAAAAAGTCTCCTGCCAAACCGACAAGAACTTCTGCACGAGTTATTCAGCAACAAAAATCACCTGCAAAATCTCCAGGGATTTCACCGAGACAGTTAGAGGCACCCAAAACTCCTTCCAGGGTGCGAGACACAAGCACAACTAGAGGCAGAGGAGGAAGAGGCAGTAGGGGAGGAGGAACCTCCCGTGGTAGAGGCAGGGGCAGAGGTAGAGGGCGAGGACAGGTCCATCAGCAGTACCACCACCACCCTGACCCGAATGCCATTCACAGCAAACTGGCAGGTACAGTGTATGATTTTGATTTCGATGATGATGACGACAATAGCTTAGAGAACTTGAGAGCCATGCGTGAACGTCGTCGGTCAACAGATGTTCATGAAAGAAAGTCTTCTGATAGCTCATTTTTGTCCAGAGATTCTTCATCTTCTCCGAAGTTTACAAGTCCTCATCATAATTCCAAACTTCGATCGAATTATTCAGCCGATGTTAGAGAACTCAAACCACCTACTCCTGTCAGTGATCTCATCAACCACAATGAAGAGGAAACGACATCAGCCGAGCAGTCGAGGATCGAGAACTTCCCGGATGTAGTGCAACCTATGTTGCCTGGACCTGTCGATATGAGAACTTACAGTTCATACGAGCAAACTAGTAGCAGTTTGTATCATAATAATCTTATCGGTGCGTTCGCATCAAACACTGCTACCGAACACCAAGACTTCGGTATTGATGATATAGAACACCTAGCTCAGTCCGACTCCTTAGCGAAGCAAACGAACAAGCCCGTGGTTGAAAACAAAAAAGATGCTGAAATTTGTCCCTTGACCGATGCTCAAAGTGAAACTATTACAACTGTTGTCAAGGGCCCGATGAATGACTCTCGTAATCAGCTCAAGGTAAAAATCAAAGGACCTTTCTTAGATGCTAATTACGCTTCAACAGTGGTGCCTGCTGTGCAGCCCATCTTGCCTACCACCGCTCCAGATTCTAATATTGCGGCCATGCCATCATCCGTCAATGCCTCTGGAACTTCTAACCTGAGAAGAATGCGCAAGAAGGAACTTTTGAGGCAATACTGGACGCAAGAAAACATGGATGAGCCAGCTGCTGCTATAGCCACAGGCCAAACCGCCCCTCCCACTGCTGTGCCTCCCCTCAGGAGAGAAGTCATCACCATCCCGAAAGCTGTTGCATCCATGACGAGTATACCTACTCGTGAAGATTATAAATTTTACAATGCGGGTATAGATACGAGCAACGATAAGAAACGGCGCAAAGACAAACCGTCTGATCTCGATTTCGATGATGACAGTGAAAGGAGAAACAGCACCGTGTCAGTGGTTCCGGACACTCCTCATCCGTTTAAGAGGAGAGGCAGACAACCTAGATCCGTAGCCAATACCACTCCTAAATTAAAAATCAAGTTAGGTTCTACTAATACCGTCGAACCCAGCATTCCACCGGCTCCGACTAACGACGAGAAAAAGAACTTGAGAGAGAGGCCGCCGAAAAAGAGGTTGAGCAGTGTCCCGATGCCTTCTGTGGAAGAACTGAAAAGGGAAAGTATGAAGTTTAGGAAAATGGTAATGGCCGACTTCGATGAAGAAGAAAAGCAAAAAAGCAAAGAGATACTAGGTGTCCGCAGAAAAAAGAAAGGGGATAAAAATCTCACCGACGTTCCCAAGGTGAAAGTCATTACCGATGGAGAAACGCCCAAGTTGATCATCAAGCTCCCGAAGCGCAGCGACGACAGTGGTAACGGCGGGGGCAGTGGCAGCGCCCCGTCGCAACAGACAGTGGTCCCCAGTGATAACCCCCCGCCCCCCTGCTCACCCCCCGCCACCAGGACTAGTGAGTGCTCCGAGTTAGACAAAGTAAGGACGTCCAAAATAACCCCCATAAGATTAAAATTTGCCCGGTGTGAAGAAGGTTATGTGATGAAGGAACCCTTGGAACCTAGTAGTGAAGAGACTCCCCCTGCAGTGCAGGCGCCCGCCACTAGCTCCCTCCCGCTCAGTCACGACTGTGTGGTCAGGTGATGCTAGTGGCAATTTTAAGCAATTTAATAAGTTATATCGACGTTTCATTGTTTTGTTTTATCCGACAGTTTTATATACGTTGATATTTAGATTCGATCTGTTAACCTTCACTAAGTGATGAATTTACGGTTTACTCAAAGTAGCCGTGTATGTACAGCCTTCGAAGTATGTAACTATCGAAAAGTGATACGGATTTGTACAATTTTATTTGTTATCACGATATTGACGAAACTGTGAATTAAGTAGGTCTGTCGTGTAAAATTCCCCTTTCGTTTGATTGTAAATTTGCACAGTGTATATAATAGGTTATAATGTTTTGACAAAGTGCAAAAGAAAAATAGTGTACAAATGTCAATTACGATAGCTGTTTGTCTGTAATTTTTGTACATATTGTATGTGTTCTATTGTTTATCCGTTGTATATGAATGTGCTGTATTATTTGTACTATTTTTTAGAGTATTTTTTAATATATGTTTGTAAAATATATAAATATGTCAAATAGATATATTAACGGTCTACATGTAATTTGTAAATGAACGTGTAAGTAATGTTTCGATCTAATATTAACATTTTTTGTATGTACAGAGATTATATATATTATTTTTCTTTTTACGATTTAATATTTCTTAGTGATGACGTGTTAAATCATGTAGCCATTGATTTATGACAAATTTCATATCTTAATATTTATTATTCTAGATGAATAAAAAACCTACACATTCTATTATACATTCTTCAATGTCACCGGATAGGAATACAGTACATTTTGGATTAAAAACAGTCAATAAGTTTCTTAATGTTTATCTGTTCAACTATGGTTTTTTAAATTATTTATTGACCATAAGAAATTGCTCTACTAAGTTTAATACTTTGTTTCAACTGTCTTATCAGTGCTATCGCGTTGATATGTAATTTCCTGAATTTACTACAATAATAAGTCGGTTATCCTTACTAACAAGTCTTGGTTGTCACCTTAAAAGTTTATTACTCCTACCTATTCAAAATAATTACCCAACAATTGATTTAATTCCCCCCAAGGCCTAAATTTGTACTACAAATCTCACTTATGTTTGTTTCAAATGCAGTTGTGTGCCCATTTTTTAAATGTGTTATTATTTTATATCTGATTTTGATTGTACTTAGTTGACAACCATGGATGAAGTGGGTGGCATAAATTTAAACATACATTAAAATAAATAATCTCTATCAAAATTTCTGAAGCAAACTTGATGCTTTTATTTTGAGTAAAGTTTGAACAATGTACTGAACAATACACACAAAACAAAACAGGTGACATTGTCCGTGTATTCACACGTTATCTCATTTCACGTCAGTTAAGTCACTTCACTGTTGTAGTTATAAGAATAATATTAGACAGGTTTATGATCTTATTAGTTCATTAATCCGATATGTACTACATTTCTATATAAACCAGAATTTTATGTCAAGACAAACCGGACATTCTGATTGGCTTCGGAAGTTAGCTTTAGACCGACATTTGTATAACTTGTTTAAGCTGCCCTTGCATTACATTTAATCTGTTAGTTTATGGTAATTTATATATATATATATATAAAACCAGTGGGCATAATGTAGCCTAATAAAACGACTGTAGTAGATTATATTTATAATAGATTGTGAAAGTATTCACTACTGCTGTTCCTACTTTGTTGTGTTGTTCCCCCTTTGATTCTACACACCAAATATTTTAAAATGAAATACCTGTGGTCTTGTAGCTTAAGTTACAGATTTTAGCTGAAAGATACTGACTGTATATTATGTTTTTCAACATTTATGTTAGGCGTAAAATGTAAAATTTGACCAAGATTAAAATTAATGAGTCAGGACCAAAATGTTAGAGGTCAAATTACTGTGATTCTCAGTCAGATCGTGGGTTCAAGTCCAGTCTCGGGAAGATATTTTCGTATTCTCCACCTTACACTGATATTGTGTCCATGTTGCTTTATGATTGTTTTTGATAGGCCAAGGTTTATTGTACACAGTCATTACAAAATTTACTGTTAAGGATTTGTTTTACTTCAGTTATAATTTTGTAAGTTGCAGTCTTCTTGAATTTATGTTATTTAGTATAAACTCATTGAATTAATTTAACTAACTGATAATTAGTATAATTTCTAGGTAGTTCCAAAGTAGAAATATGTTTAATTGACAAATACATGTTTTATAATTTGCTATACTTCAGTTTAAACTGTATATTACAGTCTCATAATATAATAATAGTTAAAAATCTTGTTATCCTTTTCTTTTAGCTTCAAAGTTTCTACTAAAGTAAAGTAGAATCTTTGTTATAAACGAAAATGATAACAAAATTGTTAGCTATTATTATATAACGAGACTGTAATATACAGTTTAAATTGAAGTATAACAAATTATATATAAAACCTGCATTTGTCGAGTAAAAATTAATAAAAATATCTACTTTGCAAGTACGTAGAAATGATACTCATTTTTATCAGATTTTAATCAACAAAGGTAGTTTTGTAATTTTATAAATTTTCATTATTTTGTAATCAGTAAATTAATAAATACAGTAAAATGTGTATCAAAATTTATTTTTTAAATTGGTTGAATTGATCAGTCAGTTGGTAGCAATACTTGTTCGGAATTTTGTAACGTTCTGGGATTATGAATCTTGCCATGTCAGTCCAATGCCCACTTAGTTTTGCCATTCACTTCCTCTAAATTATAATTGAGAGACGATTTATAGACAATGTTATAAAACTATAAATATATGTTATTGTTCCACATGTCAATCGGAAACATGATTTTCGAAACTATATCTGTTCACTTAAATTAAAATTTGTAATGCTTGAGGCAGCTTGAAGGAGTTGTAGAATAACTTTGTAGAACTTTTCGGGATGTGCAAATTGTTTAGTGTACATTTATTTTTTTATTATTTTTGTAAAAGTTTTATTTATTGTGTGCCAATTATGTACATGTTTTTGTATGTTCATCCAAGTGAGAAGTATCTGACTTGTTTAAAATATAAGTAATAATTAATTGTTGAACTCTCATGTTATGATTTTCCCCCTTAACCACCTTATACCCACATTTATAACATGTTTTTTTCTGCTTGAATATTTTATACAATCAAAATACTCAATTTCTTATTTCATTTATTCGGCTTTTCAGAAATAAAATTTTACTTTTTATTTACCTCGTTTATTTTTTACTAGTTACTTTTGCCTGCTTCTCTTTCATTTTAATAAATGTAAATTGTTTGCTCAAGCAATCTTTTGAATTGATTTTATTTTGCAATTTCATGAAAATGATTAATCTGAAACCTTAAACTTAAATTTGTTAAAGTCATTGGTCTTTTGAATTATTCATTCAATAAATTTTAGCAACGTTGTCAAGATGTTTATATTAGTTTTAAATTATATTCTGGAGTTTTAACATGGAACAATTTATAATCTGAGCACTTTGATGATTAGTATTGTAAAACAATTTGTAGCATTCCGATTTTTTTAAATAGG
Source organism: Allygus modestus (assembly GCA_963675035.1). NCBI lineage: Eukaryota > Metazoa > Arthropoda > Insecta > Hemiptera > Cicadellidae > Allygus > Allygus modestus. The sequence goes on from OY776114.1 coordinate 104,382,194, forward strand.
TAATAAAAACATTTAATAACATAAAATTGATTAGATAATCTAAATGTCAGGTCACGATCTTCCCCTGAACCACTTAAAGAACAGAAAGATTATTGCTTATCGTATTAACTTGGAATATTTCAGCCATTTATTGTCATTTATAAAGTAGGAAAGCTAGAATTAAATTGTTTTGAATGTATCGGATTACTTGGTTGTTGTATATCGATGAACTAATTTTATCCAAGTCAATAGGAAAATTACCATGAATGAGATTTTTTACAATATTTTGAACATCACCTCACACAGGCATCAGTCTAATTGTTTTTTACTCTGTCAAAAGACACACCTAAAACGATTATTGCTTATCGTATTAACTTGGAATATTTCAGCCATTTATTGTCATTTAAAGTAGGAAAGCTAGAATTAAATTGTTTTGAATGTATCGGATTACTTGGTTGTTGTATATCGATGAACTAATTTTATCCAAGTCAATAGGAAAATTACCATGAATGAGATTTTTTACAATATTTTGAACATCACCTCACACAGGCATCAGTCTAATTGTTTTTTACTCTGTCAAAAGACACACCTAAAACGAAGTAAAATTCTGGGTAATAATCCCTGATAATCAGAGCGAGCCGTAGGGGATCTGTGTGACAGGAGTGCTTTCAAAATTATTGACAATACCCTTTAAAAAACATATTTTGTAATAAACTGTCACTCATTACAACAGGCATTGCAGCTACTGCAGAACTGCTATCCCGAACTATTCGATGCCAACCAATAAACGTATCCCCACATACAAATAGAAGAAGAAATAATTATGATTTCTATACTATTAGAATGAAAAAGTGAAATGTGTTCTGATTTTTTAAAGTCAGAGGTAAAACTTAATTTCTCAACCTAACAATGTAAATGATACCTACTTTATACGTGTCGTTTTAACATACTTTGAGCAATGGTCTTTCATATATTAAATAACATGGACAACAAATTTATTTAAATTGTTATTACATATATATTTATGGTTAAAATAGTAGTTCCAATAATTAGCTAATTAATTTTTATTTTACTAACGTTTTGTCACTATTTTTCCTGGGAAAGCTTATTTGAAGATCTCACTAATTAAAATGTTTAAACAATCAAATAAACTTATAGACGTAGTTATAGTTGTGTAATAAGTTTTTACACTCATGCGAACGCACATTAAGCTTAATTTTATCTTATTATCATTTATTTCAAAACCATTTATATTTTATAACAGCTTTTTAGTTCATTATATTAGGTGTATTTAACTGGTTACTGGAGACTTGTATAATTTACACTCATTTAATAGAGGAATTTACATTTCAGATATTTTTGTTTTAAACTGATGAAACATGCCTTGTTCATCACTGTACTTTACTGCTTGTTTTATATATTGTTTGTTTTAAAAGGATTAAATGTTTAGACTGTTACTTCGGCTTTGATATTGTTCTAAGACATTTACAAATTGAAGTAGCTTTAATTCAATTAATAATACATTGGATGTGTTCCCCCTCAACGTTTTACAGATCAGTTTAGTTGGTTATGAAAGGTCTTGCAATAATAACTATTTTCTTCGCAGATATCCTTGGTATATATTACAATTTTTAATACACTCTTAGAAGCAACTGTTTATTTTTCTTCTTAATTTACTTATTTTAAACCAATAATCATTGGTTTGTAGCACAGTTTTCAAAGTCTGTATGTTATGTAATAACTTTTAAATAAATTAAATCGATTATAAACCAATATATACGTAAAATAAATAAATTATTGATTTTTATATATAAATATCAATATATATATACCTGTTTGAAGTATAGTAAATTTATCAGAAGATTTATAAAAATATTTATTTCATGTAAATGTTAACAGTGAATTATTGTTAAAATGTAAAAATCGCTGCGTCGAAAGTTTTATACTGATTTTAACTTGAAAATGTATGTTGTTGCTCCCTTTTAAACAATTAAACTATAATTTTTAAATTTTTATGTCTAGTCTAAGATTTTTAAGCCTTTGAACCACAGTAATTCTGTCTAGACGGCTTTAATTTTTGACAATTATTAACTAATCGTGTTTCATTAGTATGCCGAATACGCATATTCAATTTTTATTAAGAAGATTCCATGTATTTTATTTTTAATGTCAAATAAATTTAAAACATACTGTGGTTATCAGCAAAATGATTGTTAAGTTTTCACTCTGTTGAAATCTAGTGTTAAATTCTTATTGCACAAGAAGTAGCGACTATTTGTATATCCCTTTAATTAATACCAGTTACAGTCGTCTTCAACCTTTTGTTTTCTTTAACTTTGTTATTTTTCACTGTGAACTGTAATGGTTAGTATATAATATTTCATAGGATAAATTTGTACAGGTTATTGTTTTGTACAGCGAATATTGTTTTGCGGTTTTATTTTTTTAAAGATTCTTCTTCTTGATGTAATATTGTGTATCAGCATATAATTTTATTGACCTCTGTAAATATTATCAAAATGCTGGTCTTGTAAGATAACGTGTTTTAATGTGCACATAGTCTCGTAATACAAACTTTTTTAGTATAAATTTGTTTATTCTTTTTCCTTCCGTTTTATAATAAAAATACATTTTAATACATTTCACTCTTTTTTCCATACAACTCGTTATTTTATCAAGTATTTTTATTCTTATTTTAAAGTTCTTCAGTAATATTTTCCTTGGTACCTAGATTTGGTTTATTTGCATATTACTGGGCCCCAAACGCATTAAACTGAAAGTAAAGTATATTTTAATAAGCAAAGTTTTACTTCATATAATTGGGAGTTTTTGCACTATATGTTAAATAATCACGGTGAACGCTATATGTTATTTTTTCACGTTTAATAAACAAGAAAAAATAACGAATAGCGTTTACCGTGATTATTTAACGTATGGTGCAAAAACTCCCTATTACTCTCTCAGAGTGAATCATTAACTAAATAAGCCCAATAACAGCGTTATCTAGTTCAGAACTTTGAAACATTTTCTCAGGATCTAGTTAGCTATCCTCAGATCATCTCTGCTACAACCTATGACGCTATAGTCCGATTATCAAAAGAAAGTGCTGGCGGAGTGGCCGCGAGGCGACCAAACATTATATTTCATATCCTCGTGGAATTGTAAAAACCATGGTTAGAAATTTCCAACAAACGTTACTTAAATAGTCAGATAAACATGTTTACAGGACATTTAAAAAATACTTGTATCCTTTCTGAGACCAGATCTTTTGTATTATGTAATTTTAAATTTCATTAACTTTTTCTTCAACATTTAAAAAAATATATTTTGTTACAATTCTGTAACTAAGGAAGTGTTTTTTTGTATATTTACTATAAAAAATTGTTAAATAAAGTTCAATTCAAAGTGCTTTATTTTAAAATTTGTTTACAGCATATATAATTGCAATTATTGTTAGAAAAACACTTGTGTGGGGTACAGATATTTAAATTAATGTTATATTGTTTTCTTGAGTAGCAGCATTGTAGCAGTGTCGTCCAGTCTTCTTCACTTTATTGTCCAGTCTTCTTCACTTTATTGTAAACTTATTATCTTGAGATCAGTGTCAACAAATAACTTACCTTATTTCCATAACTTTATAAATAAATGTTTTACTCTTAACTTTAATAAATATTTATACAAAGTAACAATAAAAGTGTATAAATATAGAGGTCTCTGAGACGGGGTCGCTGAAGGTAAATCTGAACCATCTTTTTGGGTGTTAATATTAATTAAATTTACGGTTCTTTATTGAGGTGGCTTTTACACTTACGTTTTTGGCCTTGGGGAAATATAATAAGCTGACCAAATGGAATACATCTGGAGTTTTAAGGTCTTGATAAAAGACTAGCCTAGTGATTCCAGTTACACAGGGCATGTTCTGGGATGGCTAATTGTGCTGGATTCTGTTGGGCAACTGAGGAACATAACCGACTAATATAAGTGAGCCTTTGAGTAAACCGAGTGCTCTGCTCTCTCTCTGGAAATGAAGATGGCACTTTTGAGGAAGTCATTTTATACTAATGTATGACAAAAATACTTCTGGAACTATACACCTAAACTTTCAACTATATGCGTTTAAATACTGTGCCTAAGAAATGAATATGTCAAGAAATCAAATCAAAAGTGTTCTGACAAATTTAATTTACTGTATGTCTTTAAAAATTGGTATAAATTAATCCAGAGTTCTTTTAGAGTTCCCAAGCATTGATTGATGCCCATTTTGACCTGTTTTTATTAAAAAGAAAGTAAAAGGGAATTTAATATAGAATATATTGTTACAGTATTCTTTGGCTTTATAAATAGTTTAAACTTTGAAATTTGTTTAATGGTTTTATATCAAATTATTCACATTTCCACATCACCTTTGAAACAATATTCATAGGCTGACTGCAAATTTTAAAAGCAGTTGTTTAACCTATGTCAAAAAAGATAATTCTTCACAGAAATACAACGGGAAGGCATTTTTATGGGGGGATATAAGTTACCCCTACTCACCCTCTATGCTCTACGCCAACACGTAGCACGTAGCCGCCACTGAGCTGTAACTTGGAGGTTCGGACAGCACACTTGCTGGTTTTCTGACTAAAGACAGCAGCGCTGATGGTTGTGGTGTTAAGATCCTGTACTTACAAATGGAAGTAGGGCTCGAATCCATGCGCTGATTACCGATGAGCATGCTGGTGGATGTCTAAGTCAAACATTTACCAAAATTTTGGCATCCTAGTTTCAGCTAAACAGCAAGGGCCAATGTACAGTATCACGAGTATTTTTCTCATTCTATTTCAATATTTAATATTATAATTAGGATGTCGGGTAATTGACTTCTGAACTTAAAATCAAACTTGCCTTTTAGTTTGATAATTGCTAACAAATGTTCTAGTATAAATTTTAGTTTTGTAATGACGCGCTTACAATATTTCTAGTTAAACTGGGTATTCTCGTATCTAATAAAACTAGTTGTCCTGTTGCTCCTAACAGAAAAAAAAACAATACTACAATCTACGAAGTGACTACGTACACGTCCAATGTAAAGGCAAATTCACATCGCTACCGCTTAGGTTAGGTTAGGTTACGTTACTTTAGGTTATGTTAGGTTACGTTACGTTAGTTTAGGAGGTTTTCTGGCTCTCAATCTGTTTTAAAAATCACAGGAAAAGTAACGTACGGTGCATAATTTGGAACGGGCGTGTACAGTAGCGGGTCACGTCGGACGTGTACGTAGCCTCTGCCTACAATCTACGTAGTTTAGATTTCCGCAGTTGGATATCGCCACTGTTTCAAAAATTCAGCCCTTTAAGTGATGCCCTTTCTTGAAATCCTGAGGCGTATTATTGGCAAATCTACGTAAAAATACCTTTAATTTGACAACCCAAACGTTAAAATCCGTCCAGCCGTTATCGAGTTATGACTGTGAAGAAAAAAACCCTAGCGTATTAATATAGAGTACCGGGGGACCGAGTCATGCTCGGTGTTTGATTCCGCAGAAGAGGCATTGAATTTGTTTTATTTCAAATAATCGTTCATTTTCAATATCAGCTCGATCGCTTCGCTCACTCGCCTCCCGGATTTAAGCATAGGCATATGCTTAAGATTTAAGCATAAGGCATAAGCACACCCCAAGGGGGGCCCACACCACATAGAAGCACATTAAAAAGACTCAGCCGAGCAAAAAATGTCACCAAGTTGTTGGAGTTAGACGGCATCAAGGGCTCGCTTCACTGGCTGCGCCTAGGGGGCCGCAACTCCTAACGTCACTGACCCTCATACAAAATAAACTATTTTAGTGGTTTTATTTATACAATATATTTTTAATTTATGACGAAATATCTAACGAATGGGAGCGTTTTTGTCACCCCTTAACCCAATGTTTAAAAGTCTATAATAGTCAGTAACAAGACTATACAAGGCATAAGGCGTATTATATTATTAGATTCTAAACTCATAATTAATTCATATTTATTAAAATATTCACGAGTTTGTGTGGCCACCTCGTGTAGTGATAAAAGTTATGATTAATATTTAAACTTGTATTTTATCCTTATATACAATAAATTTCAATTGCACGCCAGATTTTCAAATGCCATCCTATTTACGTCACGCTTTTTCCCTCTCATAACCAAAATTTCATGATTACGAATTTTTCCACCGTAGGTCTCCAGCGGTCGGCTTGCCTCTCAGCTGCACTTTGAGGGGGGGGCTGCTCGTGGTATCCTCTGCCTCTTCCTTAAACCAGCTCATGCTATGGCTGCCTCCTATACCTATGTGATTTTGGAGGGGGTGTGGGTGGGTTAAGTGGGTTTTCTGCACTCGTAGAAGCTAGCCCCATACTACCCCCGCAGAAGCGGGGGTGTGAGTAAATGTATTCACTCATCCCAAAAAATTACAATTTTAGATCGAAACAAATATGATCCCGGACGAGGATGAATTTACTTTAAATCTAATTGTAAAACAGCTTCAAGTAATCATAACAATATATAATATGTATTTTTATACTGTATAAAACAGTAGTAAACATTGTTGTATAGACCCTACTTCTTAAGGGAATTATTAGCTACACTAATGAAAATATAAACTAATAAACATACAATGACAAAACTTAGTCGACCAAGTAGCATAATAAAATATTGAATTACTTATCGTAGCAATTATGATTATTAAGGCCATAGAGTATTAACAACACTTTAACTGGTATCGAACCCCAATGGTTGCTTGATATCGAGGCGTGCGTCGCGCGGGGGTGTGAGAAGAGGGTGGAACAGCTTCAATCAATATGTTCGGCCGTGTTTGAGGGAGTGAGGGACCATGCAGCCGCCGCCGAGAAAAGTGAGTTTCGCTTTATAAGCTGATCCATTTCACTGAAAATGGCAAAGAAAATACTACAGGTTTTTTACAATTGTAACAAATATTTGTACGAGCATCCTCCTTATTTGACGATCGTGAACGTATACGTTTTTGTCAATGATAGGTTTTGAAGAGACATATACACAAAACTATTTAATGCAATTTTATCTTCGTTGAATTTTAAATTATTTTAATTTATTAAAAATACTCTATGTAAAGGTTAATAAAAACCTTATTAATCTACATTTGGTACAAGATTTTTTTATAATTTTTAAAGCATTCCATTGACTACTTGGACCATCGCGCACACTCGTTCTTTCTGTTGAAGTAATTGAGAAATTGTCTACTCTTTTCTCGATATAGTAAAAATAAATAAATACGTAAATTTGTTATTCCCAGGTTTACCTGAGTATATTTAACAATCAAATTTGATAATCGCAAACAAGTGGGTCATAATTTTACAAATTGAATGTTACGAATTGATCAAATTTATATTTAAGGTATAATTTTGGAAAGCATGTTATCAATTAATTGATTGTGTGTTTGTTGAAGACACCAAAAATAATGTTTGCTGTAAATGACGGCAGGGGTCGATATGGGCTGCAGCTGATCTATGTCAACTAACCAACGGTGATAAGCCGTGTTCAGCCCTCTCGTGCGCGCCCCACCTCGCTCTCGGTCAAAGGGCGAATTACTATTTTTATACTTAGAAACGTCGAAAACAATCTTAAGTAGTTTTTAAAAACAGAGACATGTTTTGTGATAGTTTTTGTGTGTTTTATTTCAAATTCGACTATAATAGACACATTTGTTGATATTCATTAATAATTCTAAAGTAAATTATTGTATTATTTCAGAACAATAATTTGGAAGATGTACGACTCTCGACGTAAACCTTAATCTTTCCGACCAAGCCGTCTACAAATGCACGCCAATCAACTGTTTACTTAGGAATTTATAATAGTGTAGTTTAATATTTTATTAGTTACCTTCCTAAGAACACAGTCAAAACGTTTAGATAAATTAAAATTAATGTAAATTAATTATGCAGAAAATAATTCAGCATAAATCCAGTGATGGGAATTAATTAGGACAACTTTTTCTCCCGGGTATCTATTTACAACTTAACTCCCTCGGAAAATGATATTCCAGGAACAAAAACTATAATGGTCCGTCAGTGAGGTTGACACTTTCACAGCCTATTTTGTATCTAGTTAGGTAGAAACTCCTTGATTTGATAGGTTGATATTAATACAATTGATGGAACTGTCAGAAATCTTCCGCACTTAATGAGAAATACAAAATGAAAACCATATAACATTATATAGTATTTGCTAGGAAAAAAGTTACAATTTTAATTACGAATTTTAGATTTGCGATGTTTTTTTGTTTAACTAAATCACTTCACATTGCATGTAGTTCTAACATTTGAGGACGTTACTTAAATATATGATATGGTCAAATGTGAGGTAAATGTTTCATTTCCTGTAGGTTCAAGATGTTTTAGATAAAATCTCTCAACTGAACCGTTTACAAGCCCCGAGAAAACAGATCCTTGCATAACCATTAAATCTATAGTTCTACCGGACCGATTTTAATGTCTGATGCGTCAGTAGAAACCTTTAACTAAATAGAAGATTTGCAAAACATTATGAAGTTGGACATGTCTTTATAAACGCTTAAAACACGTAATCTAGCAGCTGTATTTCTTCTACTAGTGGCTCGAAAGAGGTATAGAAATTTATATTTTACTACTGTAGTAACCACAAATACTACGGACTCTAATACGAACATTCTTATATTTCAATAGAAATTGCTGAGTTCGACTAGTGAAAGGTAATATTCTTAGAGCACAAATACGTCCTGCAATTTTTGACTATTCATTTATAAACACAACAAACAAACAAACCGAGTACAACTGACCAAAAAGAGTTTGCGAAGAATAACATTCTTTTTAAAATTTGTAATACTATATTTTTCAGATCCTTAATTAAGAAGGAATATTTTATTGTTTAATTATTGTAGATAGTTCAGTATGTATTTAACTAGTTAAATAAATTTTGGACTTCCATAATTAATTTCACGATCTGCATAATTAGAAATTCCCAATACATTTTTAAATATTAAGTAACTCTAAAACGAAAAGAAGTTCCCCCTCCCCCATAAATTAACAAATGTGTAATACACTCAGAACTATTGACAATATACACAACTAAATATTTCTAATGAGAGATTAAATATTAAAATCCGTCAGTTTGAAATCCAGATTTAGTTGTACTGTTTGTACAAAGAAACCACATTCACACATCATACTTTGACAAAGATTTATTACAATTTATTTGAAGGTTGTCTTGATTATTTATTTACAATTAAAACGATGAACGAATTGTCCATAATAGACGATAAGCCATCTAATAATAGGTTTTCGATGAGGAGTTGAATATAAAAATTCAGAACTCAATATAGTTGTACAAATAAATCCTTTACACCTCATATGTTTCCAAAGATAAAACTGTAACTTTTGAGGTTGTTTAAGTTTTTTACTTTACTTCAAAAACGGTGGGCAAATAGACCAAAGTGAAATGCGATATTCTTCAAGCCTAGCACCTTTTCTTAAGATTGTAATTATGTATTTCTTGAAAAAAATATATATATATATATATATATAAAACGTATCCACTCGAAAGTCAAATAAAAGAAGATTGTATTTGTTATAATTTAAAAAAAAACACATTTTCCGCATTTTACACCTATATAAATACATGTCCAACTTCATAAAGTTCTGCAAATCTGCTCTTTAGTTAAAGGTTTCTACTGACGCATCATGCATTAAAATCGGTCCAGTAGAACTATAGATTTATTGGTTGCTCAAAGATCTGTTTTCTCAGGGGTGGCTAGAAATGCATTTATATTGAATTGCCCATGTATTTATTATGGGAAAGATTTGAATTCACCCCATGAATAACAAAAATGATATATCTACTCCTCTGATGCATCGATTATCAAAATCCGCCCGGTGGAAATCTAGACTTAGTTGTGCAAAGATATCCCTTACTCAGTGTTATAATATAACACTATTCAGTAACTGAATACTGTTATATTCAGTGTTAGTTGAATATTTAAATCTATCATATTTCAATCCTACCTATATATTAATACACGGTTAAAACGCCAAGTACTCAGTGACTATACTGAACCGATTTATGTGTCAAACTAAAAGGGGTAATGCGTATATTTTCTGAATTTGCTCAGATTTATCGTTTGTTCTTATGGATACGCCCCTCAGCCCTTCAAAAGTTGCAATGTTAATTAGAGATTACATAATATCGATTGTACTATCGATTTAATAGTCCGATAGTCAGACTGTATCGTAAACAAATATCGTTACCCTAGTAGCACACATCGTTGACCCAACGATGGGGAGTGGTTGGGATGGTTAGAAGTGGTTGGATAATGGTCGGTTGGCAAATCCAACCATAGGAGACGTTGGGCCAACGAACGAATTGTTGGGTAACCCGCGTTGGAAAATCCAACCACAGCAGACGTCTGACCAACAAAAGCTATTGTTGGCAAATTATACCATATTATATTATTATTAATTTATATTAATATTAATGTATATATTATATTATAACGTATTGACATCATATATATTATTATTATAATTATATTAAATATATATTAATTTGTTCGTAGTATAGTTTATCATATTTCATATCAAGAATAGACACATATACATCAAAAGAACCAAATTACATTATTCCAACTTTTATTACTCTTATTATAGTGATTGCGCAAGCAGATGAATTTATTGAAGAATTAAAGGAAAGTATCGACCTAGTCGTGTAGGTGTAGACTATTGGTAATTTGTATATCCTAGTGTCCTTCCATACACTTTCGTAAGTCACAGTGGCCGTGGGCATTAAGGCGTGTGTAAAGTAAGTCAAAGGTCGTAGGTTCAAGACTCAACGGTGCGCCAGCGGATATTTCTTACCGTTGGCCAACGGTCTACGCCAACCACTTCCCAACGTTGGCCCAACGATTTGTGCTACTAGGGTAGTTTTATAAGGCGTTTTAAAATTCCATCAACAGTATTAATTCATAAGAATCACGAATTTTCATTATATATTTCGGCAAAACTAAACATTAAAAATATTATTATTATATTCAATATAATGAATTATTATAAAAAATGATAGTTTTGGTTTTTGGGTTTTCAGTTTAATACGATAGTTATGATTTACTTGTACCATTTATTTTGATGTACGATATTTCTAAATGGACAGGGTGGGAACACTGTTATCGTACTGTATAGTGCAAAACAACAGCAGTGAACAAATTAAATTTTGGAAAATCCAATGTGGCTCGTTAAACAAGAATATAATACCTATTTTAGCATATGTTCTAACAAAGTTATTCTTTTGTAAGTTTATAATTAAAATATTTATTTTACGTTATTAATGTAATTTTAACACTACAAATAAATTTCGTACTCTTATAATATTAAATCGGAGTTTATTTTACCACATTTATTAGAAAAAAACGTATTGAAACCACTATAAAGAGACAAACAATAACTATCAATAGTTTAAAGAAAAATGATAGTTTGTAATCACTAATGTTAATCTTATGAAAGGACATTAATAATTGAAATTGAGCATTTGACAGCTGTTGAAGGTTGTTACCTTCGCAGTATACAACACAGTATAGAAGCAAAATCAATTGTTTAAGCTAACTTATGGAATGGCATCACAATTTAAACTGCTCGAATTCGAGCAGCTAGATAAGCTAGTGTACTGATAAAACCAGCGATAACATAAGACCAGCAGATGGAGCGTACTAGCTCGAGAGGTGAAGCCAGATTTTGAGTGACAGACCCGGAAATACTCGTACTGTGCACATATAGTGGTCAATAATCAGTCAAAACCATTTGTCGTTTTGCGCTCAGCGGTCACTTGGGATCCCTCGTGGTTCTAGTTGTTTTGCGCACACGGTCAATTCATACTGCCCTAATGGTCCCAAACGCAGATTAGCTAGATGGTCATGAATCGAAGACAAACATGTTATAGTTATTAATATAAATACCCCCGTAGCAGCAAACCTGCGTACTCAGTGAATTTGCATATATATGTATCTTAATACCACATAAAGCTACATGCCAAGTTTCATCAATATACATTCATAAATAAACTATTTATGGCATTTTAATTATTCTCCATAAGAATAACATGGCGGCTGAGTATGCAGGTTTGCTGAAGCAAGGAACACAAAAAATGGGGTTTTATGCAAATATCAATATAACTCAATTAGGTAAAGCCACATACCAAATTTGATTAATTTATGTTCATAATTAAGGGAGATAACACGTTACTTATTCTCCATAAGAATAACATGCGGCCGAGTACGCAGGGTTGCTGCTACGGGAACTATCGGCCGAAAAATGTTTTTTAGTGCAAATATCAATAGACCATAACGATATGAAGCAATATACCAAGTTTCATTAGGATAAGTTCATAAATAGGCGAGATATACAATTTATCTTATTCTCCATAAGAATAACATTGGACAACGTACTGTGTTTAGCACTTTCAATATCTCCGTAACCATTTGACGTAGAGCAATGATCGAAACACCAAATTGTGCGTAGTTTTTAGCTGATTCCAATGGAAAAAACTGAAATTTGGATTTTTCAAAAATTATATGTAAAGAGCTCAAAAACCCATTTTTGGGGTACAAACCCCCCAAAAATACCCTTTCGGATAAGTCGATCTCTCTGGTTTTCGAACTTAAAGTCATAAATGCTGATTTACACGTTTATACAAAATTTCGTCAAAATCGGATCATTTTTACGAGAGTTATCGTGCTCACGGACACACACACACACACACACACACACACACACACACACACATATATATATATATATATATATAAACTTATATATATACAGTTTTGAACGAATGGTGTTTTTGGGGTCTGGGGACCTCAAAACGAAAAGTTATCATGGTTCCGGGCCTATAGGTCTTACCATGCCGACTACGGTAGTAGCTTCTTCCCTATAGGGGAAATTCGCTAAAAGAAACAAGAAAAACAACTGTTTAAATATTATCAAGTTATGAAAAAATTGAAACTTTTCTAATACAACTATACTCTGGTTGGCCGGCAAGATGGCCGTTGTGTACAGTTTTCACGTCGCTCGTGTTCATAATTTTGTGTCTTTAACGTAAGTTACAGTTCTCTGTGTATATAATGCTACACCTTAAAACGGACGCACTTAGTCGTTTATACGTTCGCCATCAGTGTTTTAACCAACTAACAACTTTTTACTCTACACAGATTAACTTTGTCAGTGCTTGTTGTTAACCTCAAATTAAGACAAGCTTCTGCAGCGAGCGGTCGAACCACGTCGTAGCAGGTGAGGCACTTGTACCGCTTCACGCGCGGCGCTCCTTATCACTGCGTGGCTGAGTGGTTACGCTGCGTGGCTCTGGAGGGCGTATATGCAGTAACAGTGGTTCGAGACTCTCTTCTGCCGGAGACTTTTGCATCTGAGGAACTATAACTTTTGTTGTGAGTTTTGATTTTGTGGTTCTGGCTATCTCTCATAGACGGTGCTGACTCACTGAAATCCATCGTAAATAATCTCTCAGTGTAAAAATATTACATTTGGTTTTATATTGTTAGTGAATTTCCTTTGGAAAGTGAACTATTAGTATGACCCGCACGGTGAAACTTAAGCCCGGGACCACCATAGAAGTTCCTAACGTGACCCCCTGAACACGTTTTGGGGGGTCGTTCAAAATTGTATATATCTATATGTGTTTGCACTCTAGCGGTCGCATTTTTTGTTCGATTTACTTAAAATTTGGTAGGTACGTTCCTTTATGTAATCAGTTGGACGAGTTCGTTGGGAAAAACAATCGGAAAACTTTAAACCCCTTTTTTGGGGGATTAATCTTTCAAATTTTGAGTTTTTGGGCCCACAAATGGTCAGAAAAGTCCCAGATGTAAAATCAAAGTATGTAAAAAGATGGGAATTAGAGAGGCGAAAGTTTTAAGCCCTCTCTCGTCAATATAGCATAAGTATTTACCAAGTTATTAAAGAAAATGTGTATCGACCAAACACAGTACGTTGTCTTATGGGGGTTTTACACTAGAAAAGCCTGTTATTCCTTTGTTAGAGTACTTTTACCATCCCCATCAACCTCACGTCTCCTTTCAAGCCTGTCTGGACCTTCTCCTAACCTTATAATGCGCAAAATTGTATTCCTAGCTTTGCAAGTAAATGAAACCAGAAGTATTAGAACAGCCAAAAAATCAGTATTTTCAGATTTCAATAAAAATTGGACAAATATATTTTTTTACATTGATTTTGAGTTTTAAAAGTTGTTATGTGGAAATTCACTTCCCTCACGTCAGCGTGCTGCGTGCGAACTCGTTTTATTTTATATTTTTAATAATAGTATTACGACTTTTTATCAATGATTGAAACATTATATGAAACTGCAACGTACCTCGGTGATAACCATGAGGAGGCAATACTTGCTCTATCAGGTGAATTAAACACTCAAGCTGCTAATAACCCTGACATAAACTTTGAAGCAATATATGGACATATTACTAATGTGCTTCGACTCATGGACGTTTTAAATACGGAAATCCATAAGAAAGAAGACGACCTCCAGTCATTAAGCGCTGACATGAAAATGTTAGAGTCTAGGCTTGAACTAGAAAAATACATTAGACAGGAGGAGATGAATGCTTCTTTTAAAGTCCAGGACCTAACAGCTACTGAAATCCACGCCCTGAATGAACGTATCGAGGCACTACAAGCGGTAATACGGGAACGGGATCTGCGTTTTTCGGCTGTGATTGCAGAAAAAGACTCCTTTAAACTTAAGATTGATGACTTATATAGTGATATTAAATCTCTTAGTTTTGATAATGAAAACAAAAATAAAACAATAGAGAATCTCCAAATTAAGTTTAACTTGGCTAAACAAGAAATTGCTGAATTCAAAAAAATGTCAACTGATAAATGGTTAGATGATGATTTAATCAATGATTATTTGCAATCCATGCAAAACATTGTAGGTGAAATGGGCCATTGTCTGTTCCTTATAGTCCCTCTGTTTCACATCTTATAAAAGTGGGAGACAAGGGGGCTTCATCTGACGTTTTAAACTCTCCATCATTTCAGGCTTGTAAATATGTTTTTATTGTGGTAAACTATAGCGTTAGTAAATCGAGTGGCAGAAGTGGTTCACACTGGTCCCTTATTTTTATTGACAAACCAAAGCAGCATGCTTATCACCTTGACACTCTGTTGAATTTAAATACAGTTCATGCTCATACCATAGCAACTAACCTAAATATACCTAAAGAGAATGTGTTTTCTATCAGTTGTTTTCGGCAAAACAATAACTATGAATGTGGCATTAACTTACTTGTACATGCAAAGTTGATCTTTAATTATTATTGTTATTCTCAGACGCAAATATCTTTTATCGAATGGTTTAGGAATGCCTGGATTTTGAACCCAGAATGTATTGACCCGCTGATTGATACTGTAATCCATACTGTAAACCATACAGTGATTGATTGTACTGAATATCAGTGTCAGGGGGTTGATGGCTTAAGCGGTGGTATTTGTAAAACCGTAACTCCTTTCTCAATAAAAAAAGTCTTCCAATGAAGGCTGGGAGTTTGTGAAATCTAAACATTCCCAACGGGGGAAATCAAAATCAATGCCAGTTGCGAAGCAATCACCTCATCTCTTTCATTGCAGCAATAGATTTAAGGATCTAAGCACACATGAACAAGTTGATGGAGAGGAATGCTATGTAAGAAATGTATCTGGTGTATGGGAAAAAAGAGATCAAAGTGTAAGGTCTCACTGTAAAAGTAGGAAAAACAATGAATATATTAAGTCAAAGTGCCAAGAAGATTATCAGTCTGTGACTGATAAAGAACAAATGACTATCCCAGATAGGACGGCTATGTTTATTGATAAGACAAATAAGTGTACTCCCCATTCTGTTAATATATCTGATAAGGGCATTTTGAAGAATAACTGTGATATTTTAAAATTTGATGACAAAGTGTTATTGATAGGTGATTCGATGATTAGATTTGCAAGTGAACAAAGCTCCAAGAGAGGGGCAATCGTTGAGCTTTGCCCAGGGGGGAAAATAAGGGATATTAAAGGGAAAATATTGAAATACACCGATAGTAATATATCCATAATACATTTTCATGTTGGAACAAATAATCTTAAGAAATGGTATAAAGGTAGAGCGGGCTATAATGGGGGCCACGGTAAGCGTGAGGCTCTCAATGATATGGCCGACTTATTGTATACCACCAGAACCCATTTTCCTATAATACTGTGGTTTTTGTAAATAGCATTATAATAAGATCTGATATGACATATAAGGCTTTATTTGACTTCAATGAACAATTGGAGGTGATGTGTATCAATTTTGGCGTTGCGTTTGTTGAGGCAAATTGTTGGGTGAGTATAGGAGACACCTTGCCAGGGATGGTAGGCATTTAAACAGAGATGGTAATAATCAATTAGGTAAACTATTTTCTGTTGTACTTGCTACGGCCAGCCGAAATCAGGGACGTGATATCGTGGATGTAAAACCTAATAATGAATCTTTAGATTCAGGAAATGTCCAAGTAACTTCAGTTAGGCTTGCTTCGCCCATTGTGGAACGTGAGTCTGAAAACGTTTTTTTTATGAGAAACGTTTCAGGTTGTATAGCAGACAACTCCAATGTAGCGTCCAATTTTAAGATTGTCCACCACAACGTTCAAGACCTTCTTAGTAAGCTAGATAGCTTACAAATTTTGATTGATTCGGAAAACCCAGACATCATTTGTTTATCTGAACACCATCTGAAGGATTTTGAATTTGATGTTGTCTCACTTCATGGGTTCACGGCATTACAGCATACTGCCGGAAAACTATACATAAAGGAGGTGTGTGTATCTTTGGCAAAGCCTCATTAACTTTGGAGGAAATTGATGTTTCACGTTTTTGCCTGGAGGGTAAATGTGAGTTGGCTGCTGTTAAGTTTCAGTTTGGTGAGGATTGTTTTCTGTTGGTTGCCGTTTACAAGCCTCAACCTTTTTCATCGTCAATACAGGAACATGAGATATTTTACAGGTGTTTGTTAGACTGCCTTGATGAGGTCATATGTCATAATGCTAGAACTATTGTTGTGGGAGATTTCAATGTGGATTTGGCTGTCACTGATGTTAAAGTCGATAGCTTAACACATTTGATGGCTTCTTTTGGACTGAAGAATAAGGTTTGGTCATATACCAGAGAGTTCAAAAACTCGAAGTCTTTGATTGATCATTTTTATACCGATCTTCCTGATGATACTTGTACTTGCTCGGTTCTAATTACTGCTCTCTCTGATCATCATGCTCAGGTAGGCGTTATCAAGTTATTAACGCCACCGGATGTCATAAGCCCGAAGTATTCGTTCAAACGATCGTTTTCATGTGAAAATGATCGTGTATTTAAATATTTACTTGGTATATGATTTAAATATTTAAATCATGGTCCGATATGTACGAAACCGACTCCATGAATGACAAAATGCATTTATTTCAATCTTCCATTTCTTTTTATGTTGACCAAGCTTTTCCACTAAAAAAAAACAAAACTTCTGAGGCGTGTAACGTGCAGTAAGGTCGCTTTGGATAATGATCAGTTACAACTCCGTGCCTTGGTTTTTCAGTGGTACTATTTCACCAAGGATTTGGAATCTTCGGATGAAAGGAGGCAGCACTACTTATCGTTAAAAAGGCAATATAGGGCAAGTATTAGGGCTGCCAAGTCAACTAAAGTATTTAACTTGATTCAAAACTCTTCTAATAGGGTCAAAACTGTGTGGGATGTAATAAATGAACATAGAGGCATCAAAAAACATTTGTGTAACATTCCTCGGCCCATCAAAGACAAGAAGGGAGTTGTTGTTAGGGATCCGAAGTCAATCTCAAATATTTTTAACGATTTTTTATAAATGTAGTCCCAAAGGGATCTAATTGTTTTTCTAATGGCCATCCTGGTGGTAGCTCAACTTCGTTTTTCCTGTCACCTGTTTCCAGGAGTGAGGTTACTGATATTATCATGAATTTAAAGCCAAAGATGTCATCTGGCATTGATGGTATATCATCAAAGCTCCTTAAGTCATGTTGTGATCTTTTCGTTGATCCACTAGTTCATTTGATTAACTTTTCCTTTACTAGAGGAATTTTCCTGACTTTCTAAAGTTATCGGTTGTAAAGCCACTGCATAAAAAAGGGAAAATAGATGAACTTGATAATTTCCGCCCTATTTCCATTTCTTCAACATTCTCAAAGGTATTTGAGAAGGCAGTTATAAGTAGATTGTGGTCATTCATTAATCACAATGATACTTTATTCAAGAACCAGTTCGGCTTTGTTATAAGAGGGGCTCAACAACTGTCAGTGCTATGTTCACGCTCATCGACAAGGTAGTCAATGCTTTGGATAGAGGGAAGTATGCATCTGGAGTTTTCTTTGATTTAAGGAAGGCATTTGATATGGTGTGTCATGATCGTCTTCTGGAGAAGCTTGAAGCTATTGGAGTACGTGGGATAGCAAACCAATGGTTTTCGTCCTATTTGAGGGGTCGGAGGCAAGTGGTTGAAATACCTTTCATTGATTCAGAGATTATGAGGTATTGCCACTCTGACGTACAAATTGTTAATGCGGGGGTTCCGCAAGGCTCAATACTCGGTCCTTTTCTGTTCATTTTATATGTGAATGATCTGAAGAGCTGTGTGGGAGGTGCTGAGTTGTGTTTGTTTGCTGATGATACTAAATAATTGTGGATGGCATATGTCGTGAGGTCATTGAGGTCAATAGCTTTGTTGAGTCAAATATGATTGTCCAGTGGTTTCGGGAAAATGGTTTGGCTATCAATGCTTACAAAACTTCTGTAATTGATTTTTCAATTTTGGCCAAGCGTAATGATAATCTGACTATCTTGGTCGATGAAGCAGAAGTCTGCTCCAATGACAATGTTAGGTTTTTGGGGTTAAATGTTGATAGACATCTTAGATTTTCTGCTCATGTTAGCGATGTCGCACGAAAGTTATGTTCTGGGATTTTTGTACTTCGTAGACTAGCTTTCTTTACAAATAATGAGGTTCTTCTTAATTCATATTACGCGTTGATTTTTCCATATATTTCATATGCTGTCGCAATCTGGGGTTCAGAACGATCTATAAACAAACCCATTTTTGTCCTCCAAAAGAGGGCAGTGCGAATTGTTGCTGGTCTTCGAAGGAGGGAATCATGCAAGACCGTTTTCAGGGAACTAAAACTTCTCACGTTCCCTAGTATTTATATTTATCAAACTTTGATTTTTTTAAAGCAGAACCACAGTATTTTCAATTCCCTTGTCCCTCAATCTAACTATGGCCTCAGAAAAAGAAACAAACTAAATATTCCTTATCACAGTACCTCTTTCTTTAAAATCCATACATACTATAATGCAACACCTGATGTCCTTAAAACTGAATCGGATGATATTCAGTTTAAAAGAAAGCTTAAGTCCTTTTTATTGGAGAAGTGTTTTTATTCCGTAGATGACTACATTAGTGGTAGATATGCTACTTCCTGATCTTACTTGTATGGTTCTTACATTGTTATTTTGTTATTGTATTCTTACTATAATTACCTTTGGGTGACGCAAGCCAATGCATGTAATTTTGTTTCTATGGCAATAAAGAATATTTTGATTTGATTTGATTTGGTAATTGGTAAAAAACATACATGGAAGAACTAGATTAAAAATATTTAAGAAATACTAAACATAGTTGGTCTCTGCTTAAGGGTTCTTTTTACATTGTGTTGATAAGATAGTGATAAGAGTGGCATACCTCCAAAATACGTTGACAGATTTTTTTTCATATTTGGTTTGAAAAACTGTATAAATTAAGATATAGCAATGATGCAAAATGCCACTGGCATAGGTAAGCAAAAAACAAAAAATACATAAATTAATATACCCAAACCGAATTATTGTCAATTCGGGAACTCACCTACCATTGAAAGCAAAAAATCCCCAAAACAACCCCGTGATGGCGGTGGCAAAGGAATTTGTCGCTTTACTAAGAATGAGGCTGTAAGGATCGACGACCGTATAGGCTTTCATTACTAGTATTTATTCTTTTAGAACACCTAAAATACATTAATACTTGCAACTAGATCATCCTACACTTGCTACTACATTCTTGATACTAAAATAAAACAATGAAGTAATCATAACTGATTCATTACGTGGTGCTCCTGTTTAACAAGGTAGGTAAAAAATATAGGCAAAACGTGACACGTGCTCAGTTGAATTAGAATTTTCGCTAAAATAATTAAATTAATTTTGGTTTGTGTCCAAATGATTTTTTTATCTGTATTCATGTATCACTTTTAGACCTTTTAATACCAAATATTACCATATTTATTTGTCCGGCTTGTTTTTAATAATGTATTAGTAAAATAGATAGGGTGGCCATAAATGTTTTGGCCTAGACCGGGACAAGTACCCGGTGGTGGGGGGGTCCCCCGGTGAAGTCCGAAAACCTTTAGCCTTATTCTATGGAAATGGGTTTGAAAAATCAAAATTCATTACTCACACGGTTAAAAAATATGGGCCTAAATCATAAAAACTTCCTGTTCCTTATAATACCTACTTAAACTAACAAACAATGGCTTGGCTGAAGAACAGAAATCTTTTATATTTATGACTCCCACGTATCATAACACCTATTACCTGTAACCTGAATAACCTGATTTTTCGTGCACTTTTTAAAACTGTACTACAGTTTTTTCTTTCATAAGTTGCGATGAAACTATTGATTAATTATTATTTTTGTTAGTACAAATATTTATTCTTTTAAAATTTTCACGAAACCGGGACATTATAGGGAATTTTCGGAAACCGACGGGACGCCCTCAAAAGCGGTCTAAACCAAGACTGTTCCGGCCAAACCGGGACGTATGGCCACCCTAAAAATAGAAGAATTTATAGATTAACTTTCAACATGTGCTCACTTTAATTATATTACTTGACCACACAGGAAGTGTTTACAAAAATAATCTATTAATTCGTATTACTATTAAGGCCGAGATGCTCGAACATTTTGATAAAATATTTATTCATATTCGACCAGCATAACTTTAACAAAATGAATTAACAACAAAATTGTAATAATCCTATTTTGCTGTTCTTAATTTTATTTAAAATATAACTTATGCCGGTTAAATATATGGCTAAGTTCGGTATTAAAAGTCTGAGCACATATCAAATAACAAAATTCTTTAGTTAATTCAGTTCAAAACATTTTCTAGAACCTAATTAAAATTAGCGCAGGCTGTGAAACGGGAGCGCTACGTGATGAATCATCTCCGGCCACCGCCATCTTGTTGTAGGTCCGTGGCTCAAAAACTTCCTACACTTCCCACTTCACCCCTTCCCCCCCACAGGTTGAGCCACGGGACCTACAGATCTTAAGTCCGGCCCTGCTTCCCATAGTGCATAACTCCATCAGCACAAATCGTTGGGCCAACGTTGGCAAATGGTCGGCGGAAATGGTTGGCCAACGGTGGGCATGTCGCGAGGCGCGAGGTTGGCCAATCGATGGATTAACCAACCATTATCCAACAATGCCAACCAATATCCCCAAATGCCAACGGTTTATAATTTGTTATTTAAATGCTTATTTTATTTTTAAAAATCATGATTTATCTAATTGAATAGTTTAGTAAACCAATTATAGAAATGTTAATAAAGGAATTAAATTGCAAAAATATCGAGTCACGGTCGGGTCTCAAACCTACAACCTGTGAGTTACTGAACACTCGCCTTAACCCCCATGGCCAATCTACGAGGACCGACGGATGGACTGAGATATAAATATTACCAGTAGTCTGTACCTGCACGACTTGTACTAGTCTATATACTATTATGTTTTATTCTTCTAAGATTGGATAGTACTCGTTTTATTCTTCTACGTGAATCTACTCGTGCAAAAATCACTGTAATCAAAGTAGGAACAAGTTAATTTGATTTATCTATCTATGAAATATCAAAAACTTCTAGAAAATTAATATATATTTAATATAATTGTAATAATGCAAATATAATGTTAATTTATGTACGTCTATTGGTTACAGAGATATTGAAAGTGCTGAACAAAAGGCCAGTGGTGTGGAGCCCTAAAGAGGCTGTGTATCATGATTAGGCCTTGAGTGTATTTCGGCCTTAATTGCCATTATATTTCAGCTAGATTAGTTTGATAGTTGGTGTATGATGGTAAACATACAAAATTTGAATGTCAGTGGGGCAGAGCCCAAAAATGATGAGTGAAACATTAGGCTGGGTGCATGCAGCGCCGGATTTAGAAATTGTGAGCCCCTGGGCTCAACCAGTAGTGCGGGCCCTTGTAACCGTCAGTTTTTTATTTAGGGGCCTTCTTTTTTTTTGTTTTGCTTATATGAGGCTTTAATATGTGGTTCTGAGTGGTGTGGGCCTCTAGGTGCACGCCTAAGTAGAATATGCTTAAATCCGGCCCCTGGATGTATGATTCTCGTGTATTACCTTAATACAATCTTCCAACAAAATATTCCGCTCAATTGGTTTAGTGGTTCAGTAGTTGGTGACAGCGTCAGATGTAGGAGCCGTGGGCCCCTAGGCTTAGCCTATGGTGAGGGCCCTTGTTAACATCCAAATCCAAGTTTTTGACCTTTTTTTGCTTGTATCAGGACTTTTACATGTGTTTTTGTGTAGTGTGGATCCCTGGACGCGCGCCTATGTATCCTATGCTTAAATCAGCCCTGGTTGGTGAGTACATAACACGGGGTGGTGAAAGACTAGAGGCGCGGACCCTAAAGGATTTATTGAGCAGGAGCAGGCCTCAATCTGCTTTGGATTTGAGTGGATTAACATTGGTTATGAATTAGAACTAATGGTAATAAGCTAACTGCAAATTTTAGTTCCGTCGGTCCTGTCTCCAGCGACCAGCCAGCAGTAGTAGACGATAAAGAAAATTATGGGAGGAAGTTTGAAAATCAAGCGGGAGGATAATTTTATTTAATAGGTTTTAATTTGTAGTTGAATTTTGATAACCATTAGCATTTTATAATTAATTATGTATTCATTTTTGTATTTCAGGGCAATTATGCAAAGTTCCTTAAAAATCTGCATACAGAGCAGCTCGCTAAACTTCAGCTTAAAAACCAAAATGAATGTGAACTTCTTGAAGATATTAGGTGAGTAATTAATTGTAATTACTAGGTGGTGTGATATGCCTGGTGAGGGTGGTAATTATATTCAATAGTAACAAATAAATGTGACAATAGGGCTGTCCAGCTTGACTGTCTTAAAACTTTATGGGGTCATTTTTCTGGTCAAAACAAAGAAATGCCTAGTACAAAATAATTTTTTTTTATCTCGAGATCCTTTTATGTCTGTGAGCTTATATGGTTTTTTATCAATCCAATCCAGAAATAAAAAGAAAATACCAGTACGTAAATCTAACTTGCTATGTCCAAGGATGGATTTGGACTTGTCTATACCAACCTGGCAACCTAGAGTTTGGCTGGGCATTGGCCCAGGTATCACTGTCACTGTGCACACTGTTAGTTTTCACCAATTTGTTTTCCTGCAAGTTCATTTCCTTTCACTGACCTGGCCAAATGACCCATCACAGAATGTGTCTACTGCTTTAGTTAGCCACTCTGTCAAGATTCCCTGATTCTTATCTAACAGTAGTGTAGCCTCTAATATCTTTTGAACCTCACTATTTTAGAAAAAAATAATTGAATATCCAGTATTTTGTTTGTGTGAACAATATTTGCTCTTATACCTCGGTGATGGTCTGAACGTTATCTTTTTAAAATTATTCACTGCAGTTCTTAAATAGAAAACCAAGTTTTACTGTTTCAAACATCAATAAAGAATAATTTTAAGTAAACTGCATGCAACCAATAACTTATTATTTTGTTTCAGGAATTTTATAATAAAGCGATCAGCCATAGAAAAATCATACTCTGAGGTAAGCACAGTTACTTGCACAAGATTATTGTTAAGAAATTGCTATGCATATTGTAATATACTTGTAAATATGAAAATAAGACATGTTTGACTTTGCTGGTGATAAATATTTGCTACAGATAAGTTTATTTGTTATTTCGGGCACTCTTGAAGATTTCCTCATTCTTAAATAAGAAAATCCCCAACATTCCTGACATCAAGATTGTCTTTGCTGGTGATAAATATTTGCTACAGATGAGTTTGTTATTTCAGGCACTCCTGAAGATTTCCTCAGCATTCTTAAATAAGAAAATCCCCAACATTCCTGACATCAAGACTGAGGGCTCTGAGGAAAAATGGTATGTTTTTACAAAATTGCCTTTCAAAATTTGATCTATTTGGAAAGATTCGGTTTTCTCTTATTTAAAATCTCAGTTACCGGTACTTAATTATTGTTCACACTTCCATCCACTTGTCTTGGGAGCATATAGGCCTACCTAGCATGTGCCTTAGTTGTTATCTCTTGCAAATAAAACAGGATGTGGTATAGCTTAAACAAATCATGGAAAGCTAAACCCTTATTGCTTGTTTATTGTTTGAGACCATTATTTTATATATATCGGTCCAAATTTGACAGGGATTAACTTTTCACAATTATAATACTTGACAAAAAGATTTAAAGGCTGAATATCATAGGGTGGATGTTTTATCATTGATTGCCATCTTGTCCTAAGATTAGACTGAAGTCTCACTTAAAATATAACCAACTTTAATACATTTCAAACTAATCTAAACACTATTTTAAACAGGTCACCAATCGCATAGTAAAAGAGCTTTTATTTTAAATGAAAACCATGCAGTACAGTGAGATTGTTTGAACACAGCAAGTGCTTTTGTAAATAGATAATTTTTCGTTTGTTTTTTCTGATGCTTTTAGTTCTATCTATTTGTTTTATTAAAAAACGAGTTCGCACGCAGCACGCTGACGTTAGGGAAGTGAATTTCCACATACAAATTAAGCTTTTAAAACTCAAAATCAGTGTAAAAACATACATTATTCCAATTTTTATTAAAATCTGAACACAGTGATTTTTTGGCTGTTCTGATGCTCCTGGTTTCATTTACCTGCAAAGCTGGGAATACAATTTTGCGCATTATAATGTTAGGAGAAGGTCCAGACAGGCTTGAAAGTGGGCGTGAGGTTGCTGGGGATGATAAAAGTACTCTAACAAAGGAATAACAGGCTTTTCTTTAGTAAAACCCCCATAAGACAACGTACTGTGTTCAGTCGATACACATTTTCTTTAATAACTCGGTAAATATGTATGCTAGAATGACGAGAGAGGGCTTAAAACTTTTTTCTCATTAATTCCCATCTTTTTACATGCATTAATTTTATATACAGGGCTTTTCTGATCCTTTTTGGTCCCAAAAACTCGAAATTTTAAAAATTAATCCCCAAAAAAGGGGTTTAGAGTATTCCGATTGTTTTTCCTAACAAACTTGACCAACTGATTACCAAAAGGAACGTCCCCACCAAATTTGAAGTAAATCGGACAAAAAATGTGACTGCTAGAGTGCAAACACATTTATATATATATATATATATATATATATATATACAATTTTGAACGTCCTCCCAAAACGTGTTCAGGGGGTCACGTTAGGAACTTCTATGGTGGTCCCAGGCTTAAGTTCACCTTGCGGGTCATGCTAATAGTTCACTTTCCAAAGAAAATTCACTAATAAAACCTCATCTGCCCGTTGCAAGAGGACACTATTGTCCCAGGCCTACGCCTGTGCGCCAACTTATAGACAGAGAGAGTACCGTTGACATAAATAGTCACATGGGCAAGCCAGTGGTGACTGTTCGTGAAAAAGTATCACAGATGTCAGCCAGGATCGAACCTACGCTTGACCATGGCTGACTTGAGAGGTCAGTGCTCTATCTCTGAACTACCGGGTCCAGTCAATTCTTACAGGGATTTAGGAAGTTGATCAGATGATCGATTATAGTAGGTTTTGGGTAAGAGCAGACAAAACTCAACTTAATTTCTAAAATAGCTTTTTCAATCTTAATTACCCTTGTGGACCCCTCGAGCCTCGAGGCTTGTGATAGCTCATTTAGGCTACCTGTAGAAAATTCAAGATTAAGATTAACTTCCATAAGATTAGCTTACTTGATTTAATGTCTACAAATGTGATTCCAGGAACATGTGGAATGTGTGGCGTACTGTGCTGGAGGAGAATGAGAAGCTCGCGAGGGCGCGGCTAGCGGCTGTCGAGGTGTTCTCCCAGCACGTGGCGGACGATGCCAAGATCCTGAGGAATCACAAGATCATAAATGCTAAGAGGGTAGGCCGACTGTACAAATTATGATTTGGTTATTTTAATATTTTGTTGTGTTCAGCGAATACACTTTACTTTTTTTAAAAGTTAGAGTTAACAAAATATTTTGTCATACAACTTTTTTGCAAGGATGAGCCCATACATTGTAGCAAGGGAGATCAACAGGTCAAATACAACGGATATCCAACACAAAACAACCAATTAAAATCTGCTAGTAAAACCTGCCAATATTTTTTTTACCAGATCTAAATCTTGGTTCTTATGGAGAGTGGTTAGTATTGGCACAGAAAACTATAGGCTAATACACTACAGGCTGACTGTAATAGGAAAAGGGTTGCGCTTCCGTGGCAGCGTCACGAGTCGGGTTGCCGATAAGGATGGCAGTGGGTGTACTGGAATACGCCCCCTCCGAGTGACCTAGCGCCCACTAGCATTTCAAGCGGCCGGTGACCAAACTAACCATTGTTCGCAACTGCTGTTAACACGGCGGTTAGCCTTCTGTAGTGTTGTATTGTTTCCTGCGGTATTGGTTTACTGAATGTATAAAGTATAAATACAAATTAATTTAGTCCACAGTTAAATAAAATGTGCCTCTTTTCATGTTGTTGAACCAAGTTGACAATGTATTCATTTTATTAAGCATTTATTTGGATGTAGGTACTATAGACCACTATCACATCTAATTTTGAAATCAGCTCCGTGCTAGTATAGCCTAATTATTTATTCTGTATACTTTATTTATTTCACTCTGTTACAAGGTACAACTGTCTATAATAATTATATTATTTACAATCTGTTTATGAGTGAAGGACAGTAACAAATGTTATGGATTAAAATTTACTTTAGACCCCAGAAAATAAATAGTGTTTATTTCATCACCAGGACCAACCCATGACGTTTTTAGTATAAAGTTATTGGGGGGAGCAACTGCTCCCCCTTGCCACTCCCGAATTACATAAGGCGACCCGCCCGCTGAATGCAGAACAATCGGCGGACAGGGCCGCATTTAGCCAAACAGCACCTCTAGGCACTCAAAACAGTTGCTCCCTCCCTGCCGCAGTACCTGTCTCAAAACATAAATAATTGTCATTGAGTTGAATATATCGTTGAAATTTGGCTGCAGCCGCAACGCAACACAGAAAGGTCTTCACGAGGCTTGCGTTGCGTCTCCCTATTTCGCAGGCGTTCAAATCCAAACTGCAATAATTACGCGTCTGAATAAGCGCACGTTTCTTCTTTTGAACCCCTTAAAATTTGACGCCCCCTAAAATTTGGCGCCCTAGGCCTGGGCCTAGTGGGAAATGCGGGACTGTCAGTGGATATAATCTGCCTTTAGCTCACAGAGAGGAAGTCTGGGCAGATTTTGATATTTGCAATTGGTTAAATTTATTTTTTTGTAATCATCCATGTATAATAGGACGTAGGTATGTTTTGTTCAACTGAGTAAACAAAATGTAGATTTTTCTATATTAGATTGTGGATTAATATTTGTTTATTTTAAGCTGTTTTTGAGGAAATATGAAACAGTCTACTTGTAAAAATTACCATTAGTAAATAGTTTTTAATAATTCATAATCAATCATTTGTATTTTTTAACATAGGCTACATAATAATTGATTTATTCAATTAACGAGTTCAATAATTTGTTGCAGACTGTAGATCATTTGGCGACGGTTCAGAAAGAGCTGCAAGCTTGTGTTCAAGACATTGACAAAACAAAAAAACTTTACTTTGATGAGGAGCATAGCGCTCACGATGTTAGGGATAAAGCAAAAGACATCGAGGAAAAGTAAGTCATATTTTTATGTGCGTACTAGCTGTTTCCCGTCACGGCTTTGCCCGCATCACTACATATGCATTAATAAGATATGTCATTGATTAACAAAGGTCGCATCGTATTCCAAGGTAGTATTTTCAAAGACGTCCCACACATTTCTGATAAATGTTTGCTGCCGTTGGGCAGCCCTTACTTATCGAGCTTACTCTTCATGTCCAAGTTGCTGTTCTTCTGGAGTTTCTTCTGCTCTTTGTGCTGCGTGACGTAGAGATTGCCTTCTAATTTCAATTTATGCTGAATTCTAGCCACTTTATTAAATCTGGCATTTTCTAAACTTTGAAATAAATTTGATTTACGTTTCCCCGGCATTACAGTAGAGCGTCAAAAATCCGAACCAATTGGGACCGTAGGTGGTTCAGATTACCGATTTGTTCGGATTTTCAAACATAACCTAGAAATGCCTCTTAGACACATAATTAGGCCTACACTATTAAATATGCAGTTCTAGGCTATAGTAAATGAAACAAAAACAATAGTTTTTTGTACTTACGTATATTATGTACATTACTGTAGTTGGTTAAAAATAGACACGCCCAAGGTCATTTACCTGGCTCGGCGCGCTCACTCATTCCCCGCCGGGCGCCGGCAGTTTGGCGCGAAATTTTAAAACATATGTCGTTTCCGTGCTAATTCAATACAGTACAGTATTAATAACATCCTCAGGAGAGGTTCGGATTTTTGACGTTTCGGATTTTTGACGTTCGGATTTTCGACGCTCTACTGTATTATGATATAGTTTGATAAAATGTTGTTTTTAAAAAAGATTCAATCCTGTAACTACTGTGTAAGAGTTGTGGTTATATTTCATGGTGCTATAAAATAACTCACGAGGAAATTTGAAAAAAAAACTGAAAACCAAGGATCACTTCTTGAAATCCATATTTTCTACTTGTTTATTTTCTACTTGTTTTAATAACTAAATTCAGTTTCTTTCATTGTGGATATTTTATTTTCTGATTTAAACTAAATATTATCCAGTTAACCTTTCCATCTGACTGATGTACATATTTAAGTCAGACCCACAGTTAATTCATTAATATATTTGTAAGCCTATTATAGATTACTTGAATTCAAGATGGTTTAACATGATCTGTAATATAAACTAAGTTTTTTTTAAATAGAATAAAGTAAAGATTTAATTTTAAATCTACAAACACGATTAATTAGTGGGCATATTATTTTCAGTTTTAATACTATTAGATTTAATTAAGTCATCAAGTTTAGTTTTTTTTAACGAGTTATATTTACACTTTTTTGAGAGGCCTAACCTAATGCAACTTTGTAAAAATAGTTATTTTAAAATACGTCTTCCATTGTAACTTTTAATGCATTTTCTTGTTTCAGGTTAAAGAAGAAGAAAGGCTCATTTTTTCAATCAATAACTTCGCTCCAAAAAAACAGTCAAAAGGTAACTAAAAACATCACGATATAATGTTGTCTTATATAAGCTTTACAATGCTGGTACAACTAAATATAAACTTTAAGTTTGTGAAAGGAAATTTGAATTTCATGGAGATACCATCTCATGTCTTTGATAATTGTAGTAAATATTTTATTTTTATTCAGTAAATAATATTTTCACCACACTGTGCTGTAATCACCTGTTTTCGGAACGTCATTTGAATACCGAAAGTAGAGTTTTCCCCCCAAGGGCCGAAAGTCAGCTGATCTATTTAGCCAGTGTTGCCAACTTGTTTTCAATCGTACACGACGTTACCTGGTTAATACATGCATACTATTTTGTGTTCTTTGGTTGAAACACTGGAACAAATAACCATAAAATTCAAAACATTGTACTATCGATGATTTGTTTATTGGTTAACTGATTTTAGTCTGAGATTGCATGAGACCGCTCGTGTTTTATGACCGATCACATTTAAGCCCTTAATAATTGTAGAATGGTGAAAAATAGCGTTTGCACCCCTGCTGAAAGGGTTTTGCATAGCCCTTGAACGATTTATGACCTCGACTTCGTCTCGGTCATAAAACACGATCTCGGGCCAGCAAAACCCCACTTTCGGCCCTTGATGCGAAAAATACTATTGTTTAAATATACCTTGTGAAAACAATTTTGTTTTCAAATTAGTGAAAATATGATGTGTTACTAGAGGGATGTAGTACATTCAGCCCAAAGATGCTAAGCTGCCTTATCAAAGAAGGTTATATCATTTGGTTCCACGAAGCATCATTACCATTTTTTTTGCCTATGTCAGAAAACATTTAAAGTCAAGCACTCATATAGATTTTACAAGCTTCCTTACCACTCCAAGCTTTTTTCTGAATATGTGAATATACCATTAATGATGAGGAATGCTGTAAAACGGCCATTTCAGGAAACATCTCTACACTCTGGACTTACAAACGAGAGCCAGGAGACTTTGCAAACAGTCTGAGGAGACTGCCAAGCATGTCATACTGGACTGCGAGAGACTCGGGGCAAGGAGAAGGGCTCTGTTTGGTTGCAAGGGCTCTGTTTTTTGATGAATGAGACGTTAGTATTGAGAAAAACTCCTGGATCTTGTAAAGAGTAGGGATATTGATTTATCCAACTAATATACTAGGGGTACACAATAAGCTTCGGTTGACTTGTGAGGATCTCTGAATCCGCCCCTTCAACAACACATAACAACACATAAGCTGTAAAATCAAACAAGAATAAATACAATTAATTTTTCAGGTAACATCCAAAAGAGATCAGTTGGAAGAGAAGCCCTGAAGGGCTCTGTTTGGTTGCAAGGGCTCTGTTTTTTGATGAATGGGACGTTAGTATTGAGAAAAACTCCTGGATCTTGTAAAGAGTAGGTATATTGATTTATCCAACTAATATACTAGGGGTACACAATAAGCTTCGGTTGACTTGTGAGGATCTCTGAATCCGCCCCTTCAGCAACACATAACAACACATAAGCTGTAAAATCAAACAAGAATAAATACAATTAATTTTTCAGGTAACATCCAAAAGAGATCAGTTGGAAGAGAAGTCATCAGGGGCGCGGAACGACTACTTGCTGAGTCTGGCAGCGGCTAACGCTCACTCCGTACGCTACTTTGCTGTGGACCTGCAAAACGCCATTCAGGTTTGCTGATTATTTTTTGCACATCATTAGAAAGAACACCTACTGCAGAAAGTAGTATATTTCATCTCTAGGACCAAAAGTAAAACTTTTCAATACAAGCTCAAGTTTAGCGGCAGAGGTCGGAAATGAGCAGATTGAAAAACCAACTTTGGTCCTAGTAAGGAACTATATTTTTCGTTGTACTGCAATCAACAGCTGTTTTTATAGCAGTAGGCTTATGATGAAAAAAGGTTTCTTTCATAAAGTAAAATTTCACTTAACAGGTTCACTGTGTTAATCAAAATAATTGCATTTGTTTCCTTGCAATGCAACTGCAGGGAATCCTGTGTTCCGCACTGAACATGTTAATGGATAATGTCAAAGTGAACATGAAGTTGTAATTATCTTAATGTTGCATACACCCAGGCATGTAATTCTTTTTTCATGGAAACCTTAGTAATAAAAGCCTAAAGTTGGTTAGGGAGATATTTTACCAAATATAAACAAAATACCCCCGTCTCAGCAAACCTGCGGACTCAGCGAATTTCCAATGCATAATATTTGTCTGAATTCCACATAAAGCCGCAAACCAAGTTTCATAAAAATATATTCACATATAAGCGATTTTAATTATTCTCCATAAGAATAAAATTGGTAATGAGTATGTAGGTTTGCTGAAACAAGGAAGAGAAACAATAGGTTTTTATGCAAATATAAATAGAATTTAGCTAGGCGAAGCCACATACTAAGTTTCATCGATATTCAATCATAAATAAGCGATATATGACATTCTAGTTATTCTCCATAAGAATAACATGGGGGCTGAGAAAGCAGGTTTGCTGCACAAGGAACAGAAAAATGGGTTTTTATATAATTATCAATATAACTCAACCAAGTGAAGCTACATACCAAGTTTTATTAATTTATGTTCATAATTAAGGGAGTCAGTACATTTTACTTATTCTCCATAAGAATAACATGAGGCTGAGTACGCAGGTTTGCTGCTACAGGAATAATCAACAAAAAATCAAATTTTTGTGCAAATATCAATATACCAGTACTACTTGAAGCCACATACCAAGTTTCATCAACATACATTCATACAGTGGTTAATTTCAGTGGGAACGCAAGGGAACGGCGTTCCCTTACCTCCCATGAGTGCCGGAACGCAAGGGAACGCACGTAACTGTAAAACTACAAATTTAAATTGTAGGTAGGATCAATTTTAGACTTAGCTCACGAGCGGCTCAGAAGTCATAAGCAGATAATAAGCGCTCAAACAAGCGATTGTGAGCTGTGATGAGTCATGCGCGGAATAAGGGTGGGAGGTCAGTCATCCTCGTCCGCGCCACACAATAACAAAACAATACACCTCCCCCTCCATTCCTTCACTGCGCCCTCCACGCCACCGCCACCGCACACACATCAGACAGCATTGCATTGTGGGAACTTTTTTCCTAAAACTCGTTTTCTTTTAATATCTTTTAGGCTTTTAGAACACTGAGTTTTCAAAATCATTACTTGTAGTTGTGTTGTTAACAAAAAGCTTTTCTGTTTTTGTATTTTTTTGTACTTACAGTTAGATTGGTATTGCTGTTTTGTAGTTTCCACTTTTAAAAATTAACAAACAACTGATCTTAACAACAGTCTAGGCATTGCCTTACAATATTAAATTAAAAAACCGTACACCTACTTCATAATCAGCAAATACAAAAACCTTAATTTTTAAAAATGTCATTACATTTTAAAAATAAAACAGTGTTACTACTACTAGCAACAATTTAATGGTTTAGTTTAATATTTAGGCTATTAAACCTTTTTATTTTTCTTATTCAAAAACATATGTTTACGTATTGATATGTATTATTACTTCTGTACTGTACATAAATAAAAATGTAAATAAGGCTTTCTTTGTTTTTATTTTACCATTCATTAAAAAAGTATATTTGCTATCGTAACCTTCATACAAAATGGTTGGTGCAAATCCAAACAAGTGTATAGGAAATTTAGATTAGGCACCGAGATGTTAACGGGATGGGGGCAAAGGAATGTTTAACTAGGCCTTATTAGAAAATGTAGAGGGTGGTTTATAAGAACAAATGAGCGTTCCAACACCTAAAATTTTAGAAATTAAGCACTGCATTCATAAATAATCGAGATATCAAATTGTATTTATTCTCCATAAGGATAACATTGGACAATGTACTGTGTTTAGCACTTTGAATATCTCTGCAACGGTTGGGTGTAGAATCACAATTTAAACACCAAAATGATTGTTTTGTGGAACTGAACAGATTGGTAAAAGCAAATGTGAAGTTTACATTAAAATAAACTGAGGAAAAGCCAAAAACATTTTTCCCATAAGATTAACATGGAAGATTTTATGAGCAGGTTTTTTTTGGATTTTCTCCGCAACCACTTAACCTAGGTTAATAATTCAAGATACTAAATTATTTGTTTTTTTAAGCTCTAAAACATGGTTAAAACCAAAATTAATTTTTTTTTAAATTTTAGGGTGAAAAATGCAAAAAACTGAATTTTGTAAAATTTAAAACCCCGATAAACCCCCCTTCCCATGGTCCGATTTTTCTGGTTTTCGAACTTAAAGTCATGAATGTCATTGTACACATTTGAGCCAAATTTCATCAAAATCGGACGTTTTTACTCAAGTTATCGTGTTAACGGACACATATATATAAATTTGAACGAATAGTGTTTTTGGCATCTGGGAACCTCAAAACAAAAAGTTATCATGGTCTCGGGCTTAAGTCTTACCATGAGACCTACGGTAATAGCTTCTTCCCTATAGGGGAAATTCGCTAAAAATTGTATTCCTAAAATCGATGTGATCTTTCCAAAGAAGTTGAAACCAAAATTCAACTATACAGTTTTATTTCAAGCTTGTTAGCGAATTTCCCCTATAGGGAAGAAGCTATTACCGTAGGTCTCATGGTAAGATTTAAGCCCGAGACCATGACAAATTTTTTTTTTAGGTCCCCAGATGACTAAAACACTATTCGTTCAAATTTATATATATGTATATATATATATATGTGTGTGTCCGTGAATGCGATAAATTGAGTAAAAAACGTCCGATTTCGATGAAATTTGGCTCAAATGTGTAAAGTGATATTTATGACTTTAAGTTCGAAAACCAGAAAAATCGGACCATGGGAAGGGGGGTTTATGGGGGTTTTAAATTGTCCAAAAATCAGTTTTTTGCATTTTTTACCCTAAAATTTTTAAAACACTTAATTTTGGTTTAGACCATGTTATAGAGCTTAAAAAAACAAATAATATGGTATTTTGAATTATTAAGCTAGGTTAAGTGGTTGCGGAAAAAATCCAAAAAAACCTGCTCATAAAATCTCCTATGTTAATCTTATGGGAAAAAGGTTTTAGCGAATTTCCCCTATAGGGAAGAAGCTATTACCGTAGTCGGCATGGTAAGACCTAGGCCCGGGACCATGATAACTTTTCGTTTTGAGGTCCCCAGACCCCAAAAACACCATTCGTTCGAAACTGTATATATATATATATATATATATATATATATATCTATATATATATATATATATATATGTGTCCGTGAGCACGATAACTCTCGTAAAAATTATCCGATTTTGATGAAATTTGGTATAAAGGTGTAAAGCAACATTTATGACTTTAAGTTCGAAAACCAGCTAGATCGCTCTATCCGAAGGGGTATTTTGGGGGGGTTTTGTACCCCAAAAATGGGTTTTTTGAATTTTTTACATATAATTTTGGAAATAGTCAAATTTTATTTGTTCCCATTGGATTCAGCTTAAAAAAACACACAATTTGGTATTTTGATCATTTCTCTACGTCAATTGGTTACCGAGATATTGAAAATGCTAAACACAGTACGTTGTCCAATGTTATTCTTATGGAGGAAAATAAAAATTTTATATCTCGCTTATTTATGAACATATACTGACGAAACTTGGTATACGGCTTTATCTGGTTGTGGACCATTGATATTTCCTCAAAAAAACAATTTTTTGACAAAGGCTCCCGTAGCAGCAAACCTGCGTACTCAGCCCCATGTTATTCTTATGGAGAATAAGTAACGTGTTATCTCCCTTAATTATGAAAATAAATTAATTAAATTTGGTAAGTAACTTCACCTAGTTGAGTTATATTGATATTAGCATAAAACCCCATTTTTTCGTGTTCCTTGCTTCAGCAAACCTGCATACTCAGCCGCCATGTTATTCTTATGGAGAATAATTAAAATGTCATAAATTGTTTATTTATGAATGTATATTGATGAAAATTGGTATGTAGCTTTATGTGGCATTAAGATTAATATATATGCATTGGAAATTCGCTAAGTACGCAGGTTTGCTGCTACGGGGGTATTTTGCTTTTCCTAAGTTAATTTTAATGTAAACTTCACATTTGCTTTTACCAATCAACTCAGCTTCACAAAACAATCATTTTGGTGTTTAAATTGTGATTCTACGTCCAACCGTTGCAGAGATATTCAAAGTGCTAAACACAGTACGTTGTCCAATGTTATCCTTATGGAGAATAAATAAAATTTAATATCTCCAATATTAATGAATGTATATTGATGAAACTTGGCACGTGGGGTCACGTAGTACTGGTATATTGATATTTGCACTAGGGATGTGCGTAGTCGACTACAAATTAGTCGATTAGTCGACTAATCAAAACTATCGACTAAATCGACTACTGAAAAATATTAGTCGACTAATTTGAACGACTAATTTTTGATGTCGCAGCTTGTCAATTTTAGAAAACAGGAGTCGACTATTATTCTAAAAAACATCATTCGACTAACGACTAATGTTTTACGCCAAATAAGCTAGTAGATTTTAGTCGACTATTATTGCCGCTGAACGACTAATTTTTGATGTCACAGCTTGTCAATTTTAGAAACAGGAGTCGACTGTTATTCTAAAAAATATCATTCGACTAACGACTAATGTTTTATGCCAAATAAGCTAGTAGTTTTTAGTCGACTATTATTGCCGCTGTTATTGTTACCGGGCTACTGGGCTAGACGGCTAGACGTACAAGTTTCAACCTGTTCTCCCCTCCCCTACAGAATTACCCTTTTGTTTACCTCAATAGTCAATAAATCTTGTCTATATCTGTATATCTGAGATTTTTTTTCGTAGGCATACCTTATAGTCAATGATAAATTTAAGTCTTATATCCCACTTTAGCAACAAAACAAAACCATATTCTACGGGAAGGGGACAAACTATATTATAAAACTAACTATTATAAACTATTACTAAAAACTATATTTATATAGACTATAACCAAATCCAAACAAATAAAACATTGGATTTATCAAATAATGAGATAGTTTATTGTTAACTAGGTTCATATAGGTGCATTAAATACATTTTATGTTTTGACGAACTTAAAAATACGTCAGAGTGATATAAGATAATAGCTTTAATGTACTAAGTCTATGTATTGTGCCATCGAAAATAATTTAGACTTGTGTTAGTCGACTAATTCGGCAGAATGATGAATTAAGTGAGGGTAGATCATTAAACCGCATAGTTAACTGATAATAAGCT
The DNA here is from genome assembly GCA_963675035.1 of Allygus modestus. Taxonomy (NCBI): domain Eukaryota; kingdom Metazoa; phylum Arthropoda; class Insecta; order Hemiptera; family Cicadellidae; genus Allygus; species Allygus modestus. Next base: position 104,418,956 of record OY776114.1, read on the forward strand.
TAAGAGTAGTTTCGACTAATATTAGTCGACTAATTAGTCGATAGTTCCATTCGACTAACGACTGATTAGTCGATAGTGAAAAGTAGTCGATAGTGCACATCACTAATTTGCACAACAAATTGATTTTTTGTTGATTATCCCCGTAGCAGCGAACCTGCGTACTCAGCCCCCATGTTATTCTTATGGAGAATAAGTAAAATGTAATGACTCCCTTAATTATGAACATAAATTAATAAAACTTGGTATGTGGCTTCACCTTGTTGAGTTATATTGATATTTGCATAAAAACCTATTTTTTTAGTTTCTTGTTGCAGCAAACCTGCTTACTCATCTCCCATGTTATTCTTATAGAAAATAATTAAAATGTTATATAGTGCTTACTTATGATTGAATATTGATTAAACTTGGTATGTGGCTTCACCTAGTTAAATTATATTTATATTTGCATAAAAACCAATTGTTTGTATTCCTTGTTTCAGCAAACCTATGTACTCATCACCAACGCTATTCTTATGGAGAATAATCAAAATTGTATATATCGCTTATATATGAATATATTTTTATGAAACTTGGTATGCGGCTTTATATGGTATTAAGACATATATTATGCATTGGAAATTCGCTGAGTACGCAGGTTTGCTGCGATGGGGGTATTTTCATAATTCCGTATGCTTTATAGATAATGGAAGCGAACGTGTATGAAAGAGTTCAAGATTACTTGATGCTCATAGCAAGAACAGAATTGCTCACTTGTACAGCCACTCAAACCTCTTTTGGGAGAATTAAAGAACAAGCTCATCAGGTAAGCAGCCTAACTCATTTTTATAGTAGGGTTTTCTTAAGCTTGGGTGGTGGAGGGGAAGTAGTTGAGGAGATGCAGTGACAATCTCATTATTGCGTCAGCCGCCATTGTTATTACATTGTTGAGTGTTATCAATACAACTGTCAACAATCATTACCACTGCTGCCGTGCCGCACTGTTGGCAACAAAGCGACCAGCTGGCTCCATTCTCCTACCCTCCATGAGCTCCCTTCCCTCATTTCCCCTCAAGCCACCCAAGGTTAACAAAAAACCACACTACATGCTAGTGGATATCAATAAATTCTAAATCGGTACCTTATAACATGTATTTAAATGATTTTATGAGCACATGTTAGCCAAATGGTCATGATATGTATTTTTGCTTTGCGCAAAATATCCTTCTACTAAAACAAATAGTGATATCCCAGATAAATTAATTGTATACTTCTACCCATCGTATAGAATGCCTTCAGTGGTGCATCCACATTTTAGTTGCAACAGAAAGTACCTCATGTTTGAATCATCAAACAAACTCTGAAACTAGGCTCTTTTGTCTCATCTGTTTTTCCCTGTTTGTTATAATTGAAAGTTATAATTAAAAGTAGACCTTCCAAGGGCTTGCAGGGAGTGAACAATGTTAACCAATCGAGGAACCAACCCAACCAAGGAATTGCTTATATAATATGTAAATACGACTTGCTGTGAATTATTAGCAATCCAGCGAGCAGATTTATTCTGAATGTGTATCGCAGCAACTAGGCTGCTGATGATGCGTTCAGAATAAATCTGCTCACTGGATTGCTAATAATCGATGGTAAGTCACATATTCTACAAATATATTTTGTAGATATTTCAACAACCTTCACGTGAATATATTTTCATCAATTAATCTTATCGACCCCGATACTCTTACCTCCATTGTGTTTTGTACAAAAGGATTGCAAATGTGTAATTTTTCTACTGAAAGTTTTTCCAACAAAAAGTTATTAACCCATTGGCCTATGAATCTTTTAGCCACTGGTCACCCCTAGGAAATCCTATTACTTTTACTATTTGGCAAGCTTTTGAAAAAACTCAATAGCTTCATTATTATTTATCAGAACTCTTTCAAACTTTGTAAATGTATCACCCAAATATTCAGCTACCAAAAAATATTGTTTTTCTTTTATTGTATGTTTTAATAATTTCGTCTTCAGGCACTTCATCAGACTCACTAGCACTTTCACTATATTCAGAAATTCGTATGTGATCATTGTCCCCTATTTCACTGTCCACATCAGTCACTAAATAACCATTATCTATAATTCGGTCGATTGCACTAGAACGTAAACAGTCGATTCCACGACCCGCCATCACTACAAACGTAAACAAACATTCACAACACAACTTGACAGCTGTCGAAAAATCAATATTTTTCCACCAAAGTTAGGCCTGCCAACTTGAAAAACAAAATCGAGAGACTCGGTGAAGCAATAGCAGTCGGCAATGTAGTTTGTCCGATTAGTGCTGCTACACAACGAGAAAACTTGAAATTACTGGCGTGCGGTCGTTACTCGATAGTGCGGTCCAAGTATCGATAGGCGCCCACGTGCTTCGGCGGTTGGCGACCATCAAAGTATGCCAATGGGTTAATTCCACTGAATTCCATGTTTTCAGTATTCATGATATTTTTAAGTTCTCTTGTTCTCTTGTTAATTGTTAATGTTTTTTCCAGTTAAGTCGAGACTACAATATCCAGTGTGTGTACCTGTACTACCCAGTATTAAAGCAACATATAACATATGATTTTGAACCTTGTGACAACGATACAATAGAGAAAATAACAGCGGAACACCAATCTGCCGTGGAAACGTTGCGACGGGAGGCGAGGCGGTGGGCAACGAGAATAGCGAGGGAAAACAACAATATCAGAGAGTCAACCCGCAAACTACAAGTCTTCCAGGCTCTCAGAGAATCTGGGCAGAAGGTGAGTAGAGTACGATTCTCATTAGGTCAGATCCGGTTTATTAGATTGCGTCCGTGCGATGATTGTACCGTACTTGGTGAAATTGTTTCCAAAAATAGATTAATAATAACATTTTGTTCGTGTCAAATTTTAAACGATTGTTGATTTGACAGCTATTGATGTAGTAACAAAATGCTAGCACAACATCAAGAACAGAAGTTTCAGGTATAGGAGCCTAACGGGTAAAAGAACACTGGAATGTCAATCAACATAATATGTACAAGAGGTTTTGAGTTTGGGCTTATAATTATCAACACAAAATAGGGAATTTTTAGATATTTTGTTCTTTTAGCGAATTTCCCCTATAGGGAAGAAGCTATTACTGTAGGTCTCATGATAAGACTTAAGCCCGAGACTATGATAACTTTTTGTTTTGAGGTCCCCAGATGCCAAAAACACTATTCGTTCAAATTTATATATATGTGTCCGTTACCGCGATAACTTGAGTAAAAAACGTCCGATTTCGATGAAATTTGGCTCAAATGTGTAAAGTGACATTCATGACTTTAAGTTCGAAAACCAGTAATGTCGAACCACGGGAAGGGGGGTTTATGGGGGTTTTAAATTTTACAAAAATCAGTTTTTTGCATTTTTCACCCTAAAATTTTTAAAAAACTTAATTTTGGTTTTGACCATGTTATAGAGCTTAAAAAAAAAATAATATGGTATTTTGAATTATTAACCTAGGTTAAGTGGTTGCGGAGAAAATCCAAAAAAACCTGCTCATAAAATCTCCCATGTTAATCTTATGGGAAAAAGGTTTTTGGCTTTTCCTCAGTTCATTTCTTTGTAAACTCACATTTGCTTTTACCAACCAGTTTAGCTCTACAAAACAAACATTTTGGTGTTTAAATTTTGATTCTACGTCCAACCGTTGCCGTGATATTCAAAGTGCTAAACACAGTATGTTGTCCAATGTTATCCTTATGGAGAATATTTAAAATTTGTTATCTCGATTATTTATGAATGTATATTGATGAAACTTGGTAGGTGGCTTCACCTAGTACTGGTATATTGATATTTGCACAAAAAATTGATTTTTTGTTGATTATCCTCTTAGCAGCAAACCTGCATTCTCATCCCTAATGTTATTCTTATGGAGAATACGGAAAGCGTTATATCTCCCTTAATTATGAACATAAATCATTAAAACTTGGTATATAGCTTCACCTGGTTGAGTTATATTGATAATTGCAAAAAACCCGCATTTTTATCTTCCTCGTTGCAGCAAACCTGCGTTCTCAGCCCTAATGTTATTCTTATAGAGAATAAATAAAATTCTATATATCACTTATTTATTTAAGTATTTTGATGAAACTTGGTAAGTGGCTTTATGTGGTAGTAAGAAATATATTCATTCATAGGAAATTCGCTGAGTACGCAGGTTTGCTGCGACGGGGGTATTTCTATAACCGTCCAAATTAATTCTGTGTAGGTACTGGTTTATGAATATTTGTATTAACTTACATCATCTTTAAACACCCTTACATGCAATGTTAGTAGGGGGTATCAAAGGCAAGAGTAAATATTTGTAATAGTAATAAAATTATAATATAAGACTTTCGTTTTAAGAAATATTTTATTCAAGCAAATAGCCAATATTCATAAGATAATATTTAGTTGAATTTCGACTACTGGGCGATTGCTAGTAAATATTAAGATGCACTCAAAATTAGCAGACGGTATATCATAAATTATTTTAGATAAATAAAATTTGTATGTATTGTTAAATTACATTTCAGGGAATTTCCCCTATAGGGAAGAAGCTATTACCGCAGTCGGCATGGTAAGACCTAGGCCCGGGACCATGGTAACTTTTTGTTTTGAGGTCCCCAGACCCCAAAAACACAATTCGTTCGAAACTGTGTGTGTATATATATATATATATATACTCGCTTCGCTCGCTGGGGGCTCTGCCCCCAGGTAGTTTTCGGGTGCTTAGTACCCATGGCAATGGTCCGGGTACCTAGCTTAAGTGAAAGTGGTGTCATATTAAGTGACCCAGAACCGACATTATACTACTACTTATACAAAAAATAGACAAATCAGCAGTTATTTAAATATGAGGGGGTTACAATTGAAATAGTAGAGTTTGGGAATGTTTAAGGATATTTGAGGGTTCAAGGCACATGCATGCTATATCTGATATACCCAAACAGATAATTTGCCACCCTCTCCCCTCCTAGACCTCCCCTACCAACCCACTTCCCCAACCCCTAGATCCCTAGACCATTGTGGGAGGCTTCGCCCCTAGATCGATTGGTGTGAATCATCAAATCTGTTTACGTGATAAAAAATGCAAAACCTCGAAAAAATGTTGAAATTTGAAAAATCTAGCACTATCTTAACGGTGAAGGATACGAGATACGACAAAAGTCAAAAGTCAAAGTTTTAGATCGTCTAAATTTCTTGGCAAGTGGAGGTATTCCGTTTATCGATAGGACCATCCGTTAGTCCGCTAGAGCTAAAATAAAAAAGCACTATTTTGGACATATCCAAATTTTCCTCCATTTTAAATTTTTTTATGTGGTTCTGATTAAAAATTATACCTTTTTGCAATTTCCCTGGAGGTTTTAATAGACAAGCTACATGTAGGCCTAATTCCACGTTTATAGCTTGTCTATTACCTGAGTAAGTCGATAATGCAGTTTGTCATTTATGGAACAATTAGGGTTTTTTGAGGTGTTTACTTGTAAAAACATGTTAGTTTATCAACTAATTCGTGAAGGTTAATGTGTAAACATATTGAGTGCCAAATATCAAGCATTTATATTCTAAATTAAAGTGATAGGAAATTAAAATCCACGAAAATAACCGTCAAAATTGCCTAAAATTTGAAAAATCTAGCACTACCTAAGGGTGAAGGGAGCGAGATACGACAAAATGTCATAGGACCAAAGTTGTAGATCTTGCAAAATCCGTGGCATGTGGTGGTGTCCGTTTTTCGATAGGTCAATCCGTTCGGCCGCTAGAGATCAAAAACTGTAATTTTAAAATAAGCCTTTTTTGTGGGGTTTTAAATATTTTTTTGGGGGGGTTAAGATAGAAAACCGTCGGTTTTGGCGATTTTCCTGGGGGTTACAAGCTATAAGCTACCTGCATGCAAAAGTTCAGGTTTCTAGCTCGTCTAGAAGTGGTCTAGAATTCGTATACCTCAGTGAGTGAGTGAGTGAGCGAGTGAGTCAGTTACACATGCGGCTGTATATCACCCCCCATGTTATTCTTATGGAGAATCATTAAATGCTATGACTCTCTTAATTATGAATATAAATAAATAACAACTGGTATACGACTTCACCTAGTTAAGTTCTATTGAAATTAGCGTAAAAACCCATTTATTGTGTTCCTTTTTCCAGCAAACCTGCGTATTCAGCCCCAATGTTATTCTTATAGAGAATAATTAAAATTGCATATATCGCTTATTTATGAATATATTTTTATGAAACTTGGTAAGTGGCTTTATGTAGTATTAAGACATTATATCTCCATTGGAAATTTTCTGAGTATGCAGGTTTGCTGCAACGTGGGTATTTAAAATTTTGTTGTCTTTGCCAGTGGCATATTTACATAAAACATTTTCAGATGACAAATAACAGTCAAAACCTTTCAACGTCTTTTATGCCACCCCAGAAATCGAACCTATGACTTCTTGCACCTCTCAATGACTTATTGTGTTCTGTAAGGCTAACGAGTTTAACGTGCTACGATTAATGATATCCTGTTTTGTTCCAGAACGACCCCAATGATCCAAATGGACCAGACCTAGAAACAAAAATAGACGAGCTTCGACAATCAGTAAGAAGATCTGAGGTATGGAATTTAATCACCTAATTAGTTAGTTGCTGAATTGAGAATATATATGTTTTAGTAATTGAGTCTTTCTCAACTATCAAAATATAACTTTTGTCAAAAAGTGTGGTTAAAAATAACTTGGTTCTCATAAACTCAAGTGGTTTTAAGATTTGCTTATTTGCTGAACTGAATATGAAATGAACAAAAAAGTGCCGGGGATCTATCAGCAAACATTGTGAAATCTAACTAAAATATATAACAAGAGGCAGCAAATAAAGAGGTCTGTAGATCGAACTACTGTTGTCAATGTTTAGATTGTCAAACTTGTAACTGTGCCAAGTGGTGTTTGATTTTAAATTTTGTTTTATACCGGTTTCATATTTCTTCATCTACAATTATGGGGCATCTTTTTCATGATTTCAAGCCCGATTACTCATTTAAATTTAGCAATTGTGTAACAACACAATTCAAAACCAGAAAGAGTTTTATCCCTACACGGCAGAACCTTTGGTGTGCCTGTCTATTTCAATAGGGTATGTAGCTTATCAAAGTGTTTGAAGTTGATAATAAAATAATAAAGTGAATTTTTAAAGAACTTAAAGTAAAGTCTTGGCTTTATCTCTTTGCCTTTTACAAGTTTGAGTCCTATTGACACCAAAATTAACTCTCTCGTTCTGTATCTCTATATTAATGTGGTTAATGGTCATTAAGTGACAAACTATAGTAAGAATTCTGTTTTACAGACTGCCAAAGTAAAAGCGGAAGCGAGAATAGAATATTTACGAGCAGGGGGAGGTAAGTTAAAACCATAAGATTTGTTGCTTTACTGTACTTCTGACTTCAAGATAAGGCCTTCTCTCGTTGATTCGCACATTAGTATTGATGTCTTCAAACTGCACGGCACTTACCTGAAGTCTACTTTTTACCCTTGTATGTGTCCCATAATATGTCACACATTCATGTAACTTACTCGCCTTTTTACCCTTGTATGTGTCCCATAATATGTCACACATTCATGTAACTTACTCGCCTTTTTACCCTTGTATGTCCCATAATATGTCACACATTCATGTAACTTACTCGCCTTTTTACCCTTGTATGTGTCCCATAATATGTCACACATTCATGTAACTTACTCGCCTTTTTACCCTTGTATGTGTCCCATAATATGTCACACATTCATGTAACTTATTCGCCTTTTTACCCTTGTATGTGTCCCATAATATGTTACACATTCATGTAACTTACTCGCCTTTTCAATGTCTGTCTTCAGTGTATCTGCTATCCATAAATGTTATTTTCTTATGGCTGTTGGCATAAGCTTAAGTCTTTCAGTAGAAAATTGTTTGAACCAATTTTGGGAAACAGGTCCTCTATTTGGATGTATGTTGTAATACAACTTTATAACCAAACGAAAACAAAAATACGAAGAAACAAACCTCCATTGATGGAGGAATTGGATTAATTAATGTAAGATATGTCAAATAAATATAATTAGTCCTTAACACTTATTAAAACCTGTAGGACTAATGCATGAAGGCTACCGTTGTTAATGTTGTTAATTGTTATCTGTTGTTTCAGTTTGATTTACTTAATTCTCTTTCTCCCTAAAATTTATTTACAAAATTAGGATTAAATTTTCCTTGGAAGTTAGCATTTAGACAACAGGATATATTGATTTTTGTACAAATTCATCTTAAAAACCCAATGACATAAAGATCAAACTTCTCCGAGTCAAAATGAACAAACTCAAATGAGAAAACTCAAATACAAGTTGCTCTTAAAGTATAAAGAATTCGCTCTTTGTATGGCTTATTTCTTATTTAGTACACTCTTGTTCAGTCATGGTACATTTTATGGTTTTCAAGATAGTTTTATGGTTTAACAGTGAACGTGGACGAATGGATGCAAGAAGTAGACAATCTAAGCGTTCAGGATCTTCCTCGGTCTGCCAGTTCAATGTCCGTACACACTGATGCTTCTGGAACAGGGGTCAGTAGACTTTTAGTACCTAGCAATCTTAATATATAAATGCGTAGGAAAGCATAGGAAACAGTGGTCGATTTCTGTTTTTTTTTACACCTTTCTGAAGCTTTCATTCAACCTATAAGGCTGAAACTTGGACCATTCATACACAATTAGATGGGGAAGATCTCCATAGAGATTGACTTTTGTTGATGCCCTTATTTGCACTTAAAAATTAAACACTGTAAAACTTACTATTGATAAACTGTAATAGTAGTTACAGTTGATGATTACAAATGGTGTTTAACAATCAGCTGTGATAAAATCTTGCAATAAAAAACAAATCAAACCACTCTGTCCAGTTGTAAAAGTAAGGAAGGATTGTGGTGGGGGTAGCTTTCCCCCACTCCATCAACTAACCGGCCTCAAGTCATCCCCGTACATTACCTACCTAAATAAATTAAATGTTGCAACATTTACAAGTCAAAAGTGTGCAAATACAAACATGTAATTTCATTTACCAGAATTATAAAACATATATTTATGCTAAATGTATTATATTTATACTACTTCATGTCTAAATTTTGGGTTGGCATTAAAAATATATAGTTAAATAAAAGGTTCAAGTTACCTACTCCATCAATTTATTGGCTGGATTTATAAGGATACTAGTGTTTTGCCCTTTGAGCACATCTTCAGGCCAGAATGCCATTTTAAAACAAAAATATCATATGTTCATTCATCTCCATGCAGATAATTTCTTTATATATATATATATATATATATATATATATATATATATATATATATATATGTGTGTATGTATATAAAATAAATGGGTTTGCTGATGCAAACACATAAAAACTTTCAACTTTAAAAACTATATCCTAAATTATAATAAACTCGATATTACACACTTGGGCCCCCACGAAGTTGATGGATCATTATATATCATAATATTATGAAAAAATGTATATCTTTCTTGTACTTTTAAGGCTTTTAACAAAAACAAAAAATTGTTGAGAGTGTTAACGCTGGTGTTTCTGCTACAGGAGCCTCCTGGATCAGACTCGATGTACGACAGTGACTACAACGACGCGAGCTCAGAAGTGGTCGGGATGGAACAGCGGGAGAAATCAGAAGAGGAGAATGAGCAGCCTGAGACCTCCGAGGTGGATGGGGAGTGGGGTGCGTTACGAATCACCTGTGTGTTGCTTTGTTTTACGGTTATAAACAAGGAGTTATATCGGTAATTCTGGATACAACACTGCTTAAAGATATTCTTCGAAAAAGCGAGCCAGTGATTTTGTCAGGTTGGTACTCTGGTGAGGCAAGTTTCTCGTTCTTTGAACTGACCAGATTGGATGTTTTATTCTTATAAGTGAATCTGTTCATGCAAATCACTGAAATAAAAGTAATCAAAGTTGGAAAAACATTTATTGTTTGATTCATGTATCTATTTTTGCTGTGAAATATGGTATGCTATGAGAAAATAAACAAATAAAAGTTTATTAATTTTAAAGTCATGGATTTTTAAGTCATTTGTTTGACTTACTTTCTTGACTCGTTTGATTTCAGGAGTAGTTCTTTACGTTACGAAAACTTGGCGGAGAACAGCTTGTAATTTTGTTCATTAGAGTGTTTGACTCTGGTATTATCAATAAACCTCCTTGGTAGCAAATGTTGCTTTACTACCATTTTTAGCGTCAACTATTTTTTCATGTCATGATGACTCAGAAAGTAATATTTTAGCATATTTGAAAAAACTGTTATAATTTGTATCCATTTTAGTCCCTGAACAACTGTTTTTCTTAAGAATATTTCATTCGAAAATAACTTTTTGTTTAAATGTAGTGTAATCATGAGCTTTTGTGTATATTTTAACATTCTGACAACAGCAGATTACTACGATTTGTTAATGGTTCTCTAGTACTTAAAACGTCAGCAATTGATGCATGTAAAATTTGAACTGGCGTCAGAAAAAGGTATGTAACCAAATTTACAATTTGTCGCAACTGCAAATTTCTGAATACTTTTATAGAAAATGGACTGTTTATTAACAACTCGCACTGTGTTGTGGCAGCCATGTTGGAGCAGGAGCGCCAGACGATAGAGCAGCTGACGGCGGGCTGGGACGACCCCACGCAGGTGGACTGGGGGCCGGAGGAGGCCAGCGAGGTCACTACCGACACGGCCGACACGGTGGTGGCCGCCGACGCTGTGGTCACGTACAAGTGTACGGCCCTCTACAACTACACTGTAAGTCACGGGACACTATTAGAGTAAGAGGCAATCAGAAATAAACAAACTATTACCTTTTTGCAAACCTAAGCATATAATTCAGTCTTACAACATATTTTCCACCTGTTTTGTTTTCAGTGACCATCTGTTGCTGCAGTTGCACCTGAAATGTAAACTGCGACTGTTTTAAAGGCACTTGCATTAAAACTTAGCGATTTTATTGCAGGTAAACAGTTTGTGTTGCAATTTATTTTTAAACATTGAGCAAATCGTAAACAAGTAGCAGTAGTCAAACCATGTTTGTAATTTGATTAGTGTACAAAAAGAGGTTGAAATGAATAGTACACTCGTGTGCCAACTTACGTGCCTTTTATTCTAGCAAGAACTGTCGTACAACCATTTGAAAAACTTAACAATATTATTCAGCAGGTCAAAACAAACTAAAAATGTAGTATAACATGTGTACTATCTCGTTCTGTTTTCTGTCTATTGTTATCTTTGTATTTTTTACAAAAATCTTAACATCTTTGAAACGGTTTAAGATAAAATCTTGAAACTTGGTATGAGTGTCATTGCAGTTGACAGATTCCATAAAAATGTTGTTTTCATACAACTTTCCAATTCAAGATGGTAGCTGTTCTAAGTTTTCAAACTTAAATAACTAAAGTCGGCGTCAATAGAACTGGCGGGTCAAGGACAGCCATTGTAATTTACCAGCTGACATTTTTACTATTATGTTATATGGAGAAATTATCAGCTGGTCTAGTTCAACATTTGTGCTTGACCCACCAGTTATATTGACACTGACTTTAATAAACCCCATTTTTTATTGAAAAATGATAAGATACAAAACAGTTAGATAATTTGAAGACAAATTAAACGGTTTGTCATATTTAAGATTGATTGAAGGAAAACGGAGAAAACTCAAATTTAGTGTTCAACAGCTGGCCTTTTTAGCTGCTGAATCCAGTCACCTACCTACTTTTGAACACTAAATTTGAGTTTTCTCCGTTTCTGTCTTTCATTATGATTCCTACATGTTTCAAAATTCAGAACAAATTAAAAAAACGCCTCGGGTCCAGCATTGTCTTAAAAGTGTCAATGTTTGTCTAATGTTGACAATGATCCGGTCAAACGTTTCTTCTGTTCCAGGCCCAAAACCCAGATGAGCTTTCGATACTGGAGAACGAACAGTTGGAGGTGATAGGGGAGGGGGATGGCGACGGGTGGCTGAGGGCACGGAACTACCGGGGGGAGGAGGGGTACGTGCCCCACAACTACCTGGACGTGGAACGAGAGGTAAGGGAAATGAGGACATCGGCGGTGGTAGTGGCTGGAGTGGTACTTGGGCCAGGATCATTGACTATATAAACCTTATACCAGGATTTACTTACTTAGTTTATCAATATCTCACTAAATCACTACTAGTTTAGGCCTAATTTTGTGAATTGTATAGAACATGTTTTTATATTCAGGCCTCATGTTTATAGAATTGTATAGAAAAATCCCAAAAGAAGCCTCACTAAATCACTAGGTAAGTCGCTGATGGCCTTTTTGGTGTTTGGGGTAAAATACTTGTGGAGCTCAAAGGAATAACTCTTTCAGTGCTACAATTCGAGATGTAGTTTGGGTCTTTTCTGAAAAGTGCTGTCAAACTATTTCTTCGTCAGTCTCTTGTTATTAAAAGGGGTTAAGGAAGGATAATGTTAAGGGTTAAAAAGGTATTGGAAGGATTAACTTTAATTTTGATGTGATTTAAATTTTAATATCAGTTGTTTCAGTTGTTCCTTTGGAACGTTAATGGTTCCGATCGATTACGCCTATATGATCGAGATACGATATATCTTTCCATTGCACTTTTGGGATTTAAAATAGTCTCAGACGTTTACCCTTGCATAGTACAATCCACACTCCCATCTTCCCCAGCACTTTTTGAACCAAAGATATAAAACACTTAATCAATTTTTGGAAAATTACCACAAATACTTATAAAAAGAAAAGGTTGGACTAAACAAAATTAATTTATTTTACCTCTTAAATTGTTACTTTTGAATTATTGCAATTAATTTTCTTTTTCTGGTTTACTAGGGGTTTTCCTTGTGGGTATTTGAATATTATTAGTGTGTTAAATTATTAAAATACTATGTTGCTAAAAATATAATTTTCCTCGCCACAGACGGCCACCAATGGGAGTGCCCTGCAGAGCGGTGGCTCCACCTACCAGCTGACCAGTCAGATATCGTTCTCCTCCGTCGACTACACGGTGGATGAGGTGGAGGAGCCAAGCGAACAGAGTATCCAGCAAGACACTGTCAGAGAGGTCCACAAACCCACACACATCGGTGGGTAACCCAGTGTTGCTTGGTTAAGAAATGGTAGTACAGTAGACGCTGAGAAATCGGGACTAATGTGGCGGATGGCCGGTCTGGATTGAAAAAATCCGGATTTCCCAGAGGCGTGAGATTGGTTGGGTAGCATAGTGGTATGGTGCTCGCTTCATAATTTGAAGGTTGCTAGATATATCCAGAAAATTTTGTGGAGGTTCGAAAGTGGACCCAGCTGCCATTGGTAATTGGGTATTATTTAATGATCCTGGCTATTAATTGTCTAGTTTGTATGGTCTTAGTAAGTAAGGGGCCATACACATATTACGTAATGCACTTAAGGGGGGGGAGGGGGTATGGCATAGCGTTATGTGGGGGAGGGGGGTTGGATCAATGTTACGTAACTCACACTTATAACTCTAAGAGCTGGCGCACTCCCGTATCTGTTAATACTGTAATAAATATGTCAAAATTAAATAAATTATCGATATCTAAATCAAGGTTACAGTTATTTATAGAAAAAATACTTATGCCATACAATTTTTTTAATTACAGTTAAACTAAAAATAAATACAAAACGTGTTTTGAGTAAGTTCTGTATTGCTTTACACCTATGTTTTGTAGAATGTAAAATCATGACTTGATAATACAGTATTGCATAATGCCACCCACAGCTTTAGTTTTTTAAGTTGTTTGTATTTGTATGTAGTTATAAATTAAATTTGTTACGTTTCAGCTGAGATAGTTAATTTTGTTGTTTGTATTATTAGTAACAGTCTTGTTTGTTTGTATACATGTTGCTTTGGAATAAGTTATTAAAACATGTTAAAAGAAAGTCATTTAAAGTTTAATGATTCATTGAAATCCATATTCCAAATTGCTAATAAAACGATGTTCAAAAGGTTTAAACTGTTTTAAAGCCTGCTACGATTGAGTTACATAACACATTGGGGGTGGGGGGTATGGTCAAGCTTTATGGGGCGTTACATGGGGGAGGGGGGTCTGGAATGACGAAAAAATGTGTTACGTAATATGTGTATGGCCCCTTACAAGGCTATGCAAGGCATCCCGTCCATTCTACACTCATCATTAATTCATATTCACCCTAAAATACGCCCTAGTTGTGTCGGCGTCTTACAAAGTGGTTAAGTGATTATGAGACACAATCAAGGCTAAGTGACGTCTGCACTAGAGCAGACCGCATGAAAATGGACCGATGGTTAGATGCCCATATGATTTCCCCCTCCCCCTCTCATCCAACATTGTTGTCATACGAATTTCATAAACAATGATTCAGTTTGCTTGTTTTAGCGAATTTCCCCTATAGGGAAAAAGTTATTACCGTAGGTCTCATGGTAAGACTTAAGTGCGAGACCATGATAACTTTTTTTTTGTGGTCCCCAGATGCCAAAAACACCATTCGTTCAAATTTGTGTATATGTATATATATATATATATATATGTCCGTAAGCACGATAACTTTCGTAAAAAAGGTCCGATCTTAATGAAATTTGGTAAAAATGTGTAAAGTACCATTTATTTGAACAAGTTCGAAAACCAGGCAAATCGCACCATCCAAAGGGGGGTTTTGGGGGTTTTGCACCCCAAAAATGTGTTTTTTTGGGGTTTTTACATGTAAGTTTTATTCAAATCAAATTTTAATCTTCACCATTGGATTCAGCTTTAAAAAACAAACAATTTGGTATTTTGATCATTGCTCTACGTTAATTGGTTACTGAGATATTGCAAGTGCTAAACACAGTACGTTATCTAATGCTATTCTTATGGTGAAAAATAAAAATTTAATATCTCGCTTATTTATCAATATAAACTTACGAAACTTGGTATATGGCTTCATCTGGTTGTGGTTTGTTGTTGTTTGCACAAAAAACAAAATTGTTACGTATGTGTTGAGGCGAGGGAGATTTTTCCGCATTAAAAATTAATTTAAGTTTAATGCAAAATTAATGTTCTTTCTTTGTGGACTGTATGAATGAGATAGGATGGATTTATTTACCGCCTGATTGGAAAATCTGGTTATTAGTTCACAAACAATAATATAATAAATATAGCACTTTTCACACAATATGGATATTGTCACTCACCCATGGAGATTAATGGTCGGTTTGAATCGGTAGCGGCAGCGGCGTCGCATCACCACCATCACCATAGGAGGCCGTTGGTGGCTAGCAGGTCAGCACTGAGGTCCACTAGATTTCTGGAGACTAATTGGGAGTTAGTGATCACTGCACTGAGTTCTTG
The DNA here is from genome assembly GCA_963675035.1 of Allygus modestus. Lineage (NCBI taxonomy): Eukaryota > Metazoa > Arthropoda > Insecta > Hemiptera > Cicadellidae > Allygus > Allygus modestus. Next base: position 104,434,347 of record OY776114.1, read on the forward strand.
AGGACGAAAGCGCTCTTGAAAATACGCGGATGCCGGCTTAACGCAACGCAACGAGAGTTTGTACAAGTGTGGCCACTTTACCGCGAATACGAGTTGCCTGCACTGAACAGAAGAGCTGATGAATAGATTCACAATTCTAAAAAATATACAGTGATAGTACAAAACACAACACCTGAGAAAAAATACAAACGTTAAAATGAGGGAGAGATAATTAATTATTTTGAGAAGTAACGCCCAACGGCGAAATGAAGTGGGCCGAGAATAGAGAAGTAGGCCGACCGAGAGATATGACGCCAAAAACTGCACTGTCTTTTATGTTGGTGAAGACGACGGAAAACGCTCTGTACTCGGAGGATCACGGGAGATTTTTATCCACGAATGACAGATCGCTATTTTTGCGGTTTAATCTGCCGACCAATGAAAATCAAATGGGGTCCACCTCTCTGTCCGAAAATTTAAATTCAAATTAAATAGACAAATATTTACAAATTGTAACAGAAAAAATATTTAGCAATGAATAATAAACTTGTTTACAATTAATACTAAACATACCGGCGGCCTTGAATCGTCGTAGGATTCAACAAGAGATATGATAAATAAAAGTTGTTTATTTTATGGCTTAAAACTAAATTATAGTTATTATATACATGAGCATTATGAACCTCTTTAATCTGAGTTACATGGTAGGGGGAACACTTTGTGCGCAGGTCGAGTGAGAGGGCCTCGAGCAGTCTTTAGTTGTACCACACGCACAATATTGTCTTTTCCAGGAGATACACCTACGATGCGGGCTAGTGGCCAAGTGAGGGGGGGTGTCGACTGGTGTACGAGGACTAGGTCTCCAACCTTTAAGTTTTCTGACTGGGAATTCCATTTTGTCCTCTGTTGTAGTGTATGGAGATATTCTAAATGCCAACGCTTCCATACGCGTTGATGAAGGGCTTGTATAAGCTGCCAATGTTTTAGACGATTATCGGGAATGTAACTCAAGTCTGGCTCGGGAACCGCAGCGATAGGATGTCCAATCAAGAAATGTCCAGGAGTCAATGCAGTAAGATCCGTAGGATCATTAGAGAGAGGGGTTAACGGCCTAGAGTTCAGCATAGCCTCTGCCTGGGTTGCCAAAGTGGTAAATTCAGGAAGAGTAAGGACGTGTTCTCCCATCACTCGGCGTAAATGGTGTTTAACACCTTTAATGGCACTTTCCCATAAGCCTCCCTGATGAGGAGCGGCGGGAGGATTAAAATGAAACTTTATGCCATTTTCTGCAGAGAAAGTGTTGACTTGATTCTGGCCAGAAGAGTGAATGAGCTTGCGCAGGGCGTTGTCAGCTCCAACAAAGTTTGTGGCACAGTCACTGAAAATATCTGTGCATAAGCCACGTCTACACACAAAACGTGTGATGGCAGCGATGAACGCATCTGAAGACAAGTCTGTAACAACTTCTACGTGAACGGCTTTAGTTGCAAAACACACGAACACACAAATGTAGACTTTGGTGTGTTGAATTGCACGGAGGTTTTGTATTTTTACGGTGAAAGGACCACCATAGTCAACACCGGTTTTGAGAAATGCTCTTGTGGAGGTCAATCGAGTGCTGGGCAAGTTACCCATGAGGGGTGTCTTATTTTGTGGCCTATGTTTGAAGCACGTGAGGCACTTGTAAATGCGAGATCGAACTACGCTTCTGGCTGATAACACCCACACTTGTTGAGTGAGAAGTGATTGTGTGAGTTGTGCACCTGCGTGGAGATGTTTTACGTGATAGTAGTCGGCGAGAATATTGACTAATTGGTGTCTCTTGGGCAGGATGATTGGGTGCCGAGAGTCATATTTTAGTTCTGAAGCACTTAATCTACCACCCACACGAAGAATACCTTCCGAGTCCAATAGAGGTGTCAGACGTCTTAGGCGAGAGGAAACTGGTTTATTTTTCTTTAAGGCCGAGATGTCATCTGAAAAGCTTGAAAGCTGAACAAGTTTGAATATACGAGTACTCGCTGACTTTATTTCAGAATGTGAGAGAGGTCCTTTAAGCTTCTTTGAGTGACGAAGATTGTGTACAAATCGCAGCACGTAAGCCGTGACTGAACAAAGTTTTGTCCACGATGAGAACTTGGAGAGAAGATCCCATTCTTCTTGTTCCACAGAGACGAGAACTTGAAGAGGAGTGTCCTTGATTTCCTCTAGTGATTCTTCTTTCAGAGGCTGAAAAGATGAGGTAGGCCAATAGTTTTGAGGCTGCTGCAGCCATTGTGGTCCGGTCCACCACAAGCTATGGTCCGGGAGTTGAGAGGGGAGCAAGCCACGTGAAGCACAATCTGCTGGGTTGTTGACTGAACTAATATGGTTCCAGCAGTTAGAAGGGACCAACTCCTGTATTTGTGCCACTCTATTGGCAACGTACGTTTTGAGCTTGTATGGTGGTGTCTGTATCCACGTCAAAGCGACAGTAGAGTCAGACCAGAGGCGTACAGAAGAGAAGGTTGTGCTTTTTGAAAATACATCAAAACAATAAGCCACTAGCTGGGCTAAGAGGTGCGCTCCACAAAGTTCCAAGCGAGGAAGAGTAACCCTTTTTAGTGGGGCTACTCGAGTTTTGGCAATTATTTGGCGTACAGTAACATCACCCTGAGGGGTTTGACTTCTAAAAAATATCACGGCCGCATGACCGCCCTCCGAGGCATCCGAAAACCCATGTAACTCTAGGCTATCAATTGTATACACTTGAGTAAACCAAGGGATCTTTATTTCCTTGAGTTCCTTCGTTTGAAGCACGAAGGTTTGCCATTTTAGGGCGAGATCGGAGGGGAGAGGATCATCCCAGTTTAATCCTTTTGTCCAAAGGACTTGCATAAAAGACTTCGCCCACATTGTGACGGGCGCAATAAATCCACAAGGATCATATATTTGAGCAATTAAACTGAGCACTTTGCGCTTAGTACAAGACTCTCGAGGAAAATTTAAATGAAACATAAAACAATCATTTACTGGGGACCAGTGGAGTCCTAATATTGAGAAGTGAGGATGCTCAGACTGAAAAAGACTAGAGACTCAAGCTGATCTTTGGGAACGGTTTGAAGTAGACACTCAGAATTGGAGCACCACTTCCTGATCTCAAAATCTCCCTTGTTCAGCAATGATATCAGCTGATTCTGAAGAGTGAGAGCTTCTTCTTCATTGTCTGCCCCGGATATTATGTCATCGACATATGTTTGTGTTTATAAGACCCGTGCCGCTTCAGGGAAGGAATTTCCCTCATCTTGAGCCAGCTGATTGAGGGTCTTAATAGCGAGAAATGGCGAACTATTTACATCAAAAGTCACCCGTGTTAGTTTATATACACACAGTTCACGAGAAGGGTCATCACGCCACACCAACAGCTGAAAAACTTGGTCATTAGGGTGGACCTTGATTTGCCTATACATCTGGCGGATGTCACAAGAAAATACCACCTTATGTGACCTAAAATGCAAAAGAATATTACAAATGTTCGTTTGTAATTTGGGCCCGGCCATCAAGAGGTCATTGAGTGAATATTCGAAGCTAGTTTTGCTACTGGCGTCGAATACTGTACGCAATTTTGTGGTGCTACTTCCTTCTTTGAGCACTCCATGGTGAGGGAGGAAGTAGTGGTGTGAAGTGGTGTCGAGGTTATCCACCTTGACCATATGATCTTGAGCTATATACTCGTTCATTCCCTGAACATACAGGCTACGAAATTCAGGCTGAGATTTGAACTTACGTTCCAGAGAATGAAAACGTTGTTCAGCGAGGTGTTGAGAGGTGCCTAGAGTTTGATGATGAGGCTTGAAAGGGAGTCTGACAACATAACGTCCGTCATGGTTCCGGTAGTGAGTGGCTTCGAAGTGTTGGTCACAAAGTTCTTTCTCCTCAGATTTCTTTGAATATGAAGGAGGTTCCTCTTGTAGCCAAAATTTCTGGAGAGACGCATGAAGTTTGACATCTGTGGTTGAGAGGAGGGAGATGGGAGTTTCTGATGAGTGAGACATTGATAGGCAAGGGGCCTCTCCTATTACTGTAAAGCCGAAGTGAGTTCCCATGACATATAGCATGTTGGGACCCAGTGAGTGGTTTTCATGAGTGAGTATGCGAGGGAAAAGAGCGCCTCCTAAGAGGATATCAATCGCTCCAGGCAAGTGGAAGGTGGGGTCGGCCAAAGTATATTGTTTTACCCGCTGAACCACTTCCATAGAGATACGAGATCGAGATTCAACCGAGATTTTTTCCAAAATATGGAAAGAGTGTTGCGTGACAATCGAGCGACCACTGAGAGAAGATAGATTGAGTTGAGTGAAACCATGTGTTCGAGAGGGCGTTTGAGATATGCCTGATATAGAGTGAGTTAATTTATGTCGTGGGGCATTGAGAAGTTGTGCAGCTCGCTCACTAATAAAGTCACACATTGACCCGCTGTCCAGTAATGCTCGGAAGACATGAGTATAGCCATTTGGAGCAGACAATTGGACTAATACAGTCCCAAGTAGCACAGTAGTAGTTGGCTTCGAATTGAGAGGGGAAACCTGCTGAGCGGAAGCAGATACGAGATTATTTTCATCGCTGTCTGAGTTATTTTGGACACTACGAAAAGTGTCTTTAGTTAGAGGTGTCTCTTTTTCAAAATGGAGTAGCGTATGGTGGCGCTTATGGCATTTTAAACAAGTCGCCTTTGAAGCACATTTCGTGAGGGGATTTGTCCTGGAACCGTGGACATGAGTACACCTTATGACCTGGTTTGTCACAAGCAAAACATACGTAGCCAGTGGTATTTTTATGAGTATCAGAGCCATGAGAAGGATGAGAAGTGGCAACCATCGAAACATTCGAGGTGCTGAAATGTACCTTTTTTGCAGGCTTTTGTTTTACCTGTTGGTGAGAAGTACTAAAATTAGACTTAGAGTGTGAGGGGAGATTGTGAAGATTAGCATCTTCAATGTGAGCGCACTCTTCATTAAGAAATTTCACAATTATCTGAACATCGGGCAATGAATGAGGAGTAGTATCCCTTTGATCATCATGAGTTGACCGGTAGCTCTCTAAACGCTTCCGTAATTCATTATCCATTTTTCGCAACAACAGTGCGGACAAAAGCGGGTTACTGTTAGTGATTTCACACTGAAGAGCCTTCAAAGCCTGAGTATTTTCATAAAGAGTGTTTATGAACGAGCGCATATGTTTTGGTGACGAGGCAGAAATAGGCGACAAGTCCAAGACTTGATTTAAATGAAGAGTGATAAGACGTCTTGGGGAGTGATAACGATCTTTGAGTAGTTCATAGGCCACAACATAATTGGACGCTGAAAGCGAGAGAGACCTAATTAGGTTTAGGAGTTCACCAGATATTACGCTTAGTAAATACTGGAATTTTGCAACATTTGACAAACTGGCATTTTTATGTATAGTGGTGTCAAATAAATTATAAAATGACATCCATTGGAGAGGATCACCAGAGAAGCTCGTAAGTTCTAATTTGGGCAATCTCACACCAGAGAATTGTTGAAAGGCCGTAGGGCCCTGATGACCCAAATGAATAGATGAAGGGGTTGAGGGTTCTTCCGTAGGTAAGAGTGATTCAATTTTACTTGTTATCTCAGTATACAAATCGCTGATTGTATCTTGGTCCTTAGATAAAAGGTCATTGCTCGCTTCTTCGACAGAGACACTTTCAAGTACACGCTGCAAGACTTTTTCAAATTCAGATCGCTTATTAGCGGCCTCTTTTGCCAAAGTGGCAAGATTTCGTTGTTGTACAAGAGTCAAAGGTTCTGTGACTTTAATTAAAGCTTCAACAGATTCATTGATTTTTGTTAACCTATTTTTAATTAACTCAGTGGAACGTTGATAAGTACTAAATTTTATAGCGGTTTCTTTACCCATGATGAATTAAAATTATAATACAGTGAAGCAGTAACACTATACAAGAGATATGCAATATAAGAGACAAAAGCTAGCATACGTAATAATGTTTATAATGTAAGAGATAAAAACACGAGAGCAATATTCTTTATATACAACTGAGAAATATAAACAAAATTATGTTGAAAAGTATATGTTTACAAGTCTGATAATATGCCTATGAGTTTACAAAATACAATTGAATTATATAATTAAAAAATGCTATCAATACAAAAGCAAACGTTATTTTAATTATTCAATTAAATACAGTACAGAGCAAAATAGTTTCGGACAGAGAGAGAATATACAAAGGATGGAGTGCCGCGACAATCGATCATCTGATCTATTCAACTCGGATATATTTTGAGCTCCCGTCAGGTGAGCGACAGAGAGGGCAGCGGGCTGTGACGTCAGCCGTAGTATGAGTACGCGTAACGTAACTGCAAGAGTGGTGGGGCATGAGCAAATCACGCGAGATGACGTATTTCTGTCATATCCCCCTCCTACCCAAGGACGCTACCAACTTGAGGGGAGGACGCAAAACAGACGCTACCACCACGAGGAATATTTGCGCCAAATACCACGAGGTAAAAAATGGCGGATTTTCGCACAATGCTCACAAAATTATATTTTCAATATCCACAGGACGTTTCAATAAATCCGGCTCGGTCACGGACCAAATGTTGAGGCGAGGGAGATTTTTCCGCATTAAAAATTAATTTAAGTTTAATGCAAAATTAATGTTCTTTCTTTGTGGACTGTATGAATGAGATAGGATGGATTTATTTACTGCCTGATTGGAAAATCTGGTTATTAGTTCACAAACAATAATATAATAAATATAGCACTTTTCACACAATATGGATATTGTCACTCACCCATGGAGATTAATGGTCGGTTTGAATCGGTAGCGGCAGCGGCGTCGCATCACCACCATCACCATAGGAGGCCGTTGGTGGCTAGCAGGTCAGCACTGAGGTCCACTAGATTTCTGGAGACTAATTGGGAGTTGGTGATCACTGCACTGAGTTCTTGAGGACGAAAGCGCTCTTGAAAATACGCGGATGCCGGCTTAACGCAACGCAACGAGAGTTTGTCCAAGTGTGGCCACTTTACCGCGAATACGAGTTGCCCGCACTGAACAGAAGAGCTGATGAATAGAGTCACAATTCTAAAAAATATACAGTGATAGTACAAAACACAACACCTGAGAAAAAATACAAACGTTAAAATGAGGGAGAGATAATTAATTATTTTGAGAAGTAACGCCCAACGGCGAAATGAAGTGGGCCGAGAATAGAGAAATAGGCCGACAGAGAGATATGACGCCAAAAACTACACTGTCTTTTATGTTGGTGAAGACGACGGAAAATGCTCTGTACTCGGAGGATCATGGGAGATTTTTATCCACGAATGACAGATCGCTATTTTTGCGGTTTAATCTGCCGACCAATGAAAATCAAATGGGGTCCACCTCTCTGTCCGAAAATTTAAATTCAAATTAAATAGACAAATATTTACAAATTGTAACAGAAAAAATATTTAGCAATGAATAATAAATTTGTTTACAATTAATACTAAACAGTATGGTTACTGTAGCAGCAAACCTAGGTACTCGGTCCCCATGTTATTCTTATGGAGAATAATTAAAATGTTAATCTGTATATCGCTTATTTATAAATGTATATGAATAAACTTGGTATGTGACTTGACATAGATGAGTTCTATTGATATTTGCATAAAAATCCATTATTTTGTGTTCCTTGTTGCAGCAAACCTGCGTATTTAACCCCAATGTTATTGTTATGGAGATTAATTAAAATTCTATTTATCGGTTATTTGTGAATATATTTTTATGAAACTTGGTATACGGCTTTATGTGGTATTAAGACATTGGAAATTCGCTTAGTATGCAGGTTTGCTGCGACGGGGGTTTTTTATGTTGTGTACGATAGACATGGATTTCAAAACAGAAAACAGATATACTTTACCTTATGTTTTATTAGAACGGAGCGATTTGGCAACAATTTATTAACTTCCATCGGACTACTTTGGCGCTACTTACTCTAACAAAGCGGGCATAGTGGACTGAGACTTTCCTGCCCCAACTCCTCTCCCTCTCTGCATGAAAACTGACACTGCCTCACAAATCATAAACGACATCAATTGTACTGAAACAGAGTGGCCGACAATGCCTAATGTATGACATTTGTGCTAATCACATGAAAACTGAAGGTGCTAAAACTTGAAGTTTGTTTTTTCGTTTTTACTTGCAACAAAAAAAATCAAGATCATTGGTCTGGACTATAGCCGCAGTTTCAATTCAATACAATTCTAAAAATTGTTATTCACAAAGTCTTGAATTACAATAATATTTTATAATTCCCACGTGCACTCGCACTTGCGGAATGGAATTCTGAATCTTCTACGTCATTTCTGCTTTATAATATTGCTGGACATGACATTCTCATTTTTTGTTAAAGTTAAGCTCACTTTTAGTTAATAATTTTAGCTAATCATACTCTTTGTTAGTGAATTTCCTTTGGAAAGTTTCCTTTGGAAACTATTAGCATGACCCGCACGGTGAAACTTAAGCCCGGGACCACCATATAAGTCCCTAACATGACCCCCTGAACATGTTTTGGGGGTCGTTCAAAATTTTATATATATATATATATATATATATATGTGTGTGTGTTTGCACATTTTTTGTACGATTAACTTAAAATTTGGTAGGGACGTTCCTTTCTGTAATCAGTTGGACAAGTTCGTTGGGCAAAACATTCGGAAAACTCTAAACCCCTTTTATGGGGATTAGTCTTTCAAATTTCGAATTTTTGGGCCCAAAAAGGGTCAGAAAAGCCCCGGATGTTAAATTAATGCATGTGAAAAGATGGGAATTAGTGAGGCAAAAGTTTTAAGCCCTCTCTCGTCATTCTAGCATAAATATTTACCGAGTTATTAAAGAAAATGTGTTTAGACTAAACCCAGTACGTTGTCTTATGGGGGTTTTACACTAGACCAGCCTTTGTTAGAGTACTTTTATCATCCCCAGCAACTCACGCATACTTTCAAGCCTGTCTGGACCTTCTCCTAACATTATAATGCGCAAAATTGTATTCCCAGCACTGCAGGTAAATGAAACCAGGAGCATCAGAACAGCCAAAAAATCAATGTTCTTAGATTTCAATACAAATTGGAACACATGTATCAAATTCATTTCCCTCACGTCAGCGTGATGCGTGCGAACTTGTTTTTCCTTCAATTTGGTCTTATACTACCATTTTCAATGCCACACTGAACCTATAAGCCTTAACAATCCACATAACAATATACTGGGATACACTGAGTCCAACAACACAACTAAATATAATTCGGACTAAGTCGATCCGGATTTCTGAGAGTCTACTGTATAATAGTGTATTAGGTATTTATTGTCTATTGAACACTTATCAAAGCCTGAGCCATGTCTTATTGGCACGGTTTTGCTCAGTTTCGAGCAATAGCTTTCCTTATATTATTTCAATGTTCGTTTATCCTCTTTTGTGAAGAATGAGCGAATAAGTGTTTGCAAGCAATCCACTTGTTGTTTGATGATGGATTGACAAAATAGCAGATTTATGAATAAAATTAAGTTGATCAATTTTATTTTTATGGGCAAAATCTGTACTGTGATGGTTACTCTTGGGCCTTTTCTCAAACTTTATTTCAAGTTTTAGCCCCTTCAGTTTTCTTGTGATTAGCACAAATGTCATACATTATTCATTGTCGGACACTCTGTGTTTCAGTACGATTGATGTCGTTTATGATTATTAAAATAAGTCTTAGTTGCTTCTCTCAAAAGACACAACGATTCGTTAAAAGTCCTTCTAGTTCTCTTACAGTTGACTTAAATTTGAAATCAAGGAATCCAAATTGTTTACAAATATATTGTATGTAATTTAAAACAATCTCTTTTTCCAGCATAAATGTACAACTGGCTTCATTCAAGCAATGCTTTGTTTTAATGTATGATAAATTGTTTGTACCGTGACAGCAGTCTTTGTACAAGATTAAAAAATAGAGGAAACTATTCAATCCAAATTTTTATGATACTGACTGGTGTACTTGTTTCAGATATCACCGGCGGCAAGGACAAGCGAACGTGGGCAATAGCTCTGTATGATTACGAGGCGACTTGTGAGGACGAGATAACCTTCAATGAAGGGGAGGTGCTGGAGGTGCTGCGGAAGATAGTGCACGATGACGTGGACGACGGGTGGTGGGAGGGGAAGGTCGGGGACCAGGTGGGGCTGTTCCCCTCACTGGTGGTGGAGGAGTGCCGGGAGAATGGAGAACCTCTCACCCCCGAGGTAATCACACTGAGTTGGTCGATTTCCTCTTACAAGCTTTATGAGCGTTATTATTCTACAATCAGTGCCTGTCTTGTTTGTTTGTTTGTAAAATTTACCTCGGAATCCAGCGGAATGATTTCGATCAAACTTTGGAATTAGGGGTGTTTGGACTGAAAAATATATTTTTATAACTCTCAAACCCAGGAAAATTAATATTTTGTTAAAGTCCTCATTTGAAAATTGGAAATTTTAACATTGGGCTGATGGAGTTTCAAAACAAAACCATAAGAATCATAGCAGTGAATAAATCTGTAATGTAATTTTGTAAGGAAAATCGATTAGTCAAAATTTCAAGCGCTTCACCTCATCTCAGCCTTTTGCAAATGGCACATTTTAAAGCTCGAGGGCCAAAGACGGTGGAGAAATTATCAGAAATGTCAAAAATTATCTGGGGTCTGCCCCTGTGGACTTCAAGGATCCAATGGTTTTCTTATGGAAATATCACTAGTGTTTTTATTAACAAGCAAAAAATGATCACATGATCAGCTGTGATTATTTATAATGTGATTTTAGATTTTGCTTTGTTTATGTGTTAATATGTGTTCATTCTCCCCTAAAGATTTATTTTACATAACATGCAAACGGTAAATTAAAACAAAATTTTAGGGGCTGTAGCCCCTACAAGCAACTAGTTCACCAGTAAACCGTCAAAGTAGTACTTACACAAGGTAAAGAATCAACAAATGATTTCTTTAAGACAGGGACTAAAACTATTGAATAAAGAATGCATATAGAGTGTCCATCTTTTTCTTCCACATAACAAATCAAATGTCATCGAGTATGGCTCGGTCTCCTTGGTACTTTTTTTATATAACATTTAATTGATGGTTAACCTTTTTGCCATGATAAATAAAAACCAAATCTTTGCCCTGGATTGGTATAGAGATTCAAGAACTTTGTAGGAAACTTATTTCTAATCAGCAGTCTACTGATTGAATAAAGTAACTCTAAGGCGCTTTGCGCATAGGAAGACTGAAACCAAACTGTAGTTGTAAGCAAGTTGCGCAACTGAGTTGTCTGTGACATGACCAATGTAGTCCAGTGGGACACCGCACATGGCGCAACTGAGATGTGACACATTGAAAATGACTCACGTTCCAGTTGATAGCAACGGAACATGCCAGTTGCGACTCGACTTCAGTTGCATTATTGATCAACCTGTTCCGTTTTGACTTATGTTATTCAGTGTGTTTTTACTGTTGTTTTTATGTTGTTCAGTGTACATCACTGAAATTGATGGAATATCTTTTTGTGTATTCATTTCATAACCGTTCTTAACGATTGAGTTGACAAATTAAAGAAATTATACTCTATCCTCTGCACAAAAATCTCCTGAACCTTTTAAAATGTTATATCGTTAATGGAAAATAAACATTTAAAAACACAAGTGAAACATGATAGTTAAAATATTCAAATTATCGTACATAGTTAATTGTGCAGTTTAAATGCAACACAAACTAGGGATGTGCATGTGCATGAATCTTCTTTGACAGTAGATTTCTTACCATATTATTGTGAATTCCCCAAATGGCACCTTGTTTGTACCAAGCAAAACATTATGAAGGTAAATACAAATTAGTAACTCAGTTATTTCTTACCCGATTGCAGCAAACAAGGTGTAGTTTGATTTGTGTTTTTTGTTTCTCTTCCCAAATCTAAAAAGCGGGACCTAAAAGTTTAAATACACCCTGTAAATTTGTCAGATTGGACAATGAGCCTATGTTGCTCGACAACACGGAATCAAGCTAGTGGTATTACCGTACTGAGTCGAACACTCAGTAAGCCCCAACTTGATCCCTACACCGACACTGACACACTACCTTCCTCCAGTGAGGCTCGGTCCCCTTGTTAACACGTGTGGTGTTGTGCAGGGTGACGACACACTATCGGGGTCGGCCACTCTTGCGTTCACGCCCCCCGATGTTCCGCTGGTTAGTTTTTATTAATAAGGCTTTATTTTATAGTAATTAAGTAAGAAAACTCATCAAGTTTGTGTTCAAGTTGAATTGTGTTAATTATGTTAGAAAACCTCATATACGAGGGTCATCCAAAAACGAAGGTTTGCGCACTGCGCCGAGCACAGCTTCCCAACCACTGTGATTGCGTGTGCCGCAGTCCACTCACCTCCCCAAAGAATGTGTTGAGTCTCATTGCTTAGCGATCACGTGTTTGTTTCTAGACTGTTTCAAAATGGCTGCATCAGGCGAAAATCCTCCCAAATTTGAAATCCGCTGTGTTATCGGTGTCTGAATGAGCGAAATGTCCAACCTATTGAATTTTCTAGACAATTACTAAAGAAAGTTTATTATGAAAGTGCAATAAACGAGTCTTCAGGGAGGAAATGGTGTTTCAAGTTTCATGTAGTAATTTTACTGTTCACAACATGAAACAGAGTGGCAGCCTGTCGCTCGTTACAGATGATTTGAAAGGAAGAATTTAGGAAACAGGTACTTCACTGTTAGCACATTACATGAGTAATTTCCAGAAATTACAAGAGCTTGTTAAATATACTTTCACCAAAGTCTGCAGTGGTTGCAATTGACTGTTTAAGGTAGTCCCAGGACTACCTTAAAACTGGTCTCTACCAGTTTTGAGGCTGACATTGGGTACAGAAAATGAAGTTGTCATTACATATGGTAAGTCTTGGCTGTCCATTATGACAAACTTCCCTTTTACCTTTGGTACCTCCATTTGCAGCGGCTAGGGACAGAATCTCCGGGTTTGTTCCCCCACCTGCCAACCTGAGAATGAATGGTCCCAGGCTGTTGTACATGGACACCCTTTCAGTTGAGTTGACTAGTTGGAGGACAGAATGTGGGTCCCCTGTTTGAGAGCCTCATCCCAGCTGTCACAGGGGCACGGGAATTGGCCCTCTGCAGGGTCGATTTGGCTGCCGTCCCATCCCACCCTTTCCTTTCCTGCTATATCCTCTCTTTCCGGTAACCTGCGCAATATTTCTGCATGTGGAAGATGTGACTAGCAGCTATGATGATGATGATGATGATACTTTCACCGTATGACACCATTTTGAACTGCTGTACAATCAAGATGCGTGATCGCTCAGCAATGAGACTTTGGAACGGACTGCCGCACACACAATCGCAGTGGTGGGGGACCTGTGTAAACGTCCTTTACATTCTGGATGACTATCGAAGTATGTATTAAGAAATTCAGATTATTGTTTATTTAAGATCAGTAGAGAGTGTCGTCAATCGCAGACGTAAATCACCACTCTTTTGGAACATGCAAAGCTTCCTGGTCCATTCTTTTTCCAAAATAGTCCTTCTATCCCAATGCTGTTTTTGGCACCCACATTTGGGTCAATAACAACAGCTGCTGCTGGCGTCTCAGCATGTCAACCCTGTACCTTCCTCCAGCGAGGCTCGGTCTCCTTGTTTAACCAGTGTGGTGTTCCACAGGGTGACGACACTCCCCCAGGGTCGGCACCCCCTGTGTTCACTCCCCCCGATGTTCCCCCGTTCATGTTGGCGCCCCAGCATGTCATCGTAACACAGCCCACGCCCTGTGGCGACCAGCCTACACTGGGTAAGGACTACGATGTCAACAAATTCAAACTGTGTTTGACCTCTTGATAGCGGTGGAATTTTTATTTAGTTTTATATTTATTTGGACTTTACCTATCGCTTCTGTTGTTTAAAATAACCCTACGTTTCAGGAAGTAATGGTACTAGCCCCTTTTTCAAGGGAACCTTTAAATTGATAAATTTGTGTATAAATTTAATTTATGGCGATTCAACTAATTTACCGACAACAAATTTACTGCAAAGACTAAATTTCATCCCACGGTGGTCATAAAATACCCCCGTAGTAGCAAACCTGTGTACTCAGCGAATTTCCAATGCATATATATGTATCTTAATACCACATAAAACCAGATACCAAGTTTCATTAATATACATTCATAAATAAACAATATATGACATTTTAATTATTCTCCATAATAATAACATGGCGGCTGAGTATGCAGGTTTGCTGAAGGAAGGAACATGAAAAATAGGGTTTTTATACAAATTTCAATATTACTCAAGTAGGTAAAGCCACATACCAAATTGTATTAATTTATGTTCATAATTAAGGGAGATAACACGTTACTTATTTTCTGTAAGAATAACATGGGGGCTGAGTACGCAGGTTTGCTGCTACGGGAACTATAGGCAAAAAAATGGTTTTTAGTGCAAATATCAATAAACCACAACGATATGAAGCAATATACCAAGTTTTATCAGGATAAGTTGAGAAATAAGCAACATATACATTCTTTCTTATTCTCCATAAGAATAACATTGGACAGCGTACTGTATTTAGCACTTTCAATATCTCGGTAACCAATTGACGTAGAACAATGATCAAAACACCAAATTGTTTGTTTTTAAGCTGAATTTAATGGTGAAAAATAAAATTGGATTTACTAAAATATTGAATGTAAAAAACTGAAAAAAACCATTTTTGGGGTACAAAACCCCCCCAAAATACCTCTTTGGATAGAGCGATCTGGCTGGTTTTTGAACTTAAAGTCATAAATGATGCTTTACATGTTTGTACCAAATTTCATCAAAATCGGATCATTTTTTCGAGAGTTATCGCACCCATGGACACATATGTATATATATATATACATATGTGTCCATGGGTGCGATAACTCTCGTAAAAATGATCCGATTTTGATGAAATTTGGTACAAACATGTAAAGCATCATTTATGACTTTAAGTTCAAAAACCAGCCAGATCGCTCTATCCAAAGAGGTATTTTGGGGGGGTTTTGTACCCCAAAAATGGTTTTTTTCAGTTTTTTACATTTAATATTTTAGTAAATCCAATTTTATTTTATATATATATATATATATATATAAATATATATATATATATAATATATATATATATTATATATATATATATATATATATATATATAAATATATATATATACAAATATGTTTTGAACGAATGGTGTTTTTGGCATCTGGGGACCTCAAAACGAAAGGTTATCATGGTCCCGGGCCTAGGTCTTTCCATGCCGACTACGGTAATAGCTTCTTCCCTATAGGGGAAATTCGCTAATAAAATAAAATAATTTGTATTGCAGTCAGATAAAGATAATACAAATTGCATTGCAATCATCAACAACATAAAGTTTGCAGTGGTTGCAATTTAATGTTTTCAGTAATTTCCCCTCGTTCAATTGTAAAAAAAATGTTGCTTATATTTTACAATTGGGTTCCCTCCACAAGAGATTGACATCAGTGCTAGGTTATGAGTTAGGATGATTTCTTATCTCACTTAGAGAAATGCCGGAATGGTTCCCAAAAAGAGCCATACCCCTTAGGAACAGGTTGACAGGCTCAGGCCTACCTAAACTGTTTATGGAGATTTCCCCATAAAATTAGTTCTGCATTGTAAAGTTTTGTCAAGGAATACATATTTTTAATTATTTTGACTTTGTCTAACCAAAATCCCTAATTTGAATTCATTGAATACAATCGACCTTTCTTAAATGTTCACAGGAGATTCGTCAGAGAGGAAGCCAACAGCCTTTAGCATGGAAATGACAAGAAATCAAGTAGAACACTACGAGACTCAGTTTGATGGGGATATTCAAATAGAAATTACAGGTAACGGACACTCTAAATTATAGTTTTCATTGTCTATATATAATATAAAATCCAAAAATAAATATTAATTATGAAATATGACTAAACTGAATTACTCAGCTCTCAGTTGCAATATGCTATTTACCAACTCATGCAATCTATTCTAACAACTTAAATTAAATTTAAATTAAACTTACAGTCGAACCCCTCAAATCCGAACTAATTGGGGCTGAAGCCTGTTCGGATTTCGGGGTGTTCGGATTACCCAGGAAATAATCTTACGTACATATTTCGTCACCGTATTGGCGGTAAACGACGGCTGAGGTTAGACAGGGTGGCCCAGTGGTACCACGAAGGGCAGTGACCTTGACTCGCAGGTGTACGTCCGGTGTACTGTCATTGTTACTAGACGAGCGTGTGCTAAAAATATATCACTCCACCCCTACCACTTCCTCTAAAGAGATACTGTATTTATTTGATTTTGTCTATCTAGTGAGCGTTCACCTGCTGAATAGTGTGTATCGTTGGCAAATGTACTTATAATATATGTGTACATAAAAAAATGCGGTAGTTAAGTGTGAAGTGTTAAAGCGTTTGTGCGGTTAATTTAATATTTATATACTCTAATAAACTGATTTTTGTGCTTTACTTCGTTGACTGACGTTTTAAAAGTAATGGCTGAGTCGAGTAAGCGGAAACATAGTTCATGTACTGTTGAACAAAAGTTAAAAGCCTTAAAACGTTTAGACGACGGCGAAAGTCTAACAAAGTTAGCGGCGAAGTATGGAGTTGGAAAAGCAACAATAAGTGACTGGAAAAAAAACCGTGCCAAAATCGAACAGTTTTCTGCAACTACAAGTGAAAAGGTATTAAAACAACGCCATCACGCTGCAGTGTCTGTCAATGAAAAAATCGATAAAGCAGTTTTTTTATGGTTTTCGCAAGAACGACAGAAAGGCGTGCCAATTAGTGGTCCATTGATTCAAAAAAAAGCGTTGCATCTGAAAAGATTGATGAACGATGATTCGTCCTTCTCAGCAAGCAACGGATGGTTGGATCGATGGAAAAAACGGCATGGCATCAGACAACTATTGATTTGTGGAGAAAAGCTGTCAGCTGACACAGCTTCAGCTGAAAATTACATTACAGAATTTGCTGAAATAGTGTCATCGCAAAATTATTCGCCTCAGCAAATTTATAATGCAGACGAGACAGGCTTAAATTTCAAAGCTCTCCCTACAAAAAGTCTCGCTTCTCAAGAGGAATCCTCTGCACCAGGCTTCAAAATGAACAAACAGCGGCTTACCGTTTTAGCTTGCAGTAATGTCACAGGAACAAACAAGCTGCCATTGATGGTGATAGGAAAAGCTGCCAAACCTAGGGCTTTGAAGAATTTAAATATGGATTCACTTCCTGTATTTTATAGAAATCAGAACAACTCATGGATGTCAAGTACTCTTTTCAAGGAGTGGTTCGATAAGCAATTCGTTCCGTCAGTGAAGAAGTTCAATGAAGAATGATCTGCCACAAAGAGCACTTCTTCTCATCGACAATGCCTCTTGCCATCCGTCCGACATGCAGTTGGTGTGCGGGGACATAAAAGCAATTTTCCTGCCTCCGAATGTTACAGCACTTCTGCAGCCAATGGACCAAGGGATTCTCAACCACGTAAAAATTAACTACAGGAAGAAGCTCCTTCGCTTTTTAATTGAAAATGACTCTCTTTCTATTCGTGAAAACTTGAAAAAAATAACAATTAAAGACGTTATTTACTGGGTAGCTGAATCATGGGAAAACACAAGCAAGGATTTTCTGCGTAACAGTTGGAAGAAGCTTTGGCCCGATCTCCAGTTTGAAGACACACCTGACCCTACCCCTGTCACACAACAAGAGCTCCTTAATCTTGTGCAGCAAGTCCCAGGCTGTGAGAATGAAGGAGAAAGTTGCTTACAAGAGTGGACATCAACTGATGTGAACGAAGAATATAGTGATCAGGATTTAGTAAACATGGCCCAGGGACAGCGTGACGGCGATGTAGGTGGCAGTGACAGTGAGGGAGAGGAAGCTCCTACGGACGTCGTGACGTACACAGAAGCTACTTCTGCTCTTGACGTCGCACTACGTTTTGTGGAACAACACCCGTCTGCCACTCCGAATGACGTGATGTTTATGCGACGCTGGCTTGGAATTGCCTCCGCGGGAAGATTTTCTTCTCTTCGACAGTTAAAGATAACTGACTTCAAGTGAAAATGAGTGATTGTTTATTCTTGTTTTGTTATTTTTCATGTGAATCGTAATCATAATCTCACTGTTTTGGATTATAACCTTTGTAATACGTAAGTAGACGTACTTTTTTTCCTATCTGATGTATATTTAACTGAATTTATAACGTTTGAAATATGTAAACACTAAGCCTTAAAGTGTTATAACCTTAAAAAATAAATTTGTGTGATTAAATCTGGTTTTTTTCATTTTCCAGGTAGTAAATTGAATCTTTTTGTTCATTTCCAACCTAGTTTATTATTTTTTGTTTTCCTGAGAACGTGTTCGGATTTGCTGGGATTTCGGATTTCCGGGGTTCGGATTTGAGAGGTTCCACTGTATTTGCTTAAGGAGCAAGTTTGTCATTAAAAAAAGTGTATTCATAAATTTAAACCATAATGTTATAAACTAAATAGTTACAAAAATAAGTTTGTTTCTGCAAGTTACTTTTCAATTTTGTTAACTGTCCAAATAATAAAGCTTTTGATCTGTAGCAATAAGGTATCATGATATTACTCGAATGCAAGCAAACTATCTAATTACAATAGCTTCTTTATACCGTATATCCATGATCCGAAAACATTTTCATACGTATACTCGGTTCCGCGACTCAATACTTGTCAGTTGGCATAGAGACCTTCACCCTGTAGGTGTGTTATAGCGTTATAGCCCCAGCTTAATGCTCATTGAAACTATACGGAGTGTAGCTGTGTTGCAATATTAGTCGATTTCTTAATTTTATTCTTTGTGGTAAAATCTGTTATTTATACAGGGTGGTCATTAAAGAATGTCACAAACTTCGTGGGCCAATAGTACTCATCAATTTGAACAAAAAATGTCCTCCTAACATATGTCGAAAAATCCTTCGTTTAGCCGCCAGCCGCCATTTTG
This sequence comes from Allygus modestus, assembly GCA_963675035.1. NCBI lineage: Eukaryota > Metazoa > Arthropoda > Insecta > Hemiptera > Cicadellidae > Allygus > Allygus modestus. The sequence continues at coordinate 104,453,418 of OY776114.1, forward strand.
TATTTTTTACAAAAAAAATTATATATAAAAAACTACTTTAGCTAAAATAACCAAACCTTGCACGGACGTTTATTAAACATCAAAGAAAATTTAGAAAATTTTTTGTTTGATTTGCATTTTTATTTTAACAATGGTGATCATTTAAAGTTTTTAAAGTCAAATAATAAAAAAAACTGTACATTTTTCAAAACTTTACCTTATAACAAAAAAAGAAAACATTTTAATACTAAATCCAACGGTATTTTGTTTATCAAAATCTGACCACAAATAAGCAAGAAAATTCACTTTTTCGGTTAGCCCGCAGAAGCTCTTTCCTCTCGTGGACAGTAGTGCGTTTCTCTTAATACGATTTTCATTGTTGCGCCGGACCGCGCGCCGCCGCCCACGCTACTTGGGGCTGCTGGTGGGACTGGAGCTTCTGCGAGCTAACTGAAAAAGTGAATTTTCTCGCTTATTTGTGGTCCGAGTTTGATAAACAAAATACCGTTGGATTTAGTATTAAAATGTTTTCCTTTTTTGTTATAAGGTAAAGTTTTGAAAAATGTACAGTTTTTTTATTATTTGACTTTAAAAACTTTAAATGACCGCCATTGTGAAAATAAAAATGCAAATCAAACAAAAAAATTAATAAATTTTCTTTGATGTTTAATAAACGTCCGTGCAAGGTTTGGTTATTTTAGCTAAAGTAGTTTTTTAGATATAATTTTTTTTGTAAAAACAAAATGGCGGCTAGCGGCTAAACGAAGGATTTTTTGACATATGTTAGGAGGACATTTTTTGTTCAAATTGATGAGTACTATTGGCCCACGAAGTTTGTGACATTCTTTAATGACCACCCTGTATAATAACCATTTTTTAATATCAACAGCTGCAATGATAAACAAAATTCCTCATGTTAATATTACGGACAAAATACCAAATTTTCTCATTTTACACATAATTTTTTAAATAAAACTTACAACTTTGCTTTAATCTTGCTGGCTTTAATCCCAATTTGTTCAAAAGAGGAATTCTGATGTAAAAAGGTAATTTTCCATTTTGCACCTCAGTTAAAAAAAAACTTTATACAGGTCTGCAGAAGCTTTATACCATCTTTAATGTTGGAATTATTTGGCAGTTTATTAATAAAACGCACCAATAACGTAATGCTGCTAGGTTGCATGATGTTGAGTGATATTCTTATGTGAAAGTGGATGTTGTGTAGGCTAATAATACAATAAAAACAAAACTGTAACTAAAAATTTTAACTGTGATCACCTTCTTTTCACACTCTACAGAGGATCTGGAGGACTCAAAAGAAAGTACAGATCAGGTAAAGATATATACTACTAGATAGGTTATCTTTAATGACTATATAATATAATTGAGGGCAATTAGTAGATATATACTACTAATACTAGGCTGTTTATACCTTTAAAATAGGATAACAAATATAAGGATAGATTATTGTATCAAAGAGGGTTTTTTTTTGTCTAGAAAAGTTATCTTCCTTATCTAATTTCTAAACCTTAGTTGGTCTTTGAAAATAGTTCACATGCTCATTGGCTATAACTACATATATTAGAACTGGATTGCATATTCTCGTCGCCAACTGCATTGTAAAGTGAATGTATTTTTCAGAGATCAATTTTTAAAATATCAAGAGCTTTAAGTTTTCAAATCCGTACACTGTTCACCTTTTGCTGTATAGACATGTAGTTTTTACTCCTCGGAAGATAATTGTTTGAAGCAGCTTAAATAACGACAGCTGTAACACGTTCGCTTCCGAGCGACGCATATTTGAGTTGGTCCGGTCACTCCAACGGACCTAAAGAAATAATCTGAACGTTGCAAACAGACTGGGAGGTACAGGAGTAACATAACAACAGACCACGAGAGAAATTAGGTTTAAATGGCCTAGTTCACTTCATAATAACCTAAAATGCATTTGTAAACAATAAAAATTGTTTTTATTTTACTTTGTGCAATTTTAAAAACATTGCATATATGCGTCGGTCAGTCTATACAATAGAAAATAGTAAAAAAGATGGTATTTTTGTTCAGTAGACCGAGCGACGTACATTTGCGTTGTCAAAAATTTGATCATTTGTAGGCCTATTCCGTTTCATTGTTAATGTTCTGCACAATAATCAAACAAACACCACTAAAGCACGTTCAAAAACTATAAGGTTAGCCACATGGACAGTTGTACAGTGATGCATCAAAAATGATAATGTAAACAACAGTTCTGCCAATTGCGATGAGACGTCACCAATCGTCATACCCACAGACCAAGCAACGCGCATGTGCGTCAGATATCCCTACAGACTGATACAAAGAGATCAGGGCTTTAAAATAGACTGTTGCTAAGAAATACACGTTCGAATAACAATGGGACACTGACGCAAATTCGCGTTGTCAGCCTATTTCAATGTGACCAACCGACGCAAGTATGCGTCGGTGGTCTATCGGGAGAAACCACTCGACGCACAGCTGCGTCACTGGTCTGTGTGAAGGACAAATTCCATATAATTGCGGTAGCGAACGTGTTAAAGTACTTTTGGAAGAAATTTAAATTGAATAAATAGTTTTTTTTTTAACAGGATAGTTAATTCCCTGTATTCTAGAGTATTTCTCTCACAAGAATATTTAAATGATTACCAACTTATTGCTCGTGGTTAAAACATATTTGTTTCACAGGTAATAGTGGTGGAGCCAGGTGGGGGAGGTCCCCCGCAAAGCCACCCCCCGCCCCCGCCCCCCGCCGCTGCTGCGGGGCTCGGGGTGGCTCAGATAGTCATAACTTGCGCCACGCCCATGGTTGAGGAGCCGGAGAAACCGTTCCCGCCCCCGCCAGAAGAGGTAACGGATGACGTAGAACTTCTTGTGATTGTAGAATTTAGATCTTAGGGAATTAAATTTGGATCTTAGGGAAGTCTTTAGAATTTAGATAAGATTATGACTGAATCAGAATGAAATGTCTACAGTGCTTTTAGGAATTTCTCCTACGGAAAGAAGATTACCATACAAGCTATACCATGGCAAGTCCTAGGCCCGACATCATTGTATATGAGTCAAAATGGAAAACTGATAGATAGTTCGGTAGGTTAAAGCTTAATTTCAAGATAACTTAATATCTAGGTAGAGGTTATTTTTGGGTAGGGTTGTTTGCCAAAGGAGCAGGGAAAAAGATATTTTACAATCAGATCTTGAGAATTCATTCTTTTTTTTAGGAGTGTTACTTATTAAAAATATATGTTCAGTCTCCTCAGGAGAGTTGTTAACTCCTCCGTATGACTGTCTAAAAATGCTAAATGAAGGGAAGATCAGTATAATGCCGAAGTTTACTGTAATAATTTTAGATTGTGTTATAATGTTTAAGTTGGAAAAACAACTAGTTGATATATCTAGTTTAAAAAATAGTTCTTATAATAGTTAAAAAGTTCTTAAATAGTATTCGCTCCGCTGAACCACATTTAAATTTATGTACATTAGTTGTGTGTGCTGCATTCTGTGGCCAACATGTTAAACAAAGAATGTTGAAATATATGGCATAAGGAACATCTGTTTAGGTAATAATATAATATATAATCCAACATAAATTAGTGTTCAAAAATTAAACACAGGAACTTTGAAGGCCAGTTGGATGGAGCTCTAAAGAATTTTCAAAATGGGATTATAACTGTGTATGGGTTAAATGTATTAGCTATATTTTTAACAATTTTCAGCTCAACTGTGACATGGCCTCATAACTACACTTAAACTTTCAGCTTTATAATATTAGTTGGAGACATCAAAGGGAATGTGTCCAAAAAAGATAATAGAAAGTATTGTAACAATAACAAAATGTGAGATGAATTATACAAAGGCTAGCAGACCTGATGTGGCTTCGCCTGCGTAAACTATGGTAGGAGTGTGTGCTGCATTCTTGGTTAGACCGTGGAACTACAACGAATCAAGTTTGAATTGTTATCAGTTCAAACCAAAGTGAATGCCCATAAGGAATACATGGTGACTTTGAAGCCCTGTGGGGCAAAAACCCCTATAGGCCTAGTTGAATTGTTATGAAAACTCAGACTTTCTTATTTTAGACCTAAAGAATCAATGTACCAAATTTCACTACCCTAGTATGCCGGGAAGTTGGAGGATTAATGATTGGATTACGATTGAGTGAGGGCTTTGGGTTTTATTTATGATGATTGTAATGCATCTGTCTTCAGGTTCCGGAGCCAGAGGAACCAGAAAAGGCGGCTGAGGAGGTTCCGCCGGAGTATTCGACAGCTTGTGACGTCAAGGAGAAGCCCCCACCAGCAGTGCCTGAGGACCCCGACGACGACCAGCCCACGGACTCCGCCCCCTTCCCCATCAGCAGCAGTACAGGTTCCCTCACTACCACTAGCTTAAGAAACAGCATACTTCATCACTAGTGCCGAAAGTGGTTTTTTCTGGCACGCGATCGTGTTTTCCTTGCAAGGCGATAGCCCGATAGCCGAGCGCGGAAATTCGATCAGGTATTGAAAAAAAACTCTTTGGGTACGAGTTATGAACAATATTTTTCATCACACTGTAAATAATAAATTAAAAATATTTTTTTTACATTTTTATCAGGTCTCCTGGGTAATATTTCTCACAACATAATGACAACAATAGTGTTTACATTAATCTGAGTCACTGGCTTAGTAGTCAAGGCGTCAGACTCTGAAAACCATGGCTGCGGTCTTGTCGTGGGTTCGAATCCCAGCCCTGGCATGAACATTTTATCAGTACTGTGCAACTCGTACCGCAACTGCTCACTTCTTGCTTCGCTTGATACGTTCCACGCACTACGTATACGTATACTGTATAGTCTATGTGGACGGGCAAAGCAAGGCAAAAAGAGGCTGCCAACTTAAAAAAAAGAAGAAAGAAAAGATCTAATAATTAGATTAATAAGAACAGCTTATTTAGAATGCAAATATTAGTAGATGCAGCAAGCTACTAGCGGCTGGTGTCAGAATAACTAATAACATTGTGGCAAAAATCACCAGCTGTTTTTATGGCACTAGGGTGGAAAAGTATCACTTTTGGTACTCACAGCTGATATCGAAAATAGCTAATTTCGGCACAGTGCGATGAAAAAATACTTATGCTATTGATTCAAGTATAAATAAATATATATAAAAATTACAAATAAACGTATAACTGAAAAATATTAAAATAAAGTAGAGACATTCTGTTTATAGTATATTTATTTAGAATCTTTGTAAAATCCTTCAAATAAATTATTATTTTAGTCTGGAGTTACGCTAAATGAAATCTCTCACTCTGACACCATCTTCCACTCTACTTAATGCATGGAAACCTATAATAATAGCGATGGCTTTGTAATTAATTATTATATATATTTAGACTAGTTAGGTTCTATCATTTATTATTGATGTTTAGATGTAAGTCGGGTTCATTTGACGAGGGGAATTTCTTTACCTCCTTAAATGTAGTGTAGTCAGAAACGATAGGTAAAGTCCAAATAAATCTAATAATTAATTAGTTAAGTAAATTTAGTTTATAGTTTTAATGTAGTAGTACCTGGGGGGGCCGAGCTTTGATCGGGGGAAGGTCAGTCAGTTTGTTTATATGACTTGGGGCATATTTCACCACTTCCCCTTACTGATAATCAGATTTTTATAACTCATTTGCATCTTTTCTACATTTTGAAGGTCACTCCAGTTGTTATTTATAGCTCAATGTCCCTTTGATTTATTTTACTACTCTATATATGTAATCTTCACTCAAATATTTTAATCTCTGCTCTCAGGAAACCACATGTTAATAATCATAAACAACATGATATTACTTTGACAGTTCCCAGGTTGATTATGAACAGCTGTTACAATTCTTTTGTTTTGATTTGAAACTCCATAAGCCCAATGTTAATTTTGTTAACTTTTCATTTTAGCTTTTTTACATTATTTGATTTTTCTTGGGGATGAGGCCTGTCTAGAACTTATTTTTATCCCAGAAAATAGTTATTTTGAACATTTGAAAGGGATCGTTGGAGCCGTTTTTGAGATCAGTGTCGCAAGAAAGCAAGCAGGCAAACCTTACTCATGTTAAGAGTATAGGATATAATGTTAGACAAAAGACAATTGTAGTCAATAGGCAGTTTGTTTGTTTGTTTGGGAGGATTAGGAGGCCTCGGCATAGCCGGCAAGGCATGTATCCCTTTTTTTGGGGTATTTTGCAGCCACTGGAAAGAGGGGTTTTTCAGGGACGGGGTCAGTCTGCCTCGGTCCAGAAAGGGAGAGAGAACCCTTCCTAGCACCCAGGCTCTATGGATGACTGAACAATCAGGAAGATTTGTCCTCTTACCCGACGCCTCCCCCCCAAGTTCACCAGACAGGGTCCACCATCGCACAGAGTCAACTTCTCAGAGGTCGGGGGCCCCAGCCCGGCAGACCAGAGACCGTCGGGTAAGGGCCCTTCCTCCCAGGCTGCAAGGAAGATCTACTACTCCCTCCAAGGACTTAGACTAGACAGGGTATCCAGGCTGATCTGGGAGTCAAGCCCAGAACAGACAAGGAGGAACCAAGGAAGGGAAATTTGTCACACTGGATAGCCTGAAAGAATTTCAAAATAAACCTGAAAAGTGAAAAGACTTACCAATATGTGACAGCTTCATTTCATTGTACCCAATGTCGATCTCTAAACTAGACCAGTCAGAGAGCTGTCGAGGGCCATGACATTGGGACAGCATGCAGTAAGTTATTGAGTTTGTATAATCCACTTTGCCTCGTTTAATTGTTCCGTTCTGTCCCAACAGGCAGTGAGGAGGACACGTACACAGGGCCCAGCACAGCCGACAACTCACAGAGCCACTCGCACCCCCCCACCACCACCTCTACCCCCGCCGCACCCCCGCCAGTCATCCCAGACGAGCTAGAGCCCCACCAGCTGGCGCGACTGCAGGATCTCAAGGAGTCCGACGCTTAGCTATCCCGCCTCTGGAGTTACCCACGTGAATAATCTCATGTACATACCTGTCCTTTAGTTTCTTCTATGAAGTCTGATGGTATCGATTCATTGCTACAGGAATGAGACATGGCCTGGTGCAGTAGGCAGAATGGAGAATCCCGGTGAAATCCATCTGATTTTGAAATACCACCGTGCTTCGGAAGGCACGTTAAGCCGTTAGTTCTGACTACTCAAGTTGTCAATAGGTCATGTCAGATGCACTAGTGCCTCCTGAAAACTCTGAAAACAGACCTTGGCCAGAAGGTTACACAAACTTTACCTTTTAGTAGAGATATCTTTATTCACAATTTTAGAGAACAAAATGGTGAAAATTTGGTTTGTATGTTTTTGACAAAAAAGCTACATAACCAAATTTTCATATGAAAAACTGTTCGGGGGCTAAAATGGATACAATTATAACAAAATGGGGTCAAAACAAATACAAAAGGTTTGGTGAGTTCGGAAAAGAATAGACAGCTATACTTGAAGAGAATAAAATAGGTGTAGCATAAAGACACACAAGGTTCACAAAAAGAAACTTGATATTTTGTCCCTCTTGGGGACTTCATCAGAAGAGAAGAAATAAGACATTGAATGCCATCCACTGAATAAGAGATGATAATGCCGCTGATGATGATGATTTTAGATAAGAGATGATATAAGTTTAAAAACAAACTTGACTAGATTAATTTAATTTCTAGGGAGAGAAGATCAGCTTTTATATTACGATGTATTTCCTCTAAAGCTAAAGTGTACCTTTTTTCAGTAGACCATTAACAAATTAAGTAGATAGATCGAAGATTGCATTACCTTATCTGCATTTCTCAATTGAAGAACAGTAATTGATTATTAATGTTTTATCATTTGAAAAAAGAGTGACTTTGACATAGGTTATCATGATTTTATTTCCAAAACTCTTAAAACGAGTTATATGAGTATCTGTGAGTATCTATACCTATAAAAGGCAAAGCCCTCACTGACTCACTCATCAAGAATTCTCCACCTTCCCATGTAGGTAGAGAGCTGAAATTTTGTACACTGATTCTTTAGGTCTTTAATAGGACAACTAAGCAGTTTACACGCTGGTACCTCCACAGGGCTCCGCCCCACAGACCTTCAAAGTTACCATGTTATTCTTATGGAAGAAAGATTTGTTTTGATGATATCAGATGACTAATTTAAAATATTGTAAACAGCTGTTGCTATTCTACACAAACAGTAAAACCACGGTAGAACGTTGATTTATAATTCTTTTGAACTGGAGTAAGCCAATAATGTTAAAAATGGGCGAGTGTAGAGTGCAAACTCTACATTACCACCTGTTTCTTTAAAATTTTTTACAAACAGCTGTTATTATTCATTGGTTTGTTTATGTTTATGATCTTTATTTTGTGTTGTGGTGTGACAGGTTAAAAGCTAATTTATTGAATTTGTTTATGTTTATGATCTTTATTTTGTGTTGTGGTGTGACAGATTAAAAGCTAATTTATTGAATTTTATTATATTTTAGTTTTTTTTGTTTTTGTCATGAATACACAATTTTAGTAATATTTTTATTTTTATTGGTTTCTTTTATATATATTTTTTTGAATTTTTGATATGGATACAAAATTAACACTATTTGGACAAACAGACTCACAGTTTATATTCACATGCCTCCAGATAGTTCGTGCCTCTTTCACTCTATATGCTATTCAGTTTATGGAAATAATTTCTACAGCGATCAAGTAAGAGAGGAAATTGTTAACTATGTTTCGACTAATTGGGCAAAATTCCAAATTTTAACTCATGATGTTAAAGGGGATAATTACATCTCCCCTGAACACTACCGTCGCGAAATGTTGAAACCATCAACTTACGGATCAGCATGTGAGTGCTGAGCTCGGATCTGAGCTCTTCCACTGCATATTCAGAGTGTACCATGATGGTCATTTACTCCAGAGCTTTGGTGTAGAGGGAACAGCATCTGATCCTATAAATTCAAACGGGGCGAAGCCCGCGGGTAACTGCTAGTTCTTTATAAATTTACTGGTTGCTGGGTTTATAATACTACCAGTTTTGCCTACACCATGGCCATGTTTCATTTCTCCAAAATCATCAGCAGTTTTAGTCTTGGAAAAATCTAACAACACTATTAATGCATTTAACGGTATTTTTAACGACAACACTAATAATCCAGAAATGGCGCAATACCCTGCAGGTCAGATGGTTACTAATTTTCTGGTTTATAAGTGTTACTAATTCTGTTTATACATTTGTTTGTAAATCAGTATGTTTTTTAAGTCGTAACCTAAATGATGCGGTATATATACACTGATTCTATTCACTGCTCTCCTAAACCAATGTCATATTAACATTTGCAATACCAAAGGGAATCACAATTTTATTGATTTTATGGTGAAACGTAGATTTTTGTATAACTGTGGTTTTTGATGTGTTATATTTTTTAAATGACCCAGCAGTATTAGGTGGTTGGACTATATATCGAGTTGGTGATGTTAAAGGTAGGTGATTATTGTTAATCAGTCTTGTAGTGTAAAACTGTGTTTCATAAACTTAGAAAATTATATGGTTTTACTTAATCTGTAAATCGGATTGGATTTTTAAAAATAACTTAAAAATATTTATCTCTTACAGTTTTTTGTGAGGCTAATAAACAGATTACCTATAAAAACCAACCACAAATTTTCAATACAGGGGCCATACACAAATTACATAACAAATTTTTTCGTCATTTCAGACCCCCCCTTCCCCATGTAACGCACCATAACGCTTGACTTTACCCCCCCCAATGTGTTATGTAACTCAATTGTAGTAGGCCAAACAGCTTAAACCTTTTAAACATCGTTTTATTAGCAATTTGGAGAAAGGATTTCAATGAATCATTGAACTTTAAATTACTTTCTTTAAACAACCTTTTTTTATAACTTATTTCAAAGCATGATGTATACAAACAAACTAGACTGTTGCTGATAATATAAGCAACAAAATAAACTATCTCAGCTAAAAAGTTACAAATTTAATTTATAACTAATACAAATACAAAACACCTTAAAAAACTTAAGATGTGGACGGCATTGCTGTATCCAGTCATGATTGTACACTCTAAAACAACACAAAACAGGTGTAAAGCAATACAGAACTTACTCAAAACACGTTATTTATTTATTTTTAGTTTAACTGTTATTAAAATAGTATTGACAGAAGTATTTTTTATATAACAAACTGTAACCTTAATTTAGATATCAATTTGATTATTTTTTAATTTTGAAAGATTTATAACAGTAACAATAGATACGGGAGTGCGCCAGCTCTTAGGGTTAATATGTGTGAGTTACGTAACGTTGATCCGACCCCCCCCCCTCCCCCACATAACGCTACTCTATACCCCCTCCTCCCCCTTAAGTGCATTACGTAATATGTGTATGGCCCCACAGTAATATCTTTTCTCTGGATATGGTATCCTCACTTTAACATCACTATAATGCATCTTCCTACAGTAAACGCTAATACCATGTGATGTGTTACGTTGTATTTAACTTTTTTGTACTAAAATGCTATTTAAAACCTTTATATGATGCGAGAACTACAGATTTTAGAATTATATTTGGAACATTAGACAAATACCAAACAATAATACTCCTTTCCGTTTTTTGTACAGAATTGTTAACTTATAACGTTATCTTATGTTTTTGTATTATTATATAACTATTTGTTGACTTCACTCTTGTTATATCTGTCTTTCGGCACAAATAAATTGTTAATTTTCTTGTTGTGAAATACTTTACTAGCTGTTATTCTGAATACTGTAAAAGTATGTTTTGATTGTTTCTTAACGAATCTGCACATAAAAGTGGCTGTACATAATAAACTTCTACTCACTTTGTAATTAAATTAAATGTTATGTTTTTTATTAATGGAATGACACTGTTTATTTTGAAACAAAAATATTTGTGTAAACAGAAATAAGATAGTAGGAAATCCTGAATTATTCAATTTAAACACTGAGGATTCATCTTTTACCGATTTTTAAACTTAATAACAATTTGTAAGTCTTGCAACTGTTAAACATATTTTGTTCTTCTTTTTAATTTCATGAAAATGCAGCAATTAATCGAAACTTGACAATATAAACAGCAAGTAATTTAATAACAAAACAAATGTTAAACCATAACAACTCAGATCTGATTATAAGCTTTTGACCAATGTCCGTGTTGGTTTTATGTCGTATGCTTGAGGCCTAAGTCCTGTAGTCAAATCGAACCTTTTGTAATTCTTAATTTAACTAGTGTAAATTGTATTCAGAGAGTGTTGTTTTGTGATTATATAGGCAAGCTTTATTGCAGTTATTTGTATGTGTTTATGTTCATATTTGTAAATTGTAAATAATGTAATTTGTAGGTTCTAAGCTGTCAAGAAACGATTCAATTTTTGTCTGCAGTTATATATATATATATATATATATATATATATATATATATATATATATATATATATATATATATTTATTATTTTTATCTAAGCAATTCAATTTTGTATTATCGGTAAAAACAACCCACTTGTTTTACATAAAGCCGTTGTTTACAATTAATAAGTATTCTTGCAAATCAAGTTTACCGTTACACAAAACATTTCATCAATATATTTAATTCTATCAACTTTTTCCTTCTGATTAGTTTAGTTCTGATTTGTAACGTTGTAGTACATGAATTGTTCTGATTTCATTGTAGTTGAACATATTGTTAGGATAAATATATTAATAGCGTGTAACTGTAAGATATGTACATATCCAGTAGGTTGTGTTTGTGTTGAGTGTCTCCTAAGCAAGCGGTGCCTTCTCTAACTTCTCCTGTTGTTCTGTGTTGTGCTGCGACTGCGGGGCCCCTGAGCCTGTGGCAATGGCCCCACCTTCCCATATCGTGAGGTTCTGTCCAGCTTGAGGGTCCCACCTGCCCAGTTTACAGGGCCCTGGGAGCTTTAGACCTCACCTGCCCAGGGTGGGGAAGAGGGGCAGGTCATGTCTGCCCAGCTTGTGGGGGCCCTGTTTCACAATGACTTCAACTTTACAAATTATCAGCAATTTTCAAACAAGAAAAGAAATCAATATTTATGAAAGTGTTTGGACAGACTACATCTACCATTTCTTGGGGGATTCTGAACATCAAATTTCCAGTAAAGTCTATTTTAAATTGCTTCAACCTGAATTTTAAAAATTTGATGTTAAGTGTTTTCTGATACAGAAAGTTGTACATTCATCTATTTCGCTTTTGGAACTCATTCTTTTCATTATTCATTATTACAATGGTAATAACATTATTTATCATCTTGACCATCTTGTAAAATTTGTATAACTAGCAAATTACATTTCTCTTTCTTAGTGTTCTTAATCTGTTTGTCATAATTTATGATGTGTACTTCTCCCCAAGTTGAAACCTAAGCAACCCTAATATCACTTTAGTTTACGTAATTTAACTCAAATCAAAAACTATTATGCCAACATAATTAATATAATTTTGATTTTTTACAATATAGCAGAATGTGTGTATTAATTCAGTAATTTTATTAAAAAAAGAGGAAAACAATAAATAGCCTTGGTTGTAATAAGTGTAATAAGAGACAAAAGAGTAATATAATGTTGTGTTAGCAATAATTACTTGTTTGAAAAGTAACACAATAATAAGAAAATGTATATATTATTCTTCTGAATATTATACACATAACAGTACTACAAATTTGGTTAGTATGTCATTTATTATAATTGGAAAGAAAAAAATACTCGTCATATATGCTGAAGAGAAATACCTGAGCAGCGACACACACGGCTAAACAAATCGTATTCAGAATGTTCAAGACAGTAAGCCGGGGATGTTGGAGATCAAAGCTCAGCATAAAAAATCGGTTACAGTATTTTGGCCAAAAACTTAACAAATTTAAGCTCAGATATGGCTTTTCCCCTCGCCCATTTAAAATTTGTACAGACCATATTTTTCGAACGGCCATTTGCCAAGGTAACACTGGTTTGAGTATAAAGATAAAGGTCGGTTATATTTAAAGGTGTTTTAAAAACCTTTTGTAAATTTTTGCTAATTGCGTTTTGAAATGTGTTGTAGATAAACCTTTTTGTGCAATAACTAAAATGTGATAGAAATAATGAGTCGGAATGAATTTCCTTGTGAATGTGGTGGTGTAGCGAGACGATGGAGGAGGCCTACAGCTAGTGCATAGAGCGACTAACCTAGCAATGCTTGGCAGTATCCTTTAGTTCACACCTTAGCGAAGTACTGTACTCGGGTTCTGAAATTATCTTTGTTACCTTGTTTTATAAAAGAGCTATTTTGTTGGTGTATGTGGGCTCTATAAGTACCCTATCTACATGAGTTTGAATCATTGATGAAATAATATATGGTACAGAAACGATTTTGTAATTTTATTCGGTTTGGCGTTGCCACTATTAAAGAAACATTACAACTGTTGTTGTTTCTGTGTTACCCTTATGTTCACTTTCTCTTTGTATCTTTATTTATGGTAGCAGGGGTGAATACATACAGGGAGCAGGGATATACTTTGAAGGGGTGAATTATGTGAGTGCTTTCACATTGGGGTGTGCACATGAAGTAACATATTACACTCATTTGTTCTTAAAGGTAAATGAATTCTATCCCAGATATTGGTATAGCACACAAATCAAGAAGCCTCTAGCCCCTTTGGTCTTCAATAAAATTATTCAAAGTTAAGGACAAGTATTATTGTGCGGATGATTTCTTAAACTCGCGTTCTTTCATTAAACGGGATAGTTAAACAGGTATACCATATGCAATACAGTGGTGTAGGCGTAAATTGTCCAGTGTGGGAAAGCTAAATGTTTTTGTTAAAATTGTGAGAAAAACAAATTATTGTGATATTAAATTATGGAAACCCAGTGTGGGAACCGTTTCCATGCGTTCCCGTTCCACTACACTATTGAGTTATACCATATAAACAATATAATAATTGTAAATTTACAGAGGTAAATTTAAAAAATTTGCCCATATAAAAAATAAACCCCCGTCGCAGCAAACCTGCGTACTCAGCGAATTTCCTATGCATGAATATATTTCTTACTACCACATAAAGCCACTTACCAAGTTTCATAAAAATACATAAATAACTAAGTGATATATATATAGCATTTTATTTATTCTCCATAAGAATAACATTAGGGCTGAGAACGCAGGTTTGCTGCAACAAAGAAGATGAAAATATGCTTATTTTTGCAATTATCAATATAACTCAACCAGGTGAAGCTACATACCAAGTTTTAGCGAATTTCCCCTATAGGGAAGAAGCTATTACCGTAGGTCTCATGGTAAGACTTAAGCCCGAGACCATGATAACTTTTTGTTTTGAGGTCCCCAGATGTCCAAAACACTATTCGTTCAAATTTATATATATGTATATATATATATCTATATATATATATCTATATATATATATATATCTATATATATATATATATATCTATATATGTGTCCGTGAATGCGATAACTTGAGTAAAAAACGTCCGATTTCGATGAAATTTGGCTCAAATGTGTAAACTGACATTTATGACTTTAAGTTCGAAAACCAGAAAAATCGGACTATGGGAAGGGGGGTTTATGGGGGTTTTAAATTTTCCAAAAATCAGTTTTTTGAATTTTTTACCCTAAAATTTTTAAAACACTTAATTTAGGTTTAGACCATGTTATAGAGCTTAAAAAAACAAATAATATGGCATTTTGAATTATTAACCTAGGTTAAGTGGTTGCGGAAAAAATCCAAAAAACATGCTCATAAAATCTCCCATGTTAATCTTATGGGAAAAAGGTTTTTGGCTTTTCCTCAGTTAATTTTACTTTAAACTTCACATTTTCTTTTACCAATCACTTCAGCTCCACAAAACAATCATTTTGGTGTTTAAATTGTGATTCTACGTCAAACCGTTGCAGAGATATTCAAAGTGCTAAACACAGTACGTTGTCCAATGTTATCCTTATGGAGAATAAATAAAATTTGATATCTTGATTATTTATGAATGTATATTGATGAAATTTGGTATGTGGCTTCATGTTGTACTGGTATATTGATAATTGCACAAAAAATAAATGTTTTGTTGTCTGTCCCCGTAGCAGCTAACCTGCATACTCAGCCCTAATGTTATTCTTATGGAGAATAAGTAAAGTTTTATATCTCCCTTAATTATGAACATAAATTAATAAAACATGGTAAGTAGCTTCACCTGGTTCAGTTATATTGATAATTGCATAAAAACTCATTTCTTATCTTCCTCGTTGCAGCAAACCTGCGTACTCAGTCCTAATGTTATTCTTATGGGGAATAAATAAAATGTAATAAATCACTTATTTATGAATGTATTTTTGTCAAACTTGGTGAGTGGCTTTATGTACTAGTGAGAAACATATCAATGCATTGGAAATTTGCTGAGTACGCAGGTTTGCTGCGACGGGGGGTATTAATGTTTTAAGTTCATAATTAAGGGAGATATAAAGCTTTACGTATTCTCCATAAGAATAACATTAGGGATGAGGATGCAGGTTTGCTGCTAAAAGGATAATCAACAAAAAATCAATTTTTTGAGCAAATATCAATATACCAGTTCTAGTTGAAGCCACATTATCTCTTCTATCGTTTCTCACCTAAGTTGTTCCTCCATTATTACTCTACGATTTGTCAGAATTAACATCCGTTTTTAGCTAAATAGTTATTTACACTATTGAAATGGTAAATACCCCTGTCGCAGCAAACCTTCATACTCAGCGAATTTACAATGGAGATATAAATGTCTTAATAATACATAAAGCCACGTACCAAGTTTCATAAAAATATATTCACAACTAAGCGATATGTATGCAATTTTAATTATTCTCCATAAGAATAACATTGGGCTGAGTACGCAGGTTTGCTGCAACAAGGATCACAATAAATGCGGTTTTACGCTAATATCAATAGAACTTAATACCAGTTTTTATTCATTTATGTTCATAATTAAGAGAGACATAGCATTTAATTATTCTCCATAAGAATAACATGGGGGGTGAGTACACAGGTTTGCTGCTACGGGAGCCTTTTGCAAAAAAATTATTTTTTGAGCAAATATCAATAGACCACAACCAGATGAAGCCGTATACCAAGTTTCGTCAGTATATGTTCATAAATAAGCGAGATATAAAATTTGTCTTTTCCTCCATAAATAACATTAGATAACGTACTGTGTTTAGCACTTTCGATATCTCGGTAACCAATTGACGTAGAGGAATGATCAAGATACCAAATTGTGTGTTTTTTAAGCTGAATCCAAAGGTAAAAACTAATGTTTGACTATTTCAAAAATTACATGTAAAAATCTAAAAAAAAACATTTTTGGGGTACAAAATGCCCCTTCGGATGGAGCGATCTGGCTGGTTTTCGAACTTAAGTCATAAATGTTGCTTTACACGTTTATACCAAATTTCATCAAAATCGGATCATTTTTACGAGAGTTATCGTGCTCACGGACACACACACACAGACACACACGCACATGTATATATATACAGTTTCAAACGAATGATTTTTTTGGGGTCTGGGGACCTCAAAACGAAAAGTTATCATGGTCCCGGGCCTAGGTCTTACCATGCCGACTACGGTAATAGCTTCTTCCCTATAGGGGGAATTCGCTTAAACAATTGATGTAAAACTTTGATAGCAAATAATAACGTAGAATTTTACTCGATTTCGAGCAACCTGTCAACAGGTCTCTTTAAAATTTTACCTCTTAATACTGTAACATTTGTTTCTTTGCAAGAAACTACATTCAAGTTAAAATACCCCCGTTGCAGCAAACCTGCATACTCAGCGAATTTCCAATGAATATATAACATAAAACATTAACACTTAACAGGATTCATAAGAAATATATTCACAAACAAGCGATATCAAAATTCTCCATAAGAATAACATTGGGGATGAGTACGCAGGTTTGCTGTAACAAGGAACACAAAATAATGGGTTTTTATGCAAATATCATTAGAAATCATCTAAGTAAAGTCACATACCAAGTTTCATTCATATACATTCATAAGTAAGTCATATATAACATTTTAATTATTCTCCATAAGAATAACATGGGGACTGATTACCTAGGTTTGCTGCTACGGGAACCATACATGAAAATTTTGTGCAAACAACGATAAACCCCAACCAGGTGAAGCCAAATACCAAATTTTGTCAGTTTATGTTCATAAATAAGCGAGACATACAATTTTTCTTTTTCTCCATAAGAATAACATTAGACAACGTACTGTGTTTAGCACTTTCAATATCTCAGGAACCAATTGGCGTAGAGCAATGATAAAAATACCAAATTGTTTGTTTTTTATGCAGAATTAAATGGTAAAAATTAAAATTTGATTTAAATAAAAATTACATGTGGAAACCCCAAAAAACCCATTTTTGGGGTACAAAAACCCCACTTTGGATGGTTCGATTCGTCTGGTTTTCGAACTCGTTCAAATAAATGGTGCTTTACACATTTGTACCAAATTTCATTAAGATCGGACCTTTTTTACGAGAGTTATCGTGCTTACGGACACACATATATATATATATATATATATATATACATATATAAAAATTTGAACGAATGGTATTTTTGGCATCTGGGGACCTCAAAATGAAAAGTTATCATGGTCTCGGGCTTAAGTCTTACCATGAGACCTACGGTAATAGCTTCTTCCCTATAGGGGAAATTCGCTAAAAATTAATTAAATTTATACTACCGAATATAGTATTGTGTTTATCAACTGTGATCAGTCCCAACAAAATATAACAAGTGCATTTATACGGGGGTGGAGGGAGGGGTTTGATAAATTAATTTATCTAATAATTAACTATTCAACCATAGAATCTCCGAATGTC
This sequence comes from Allygus modestus, assembly GCA_963675035.1. NCBI lineage: Eukaryota > Metazoa > Arthropoda > Insecta > Hemiptera > Cicadellidae > Allygus > Allygus modestus. The sequence goes on from OY776114.1 coordinate 104,471,319, forward strand.
TTCAAATTTTAAATTACATGTAGTGATTATAATATTGTGTTAAGCGTTGGGGCAGTGACAAAAGCAAGTGAGGCCAGGTTTTGGTAGGTTTGAGGTGCTACTCAGAAAAAGTGCTAAAATGTAGCGGTAAGGTTAAAAAAGTTGGAAACACCATCACTACCAGCGGATTTTTCATCTTTCTAGCACCAAAGCATAGACTAACTACAGCTAGTAGTACCATTGACTACATAGTAGTTAGTATATGACCAAAGACATAGTGCCCCCAATATGTAGAGATCTATGTTTTATTCGTCTCCACTCAACCAAAACGTGTGGAATAGCAGGATGGCAGGAGAGACCCATCTAAATAGCTTAATGCACCTTCTCTATTGCGCATGCGCGAGTAGCATGTTCCATGGAACTGTGACAAAAACGTAGCAAAACATTTTTACTCAGCAGGAGAGGAACAGTTCTTTTGGAACTACATTTATTTGTTAGCGGACTTTCTATTTCAGAAATATTTTCAACGATGTATTTTCCACCCGCATCTATTACGATATGCATTTAGAGCTTTAGAGTGAAACACTCCTCAGTCTGGCCGTGACCCTTGGCCGGTCTTGACAATCAATTAATTTTATTAATAATAGATTTTGTAATTTATACTTTTGTGTTATCCGTTAAATATGATATGACAAGAAAAATAACTAATTTCCCTAAGATAATTATAAGAACAGTTTATGAATATACCTGGTGAAATATGCGGTGTGAATATTCGCTTGCACATAAGTTATCGCATACACATACATGTTATACGCTTTACGCTCCTTTTAACTGTTATAGTTTCCTTCTCATTACTTTCTTTATCACAGTTCCGCGGAACATGTTACTCGTGCATGCGCAACAGTGAAGGTGCATTCTGCTATTCTGCTATTAATTGAAACGGGCTTGATGATGGGACAGCTGTTAGCTGTTTTCTCAAAGTAGTGTAAGTTTATGGCAGAGGCTACGTACACGTCCGACGTGAGCCGCTACTGTTCACGTCCGTTCCAAATTATGCACCGTACGTTACTTTTCCTGTGATTTTTAAAACAAATTGAGAGCCAGAAAACCTCCTAACCTAACGTAACCTAACCTATCCTAACCTAACGTAACATAACTTAACGTAACCTAACCCAACCTAACCTAAGCGGTAGCGAAGTGAATTTGCCCTTACATTGGACGTGTACGCAGTCACTTCGTAAGTTTATTTTGGAACTCGGAAGTCGGAACAGCGTTAGCGTTGGCGACTGTTGGCGTTGTAGGGGGTTGGGTTAGAGTCGGGTCGTATCGTCTGTAGTCAGACTGTCAATCGAAGGGATTGTTATTGTCGAGTAAAAATGAGGGTTTGTCGATTAAATTTATTAGTGGCTTGAGTTACACCATCAAAACATGGAACACTCGTGTCTTTAGAAAAACAAGTTACTTATAGTAAAATAGTGAAATTTCAGGGACTGTTTTATTTATAATAGGCTAGTGTAAACTTAGTGTAGGGTGCAGGCTAACATGACATGAAGTGGGTATCCCAGTATCCTGTTTTGGCGAAATGACTATTCATCAGGTGATCCAAACCCGGTAGACTTATCTCATCAGTTTTCTAACACATGGTAAGTTAAGTCTAACCAAATACTATTGTTTGCATTATTTTCTTGGCCATGCATGCAAAACTTTCAAACCAGATTTTAAGCTTACACCTGAGTTTTAAGCTTATCACCTGAGTTGTAAAATAGTAAATCTTTAAATTAGGCCTACTTATATTCTTGTGATTATATTTGAAAAAAGGAAGCCTCACAATGCATGGTTGAATATAGATGTGTTATGGATTTAAACCTAAAAGAGCTACACAACTTTCAAAATTAAGGTCGTCACATAGCCTAAGTTAGATACATTTAGACACTCATTCTACATCAGTAGCCTCATGCCTAAACATTGACTGAGAAGCTTTATCCAAGCGAATAGCAAAACAAGTCACTGTGTCAGATATAAACATTAGCTGCATATCAATAAAAATAATTCCAACCAAGTGATAGCAAACCCCCATTTGACATTAAAAGTGTAAAAAACAAACTGAATACCGGTCGAGGAGGTTAGTCCCTAAAAATAAAAAAATTAGATGGGATTTTAAGTTAGCTGGATTTTGATAAGTCCAAAGCAGCTCAAGATTTTGAAAGCAGCAATTTTTAGATGGCATTGGTGTAGCTGTAAAATGTTAAAACTGATTTTAGACAGGAGCCTAGCACTCGTTAGCAGATACATTTGTCCTGGTACCTCTTGGATTTATTGATTTTTAACCCTCTGAACATCAAGCTTATGAATGTAGCAGTTAAATCTGTGTTTTTTCCTTGTTATTTGTTTATAATATTTTGAATACCTGGACATTTTAAATTATAAAGAAATGTGCGTGCTTTGGTGGCCACACAGTAGGGATAAGTATCAAAACTCCTCATCAATGTGCAACGCATAATGAATCAGCCCATCATGTAGGCCGGGACCCAAGCCGTCCACTGTTTGCTATCCCTCCCCTTCAGTTCTGCCAAAGATAGGTGAATTTGCAGTTGCACATACAAATTATCAATCCATGTAGGATTCGATCCCTCAATCCAAGCGCTACCCTTTGGCTGGGAAGATAGCACCTTAGACCGTTCAACCACTATCAGGGTAATGGCTTTGTCAGGCCCTGTATTATCACAAGCTCGGTGTTAGATGGGTTAGTTCCGTTTTTGACTAACCGGATACACCACATGTTGGACTCAGGCTGTATTCAGTGCTTCGAACGGAACGATTTCATAATGTACCATATACCTTAACTAACTTTTTTTTAGGTATCAGATTCTAATGCTGGGCTCATAGGGTTAATCAGTTTTGCCCACTCGTTAAGCTTCAGTTACTAACCATGTTCAATCCACAACAAAACCAATTGCTGGGAAAAGAAACATACCTATTTTAAGTTAAATTCTCTATTGTCAACTTAATTCCCTGTTTTTGTTTACTCTTATCATGTTATAACATTCCGCTAGGTGTCATCAGATTCAATCTCAAGACTAATTAAAGAGATTATTCAGTGCCTCGGAGTTCTCTAGGCTCGGAGTTCTCTAGGCACTAAGACCTCTGATCCTGACAGTTTTTCAAAATGCTAATTTTCTTTTATATAATTGTTTTCATATAAAGGTTTTATTTCAGTTTGCTTAGGGTACATTATATCAAGAGCAATTCGAGGGAGGTCCAACCACTCTCCCCCCACAGTAAGATTTTGTAAAAAAAATAAAATTTTTCTAAGTTTGATTAAGAACTGTACTAGTAATAAGACTTTAACTAACCAACAAATTTACCGGGTACCGGTACCAACTTATTAACAACAAGCCACCAACAATATATATTTTCGTAGAGACTATGTAACCAGTTTGCACAGCATTCAGGGCTGCTCACTGGCTTCAGAGCAACACTACTATTAATCCACTACTAATAACTAGTAGCCTGTCGCGGCTTCGCTCGCGATCACAACGTAATATTATATTATATTTATGTAAGCTCTTCTGTTATCATGTGTTTTAAAAATTAACAGCTGTTAACAGCTATTAACAGCTGTTTTAGTATGCAATTAATACAAATTATTCGTCTGATTAAGTAAACAAAATCTTTTCTTCATAAGGAATACACTATAACTTTACCTGTGGGGCAAAGCACGAGGACTTTTATTACAGGAATTGGTGAAAGGGGGGATTTCACTACATAAAAAACATTTAATTTTGACACATCGTTTGTAAAAATCCGTCCGTTATTAACGGAGGAGTAGTGTTTTGTAGAAATTGCCTTCACGTATTATATATAAGCCCGCCGCTATGGGAAACTTTTGTAACGGCTAGATTTTTATTTAAGTAGGCCTAATTGAAAATATTACGTTGGAATGTAATTTGGTAGTAGAAAACACAGTTTTGTCTGTCAAATGATCTACACTGCCACATGGTTTGTCGGGAATGGTTAATTTTTAATAAAATTATGTTATGCCATTTGTTATGTAAGCAGGGTATACTACCCTTCATCCCAACCAGGGTCCCGTGGTAGTGTTCTTTGGAGGGTGGTGTACCTTTATAGGCAAACCGGGACGGAGTCTGGGTTGGTGATGGACACTACCAGGTCGATCGCTAAATGAAATTTGTTGTAAGTTACAGAACCAACTGGGACACACTGGGATGAACTTCTGTGTAACTATTTGAAATTTCATGCCTTGTACAATCTTTTATGTGCCTTGTATATAGGCAGAGACCAACAGGATAGGTTTAAGTATATTAGAAGTGTTGTGGTGCATTATTAATTGCATCCTGTTTAATTGTAACATGTATAATGCTAATCAAGAAATTTGTTAGAAATTGTATATATTTAACTTGTATCTATGATGATCTTGTTGGTAATAAACGATATCAGGAAACTGACACATACTTTCCCCTTTTAGCCAAACTTTAATGAATAAATTACTTTTTATTTACTAAATATAGAATCCAAAGCACAGTCGAATGTACAGAAAATCTTGAAAACAAGTTGTTTTCAATAATATCCACCCAAATCCCTGTTTAGGAGGCACTACAGAATCCATCACTACACACGTGTAAAATGCCCCCTGTTCCCCCCCTCAGGGTTATTAAGGGGCAACATATTTCAAATTTTCTCTGTTGGTCAATGCAAACTTGACAAGCATATCAAGTTTGAACAAAATTTATCAATAAATAAGAGAGAAATAGTAATTTTTGTACTCCCCATAAGAATTACATTGGACAAGGTACTGCGTTTAAAATGAAAATTTAAATTTTTTCCGCAACCAGTAATCGTAGAATAGTAATTCAAAATACTAAATTATTTAGTTTTTTTGAGCTCTTTTTAATGGTGAATAGTAATTTTAGCGAATTTCCCCTATAGGGAAGACGCTATTACCGTAGTCGGCATGGTAAGACCTAGGCCCGGGACCATGATAACTTTTCGTTTTGAGGTCCCCAGACCCCAAAAACACCATTCGTTCGAAACTGTATATATATATATATATATATATATATATATATATATATATGTGTGTGTGTCCGTGAGCACGATAACTCTCGTAAAAATTATCCGATTTTGATGAAATTTGGTATAAACGTGTAAAGCAACATTTATGACTTTAAGTTCGAAAACCAGCCAGATCGCTCTATCCAAAGGGGTATTTTGGGGGGGTTTTGTACCCCAAAAATGGGTTTTACGAATTTTTTACATATAATTTTGGAAATAGTCAAATTTTATTTTTCCCCATTGGATTCAGCTTAAAAAAACACACAATTTGGTATTTTGATCATTTCTCTACATCAATTGGTTACCGAGATATTGAAAGTGCTAAACACAGTACGTTGTCTAATGTTATTCTTATGGAGAAAAATAAAAATTTTATATCTCGCTTATTTATGAACGTATACTGATGAAACTTGGTATACGGCTTCATCTGGTTGTGGACCAATGATATTTGCTCAAAAAGACAATTTTTTACCCAAGGCTCCCGTAGCAGCAAACCTGCGTACTCAGCCCCATGTTATTCTTATGGAGAATAAGTAACGTGTTATCTGCCTTCATTATGAAAATAAATTAATGAAATTTGGTATGTGGCTTTACCTACATGAGTTATATTGATATTTGTATAAAACTCCATTTTTTGTGTTCCTTGCTTCAGCAAACCTGCATACTCAGCTGCCATGTTATTCTTATGGAGAATAATTAAAATGTCATAAATCGTTTATTTATGAATGTATATTGATGAAACTTGGTATGTGGCTTTATGTGGTATTAAGATACATATATATGCATTGGAAATTCGCTGAGTACGCAGGTTTGCTGCTACGGGGGTATTTATATTTATCCTTTTTTTAATGAAAAATCTAAAAAACTGAATTTTTGATATTTTAAGTCTTGTAATTTCTGAACCCGAATGTTTACAGAAATGCGAGTGGTGTCATTTTGTTGGAAAACTAAAGTTCTAAAAACGACTAAAGTTTAATCAAAATTGTTAGAGCCGTTTTTGAGAAATCTTGATTTTTCATGTTTTTTGGCGGTTTTTGGGCGATAGTTACCCTTCTAAATCAAAAATTTCAAAAAATGAAAAATGCCTGGAGATATCGTGGATTAGTACCTACATACTAAATTTCATAAAAATCGGACCATTGGTTAGGGCTCTAGCTCTGTACACATCCATACAGACAGAGAGACAAATAGACACACAGACATCACGTAAAGATCACTTTTTTGGGTTCAGGGAGCACCAAAACGAATATTTCCAGTAACAACTCAAATTCGAAAATTTTGATGAAAACAATAGGTACTTTCTCCATATAGGTAGGCCTACTATGTATAAGGGGGAGAAAGTAAAAATGGAAATGTCTGTTGGTGTGTATAAATCTTAATAGGCCTATATAAAACAAAGTGGTGTTAGTTACAAATTTTATAACTCAAGAACGGATTTAAATGATATTTTGTACACGGATAGTTTATTACCTGGACTGTTAACACATAGGAGACTTTTTACCCCGGTAAATATGAAGGGCCCCTTTGGCTTTTAAAGTTTGCATGTTATTCCTTATGGGAACATGTGTTCATTTTCTGCTTTTAATTAATAAGCAGATAATGTTTTGATAAAAACAGCTGTTTTTATAAAAAAACTTTTAAAGTTTACATGTTATTCCTTATGGGAACTTGTGTTATTATCTAAACATGCTTGATAATATTTTTAGATCTAAACATACTTGAAAGGCATAAATATAAGTTCGTTACAGAAATAAAAAACCTACTTGAATGGCAACCCTCATAATTGAAATAAAAAAAACTACTTGACTGGCAACTCAAACTCTTTTTTTCGATAGGCGAGTGAGCGTAGTGAATGAGCTCATCCGGGTGGCAAGTGAGCGAAGCGAACGAGCTCATATTGAAAATGTGCGAGTATTTGGTATAAAACAAATTCAATGACATTAGGACAGGACGTCTGTCGGGCCAGCTAGTTTTAAATAAAAGTAATAGGCCCTAATAAAATATATATATACATAAACTCTCAACCCTATTCTTTTTAACTAGGTCCTCGCCCATTAAAAGGTTTATGTAACCAAATATAAACGTATAGGCTAAATATATATATATATGATTTGTGCTACTTGTTAAGTGCTGCTTATTAAGTGGCTTAGGCCACCAATTTAAACTATATTCTAGTCGTATATTTATAATAAAAGTAATAATAACTTACCATCATTATTTAAGAGAATAAACTAAACTCTTTAGTGAGTTATTAAGTACTCAAACTGTTAATTTCAAACTAGAGTAATTATCCCCCAAAAACCGCCAAAAAACATGAAAAATCAAGAAAAACGGCTCTAACGATTTTGATTAAACTTAAGTCGTTTGTAGAACTTTAGTTTTCCAACAAAATGACACCACCCGCATTTCTGTAAAAATTCGGGTTCAGAAAGTACAAGACTTAAAATATCTAAAATTCAGTTTTTTTGATTTTTCATTAAAACAAATATTACTATTCACCATTAAAAAGAGCTCAAAAAACTAAATAATTTAGTATTTTGAATTACTGTTCTACGATTACTGGATACGGAGAAAATTTAAATTTTCATTTTGCGGTAAACGCAGTACGTTGTCTAATGTTATTCTTATGGAAAATACAAAAATGACTATTTCTCTCTTATTTATTGATAAATTTCGTTCAAAATTGATATGCTTGTCAAGTTAGCATTGACCAACAGAAGAAATTCAAAATATGTTGCCCCTTAATAACCCTGAGGGGGGGAATAGGGGGCATTTCCTCTCTTAAAACCACGTGTCTAGCGATGAATTCTGTAATGCGTCCTAAACAGGAATTTTTGTGGATATTTTTGAAAACAACTTGTTTACAAGATTTTCTGTATATTCAACCGTGCTTTCTATTATATCTTTAGTAAATAAAAAGTAATTTATTCATTAAAGTTGGGCTAAAAGGGAGAAAGTATGGGTCAGTTTCCTGATACTGTTTATTCTATTCCATTTATTAAAAATAAACCGGACAAATATGGTAATATATGGTATTAAAATTCCGAGAAATAGATCAGGAATGCAAATTGAAAGGCCATTCAACGACAAACCAATTATCTCTTGTGGTGAAAATTCTAATTAAACTGAGCTTGCTTCATGTTTTTCTCTGTCTTTCCTATGTTAAATGAGATTGGCACTATGATGAATCATCTCTGGCTGCCACCATCTTGTTGTGGGCACTGCGCTTAAAATTTAGCTTCGACTTAATTCCAATGTGCTCCATCCTATGTTGTTGCTGCTAATAATCCCAGAGTCAGTTGTACAATGGTTGGACTAAACAATATGTTTGCATCTTCTCGGTGTAATTGGGATTGTCAGGTTTAATCTTTTAGGGAAAGGAGAAAAATTAATTTAGTCACATAGGTGTCCTACCTGCAGTGTGGGACTCTTACTAAAAAATTTATACTACCCACTAACCACCAAAAATTCCCTCAACTCTTTAGGACTCTAACCTAGGATTGTTTGTTACATTACTTCAGACTTGGCCCTAAATTTAGCTTAAAATTAGCTTAATTTAGCTGTGTGTGTTGTTGGTATAGTGTCAAGGTGTGGACTCCGGAAAAATGCCAGGCCTGCCATGTAAATTTTATCAGTACTATACAACTCAAACTGAACGGCTCACCCCTTACACCAAGCCAAGAAACCAACAATGTTTTTGGTGTTTTTGCAAAGTTGCTGGATATGTTCCACGCCCAGATGTATAGTCAATGTGGACGGGCAAAAAGAGGTCACCGACCTCTAAAATAAAAAATATAAACAATCTTTCGGCTTTTACTAAAGATTTCTGTATAGAGGAGCACATGATGGGATTGTCAGGGAAAGCCTAAAACATTTGTCATATTTTTACATTCAACTAAATTTTGTGGTCGTACAGGTTGTTTGTTAACTAAATATATAGTATCTTAGTAATTAGGCCTATTTAAAACAGAAGAATCAATTATTAGGTCATTGTGAATTTGATTTTCCTGAGCCAGAAGTGTTTAAAGTAATTTGTCTGATGCAAAAGAATCATTAATACCCCCTTAGCAGCAAACCTGCTTACTCAGTGGATTTTCAATGCATATACATGTACCTTAATGCCACATAAAGCCACATACCAAATTTCATCAATATATATTCATAAATAAACTATTTATCACATTTTTAATTGTTCTCTATAAGAATAATATGGCGGCTGAGTATGCAGGTTTGCTGAAACAAGGACCACAAAAAATGGGTTTTTATACAAATATAAATATAGCTGAACTAATTAAAGCCACATACCTAGTTTTATTAATTTATGTTCATAATTAAGGGAGAGAACATTTTTCTTATTCTCCATAAGAATAACATGGGGGCTGAGTACGCAGGTTTGCTGCTACGGGAACTATCGGTAAACAAATTTTGGTTGTGCAAATATCAATAGACCGCAACGATATAAAGCAATATACCAAGTTTTGTCAGGATAAGTTGAAAACTAAGCGAGATATACAATTTCTCTTATTCTCCATAAGAATAACATTGGACAACGTACTGTGTTTAACACTTTCAATATCTCTGTAACCAATTGATGTAGAAAAATTATAAAAACACCAAATTGTTCGTCAAAAACCACCAAATCCAGTGATGAAAAGTAAAATTTGATTTACTTAAATATTATATTTATAAAACTCAAAAACTGCATTTTTGGGGTACCCCCCCAAAATACCCCTTTGGATAGAGCGATCTGGCTGGTTTTCGAAATTAATGTCATAAATGTTGCTTTACATGTTTGTACCAAATTTCATCAAAATCGGACCATTTTTACGAGAGTTATCGCACCCACGGACACATACATACATACTTACATATATATACAGTTTTGAATGAATGGTGTTTTTGACATCTGGGGACCTCAAAACGAAAAGTTATAATGGTCCCGGGCCTAGGTTTTACCATGCCGAGTACGGTAATAGCTTCTTCCCTATAGGGGAAATTCGTTAAAATTAACATAATTCATTAACTGAATATGATTATATGATATTAATATGAATGTCCCTATTGACTTACCTTTCAATTACTCGCTCTGTCAAAACAGGTAAAAACTGAGATCTTTAAATGTTTCACTTATATTCAATTGGTAAAATAAAGTAATGATGTCCTTTTTAGTCTTCAGAGTTTTGCTACTGAACCTCGTATTTCAAAAGGGGCTAGAACTGGGAAGGTGCCACAGTGTCACCTCGACAGAACTAACCCTTTAGGGCCCAGCTTGAAACACTACTATCCGCGTTTGTTGTGGTTGTCAGTCGCATTAGTTTAGTTGAGTGATGAGAACACTTACCGCCCTTCCAGCCCAGCTGCGGTGTGTTTGTTGTAAGCAGATTCATAGGCGTTCTCCCAGTGGGGTGAGGGCTGACATAAATCTAAATGTCTGTGTCGCTGGCCCGGCCATGTCTGAATTTCAATATAGAAAAAGTGTCACCATTTAGTACCTATTTCGTACTATTTAGTACCTCCAATAAAAAAATTAGTACCTCACCCAGATCGGAGTTAATTGCGTTTTTGTGTTTCCGGGCCAGCGACATGCTGGCCCGGCCATGTCGGAATTTCCATATAAAAAATATGTCACCATTTAGTACCTATTTCGTACTATTTAGTACCTACATTAAAATAATTTGTACCTCAAAGAGCAACGAGTAATGGCATGTAATTAACAAAGGTCAATGAACTCTCAGCCCGGCCATGTCACAAATTGTATATAAAACCCAGATAACCATTTAGTACCTATTTCGTACTATTTAGTACCTCCAATCAAAAAATTAGTACCTCACCCAGATCGGAGTTAATTGCGTTTTTGAGTTTCCGGGCCAGCGACATGCTGGCCCGGCCATGTCGGAATTTCCATAAAAAAAATATGTCACCATTTAGTACCTATTTCGTACTATTTAGTACCTCCAATAAAAAATTAGTACCTCACCCAGATCGGAGTTAATTGAGTTTTTGTGTTTCCGGGCCAGCGACATGCTGGCCCGGCCATGTCGGAATTTCCATATAAAAAATATGTCACCATTTAGTACCTATTTCGTACTATTTAGTACCTACATTAAAATAATTTGTACCTCAAAGAGCTCCGAGTAATGGCATGTAATTAACAAAGGTCAATGAACTCTCAGCCCGGCCATGTCACAAATTGAATATAAAACCCAGATAACCATTTAGTACCTATTTCGTACTATTTAGTACCTCCAATCAAAAAATTAGTACCTCACCCAGATCGGAGTTAATTGAGTTTTTGTGTTTCCGGGCCAGCGACATGCTGGCACGGCCATGTCGGAATTTCCATATAAAAAATATGTCACCATTTAGTACCTATTTCGTACTATTTAGTACCTACATTAAAATAATTTGTACCTCAAAGAGCTCCGAGTAATGACATGTAATTAACAAAGGTCAATGAACTCTCAGCCCGGCCATGTCACAAATTGTATATAAAACCCAGATAACCATTTAGTGCCTATTTCGTACTATTTAGTACCTCCAATCAAAAAATTAGTACCTCACCCAGATCGGAGTTAATTGCGTTTTTGAGTTTCCGGGCCAGCCACATGCTGGCCCGGCCATGTCGGAATTTCCATAAAAAAAAATGTCACCATTTAGTACCTATTTCGTACTATTTAGTACCTCCAATAAAAAATTAGTACCTCACCCAGATCGGAGTTAATTGAGTTTTTGTGTTTCCGGGCCAGCGACATGCCATGTCGGAATTTCCATATAAAAAATATGTCACCATTTAGTACCTATTTCGTACTATTTAGTACCTACATTATAATAATTTGTACCTCAAAGAGCTCCGAGTAATGGTATGTAATTAACAAAGGTCAATGAACTCTCAGCACGCCCATGTCACAAGTTGTATATAAAACCCAGATAACCATTTAGTACCTATTTTTTACTATTTAGTACCTCCAATAAACAAATTAGTACCTCACCCAGATCGGAGTTAATTGCGTTTTTGAGTTTCCGGGCCAGCGACATGCTGGCCCGGCCATGTCGGAATTTCCATATAAAAAATATGTCACCATTTAGTACCTATTTCGTACTATTTAGTACCTACATTAAAATAAATTGTACCTCAAAGAGCTACGAGTAATGACATGTAATTAACAAAGGTCAATGAACTCTCAGCCCGGCCATGTCACAAATTGTATATAAAACCCAGATAACCATTTATTACCTATTTCGTACTATTTAGTACCTACAATCAAATAATTAGTACCTCACCCAGATCGGAGTTAATTGCGTTTTTGAGTTTCCGGGCCAGCGACATGCTGGCCCGGCCATGTCAGAATTTTCATATAAAAAATATGTCACCATTTAGTACCTATTTCGTACTATTTAGTACCTCCAATAAAAAAATTAGTACCTCACCCAGATCGGAGTTAATTGAGTTTTTGTGTTTCGGTATGTGTTTCGGCCATGTCGGTATTTCCATATAAAAACTATGTCACTAGAAAAGCCTGTTATTCCTTTGTTAGAGTATTTTTATCCTCCCCAGCAACCTCACGCCTATTTTCAAGCCTGTCTGGACCTTCTCCTAACCTTATAATGCGCAAAATTGTATTCCCAGCTTTGCAAGTAAATGAAACCAGGAGTATCAGAACAGCCAAAATATCAATGTTTTCAGATTTTAATAAAAATTGGACAAATGTATGTTTTTACACTTATTTTGAGTTTTACAAGTTTTTATGTGGAAATTCACTTCCCTCACGTCAGCGTGCTGCGTGCGAACTCGTTTTCCATAAGGATAACACTGGACAACGTACTGTTTTTAGCACTTTAAATATCTTTACAACGGTTGGACGTAGATTCACAATTTAAACACCAAAATGATTGTTTTGTGGAGCTTAACTAATTGCTAAAAGCAAATCTGAAGTTTACATTGAAATGAACTGAGGAAAACCCAAAAACCTTTTTCCCATAAGATTAACATGGGAGATTTTATGAGTATGTTTTTTGGATTTTCTCCGCAACCACTCAACCTAGGTTAATAATTCGAAAAATATTATTTTTTTCAATCTCTATAACATGGTCAAAACCAAAATTAAGTTATTTTAAATTTTAGGGTGAAAAATCCGAAAAACTGATTTTTGGAAAATTTAAAACCCCCATAAACCCCCCTTCCCATGGTCAGATTTTTCTGGTTTTCGAAGTTAAAGTCATGAATGTCACTTTACACATTTGAGCCAAATTTCATCGAAATCGGACGTTTTTTACTCAAGTTATCGCATTCTCGGACACATATATATAAATTTGAACGAATAGTGTTTTTGACATCTAGGAACCTCAAAATACAAAGTTACCATGGTCTCGGGCTTAAGTCTTACCATGAGACCTACGGTAATAGCTTCTTCCCTATAGGGGAAATTCGCTAAAACAGGATATTTAGGTCTAACATAGATGTGCGGAGTTTAAACCTTCTAACTTATACCGTATAAAAACAAATAGGGGGGAAGAGAATTAAAACTCACCCTGTACATTAAAACAAATTATAACACGATACATTTATTTTTAAGTTTAATCCTTAAATTAAAACCATTTAACAGATTTTTCAATATTTGTTTTCCGGTACTCTTAAATCCTATTTTATTAGTATGTTTAACAAGTTTAACGCTATAAAAATTACAAATACGATTTTAGAAGTTATAACCATTGTTACCCATATTATTAAAATTATCACGACGTTCTAATCGGTGGTATATCTCATATACCGTTAGTTACCGAGATACTGAGTTTTTTCCTAAACGGCGCCGCCCAATCCTGACGCTGCTGTTAACTTGAGCGGATGGATGTTCAAAGACTTGGTTGACATATCTTTGTAAAATATTTATATATTTGTGAATGCAACGACGTTTTAACCAATGTTATATCTCATACCGTTACTAAGATATCGTAATTTTTACGAGGAGCGCCCGCCGCCATATTTACCCCCCTCCCCTCATGTTGTCGACCACCTGGGAAACCTGGGAAACATTTTCGCTATCACCATGGTCCATATAACAATAATCAGCAAATAGATTGCGTTACTCTTTCATGTTTGCTGAAGAATCAAGAATCAATAGGCGCATTACAATTCATTTGATATTGTCAGACACGGTTCATGTTGTATTCTCAAGTGATACAATTTATTTTATACAGGGTTTGTGCTAAAAACCCCCCACCCACCTAGATCCTGGACTAAAAATGGAGAAAATAAACCACGTTTCACAACACTAAAAAATATATTTACTGTAACGTAAAGTATGGCACTATTAAATGTACAAACACTGATAATGAATAAAGAACTATTGTCGTCTATCCACCGCCTAACTAAAAGGGTGTACTGGCTATATATTTTTGGATTGTACTCCCATGAATGAACAACAAATGTAGAGTGATATTTATATAAATATCAATATAACGCGTCAATCAATCTGTTTGTGTTTTTAAAATAAATTAAGTTTTAAGCGTTAAAGGTAATGTCTTTAATCTTAACATACATTGTGTCTATACCTGATGCGCTTTCGTTATTGAAATTGAAGTTTCTACCTTTCACCGTTTCAAAATGGCGGCAATTTTGGTTTTTCAAAGGTAATTATATTTTTAAATGGCCGCCATTTCAAAACAGTGAAAGGTAGAAACTTCAATTTTAATACCGAAAAAGCGTCCGGTGTAGACAAAATATGTGTTAAGTTTAAAGATCTTACCTTTAACGTTTATAAAAAAAATTTACTTAATTTAGTGAACAACGCAAACTGATTAACTGACGGACAACGGAGTGGAATTAAACAAATTACACTCTAAATTTGTCTCCCTTTATGATTGTAAAATCCAAAAATATATAGCCAGTGTACCTGTTTATTTACACTTTGTATTTACTGAATAAATAGTTTAAAACTTAGTGTACCGTATTATATTTATAATCTATTGAAATAAGTATGTTTCCAACTATTGTTGTCTTACCTTTTGTAGAAGATGGCTCTGAAGATAACTGATCAGAAGCAATTTTCTCACTTCCTCCTGAAATCCCTTCCTTATCAGTCACACCCCACTCTTCGTGTTTTAACTTCGCACTGTGATTGTTTTTTATAAACAAATATACAGCCTTTGGCGTCATACGCCCACTTATCTTCCTCGATATTTCAGTAAAAACGTCGTTGGTTGGTGCCACAACTTTTCCGTCAACAAACACACGCGATTTATACTCAGAAATAGCCTCTATTACCTCCTCAGAACCTACTTTTCGAGACCTGCCACGCTTCATTTTAATGTGTCTTACTACACCAAAACCGAGAGAGACACTGACCTAAGTCGGCAAGTAGTGTCGAGAGGCACTGACCTAAGTCGGCAAGTAGTGTCAAGGTAGGCAGATGTGTTGTTCACAGTGCCTACCCCCAATAAATCATAGTTCCGCCAAGGGGTGGTCATCGGGTCGCTAAAATAATGCTTGGGCTTCCCCGGCTCCATTGCGTGTCGTAAATGGTTTGCGTGGGAGAGTCCGGTCTTCCTCTTTTAGGTGTCAACATTTCCGGTCGTGGCAATAAACCATTGCTCAGTAATACACCTTTCATCGCAATTGTTAATACGTATTCAATAATTTCAATTGTTTAAACCTTCATTTGTTTTAATGAAGGTACTAAAAAGTACGTAATAGATACTAAATGGTTTACAACTTTTTTATTAGCATATTACGTGTTGTTATTACTTACGGGATGTAATAAAATACGTCTTACAACACTTAAGATATATTTACACTTATACTGATTCACATACAGACGGTAAACATATATAAAAGATGGTACTAGGCTATCGATTTCGACCAGTCACACCAGTCATCATCAGGCCAATGAGAGAACTGACAGAATCAAAATGGCGTCCTTGCTTATATCCTATTGGCTACCGGAAGTTCCGTATATAGGTTCCTAAATGTGCCACCAGAGTCGAAGTTAACTTGTTCGTTAATCAATTTATCTCTATTTTTACATTTTTCTTTAAATATAAACAATTCTTCCCATGCATTCATTTCATTTCCTTTTTTACAATTTTCTTTTAGAAAATGGCCACACCATAGGGAAAATAGAAGAAAACCTCAGCATCCTCAAAAATTGTAAAAAAGGAAATGAAATGAATGCATGGGAAGAATTGTTTATATTTAAAGAAAAATGTAAAAATAGAGATAAATTGATTAACGAACAAGTTAACTTCGACTCTGGTGGCACATTTAGGAACCTATATACGGAACTTCCGGTAGCCAATAGGATATAAGCAAGGACGCCATTTTGATTCTGTCAGTTCTCTCATTGGCCTGATGATGACTGGTGTGACTGGTCGAAATCGATAGCCTAGTACCATCTTTTATATATGTTTACCGTCTGTATGTGAATCAGTATAAGTGTAAATATATCTTAAGTGTTGTAAGACTATTTTATTACATCCCGTAAATGATTTAATAGGGTTTTACCGAAGATTTGATATGGCTGGGCTGAGGGGTCATTATTTATCAATTTTATGCCAGTACTTGAAGCTCTTTGAGGTAAAAGCTACTTGAAAGAGGTACTAAACAGTACGAAATAGTTACTATCTGGTTACATATTTTTATATGGAAATTCCGACATGGCCGGGCTAGCATTTCGCTGGCCCGGAAACACAAAAATGCAATTAACTCCGATCTGGGTGAGGTACTAATTTTGTCAATGAAGGTACAAAATAGTACAAAATAGGTACTAAATGGTTATCTGAGTTTTATATACATTTTGTGACACGGCCGGGCTGAGAGGTCATTGACCTTTATTAATTGAATACCATTACTCGTAGTTCTTTGAGGTACAAATTATTTTAATGTAGGTACTAAATAGTACGAAATAGGTACTAAATGGTGACGTATTTTTTATATGAAAATTCCGACATGGCCGGGCCAGCATGTCGCTGGCCCGGAAACTCAAAAACGCAATTAACTCCGATCTGGGTGAGGTACTAATTATTTGATTGGAGGTACTAAATAGTACGAAATAGGTAATAAATGGTTATCTGGGTTTTATATACAATTTGTGACATGGCCGGGCTGAGAGTTCATTGACCTTTGTTAATTACATGTCATTACTCGTAGCTCTTTGAGGTACAAATTATTTTAATGTAGGTACTAAATAGTACGAAATAGGTACTAAATGGTGACATATTTTTTATTTGGAAATTCCGACATGGCCGGACCAGCATGTCGCTGGCCCGGAAACACAAAAACTCAATTAACTCCGATCTGGGTGAGGTACTAATTTGTTTATTGGAGGTACTAAATAGTACAAAATAGGTACTAAATGGTTATCTGGGTTTTATATACAATTTGTGACATGGGCGTGCTGAGAGTTCATTGACCTTTGTTAATTACATACCATTACTCGGAGCTCTTTGAGGTACAAATTATTTTAATGTAGGTACTAAATAGTACGAAATAGGTACTAAATGGTGACATATTTTTTATTTGGAAATTCCGACATGGCCGGGCCAGCATGTCGCTGGCCCGGAAACACAAAAACTCAATTAACTCCGATCTGGGTGAGGTACTAATTTTTTGATTGGAGGTACTAAATAGTACGAAATAGGTACTACATGGTTAACTGGGTTTTATATACAATTTGTGACATGGCCGGGCTGAGAGTTCATTGACCTTTGTTAATTACATGCCATTACTCGGAGCTCTTTGAGGTACAATTTTTTTAATGTAGGTACTAAATAGTACGAAATAGGTACTAAATGGTGACATATTTTTTTTATGGAAATTCCGACATGGCCGGGCCAGCATGTCGCTGGCCCGGAAACTCAAAAACGCAATTAACTCCGATCTGGGTGAGGTACTAATTTTTTGATTGGAGGTACTAAATAGTACGAAATAGGTACTAAATGGTTATCTGGGTTTTATATACAATTTGTGACATGGCCGGGCTGAGAGTTCATTGGCCTTTGTTAATTACATGCCATTACTCGGAGCTCTTTGAGGTACAAATTATTTTAATGTAGGTACTAAATAGTACGAAATAGGTACTAAATGGTGACATATTTTTTATATCGAAATTCCGACATGGCCGGGCCAGCATGTCGCTGGCCCGGAAACACAAAAACTCAATTAACTGCGATCTGGGTGAGGTACTAATTTTTTTATTGGAGGTACTAAATAGTACGAAATAGGTACTAAATGGTGACATATTTTTTTAATGGAAATTCCGACATGGCCGGGCCAGCATGTCGCTGGCCCGGAAACTCAAAAACGCAATTAACTCCGAACTGGGTGAGGTACTAATTTTTTGATTGGAGGTACTAAATAGTACGAAATAGGTACTAAATGGTTATCTGGGTTTTATATACAATTTGTGACATGGCCGGGCTGAGAGTTCATTGACCTTTGTTAATTACATGCCATTACTCGGAGCTCTTTGAGGTACAAATTATTTTAATGTAGGTACTAAATAGTACGAAATAGGTACTAAATGGTGACATATTTTTTATATGGAAATTCCGACTTGGCCGGGCCAGCATGTCGCTGGCCCGGAAACACAATAACTCAATTAACTCCGATCTGGGTGAGGTACTAATTTTTTTATTGGAGGTACTAAATAGTACGAAATAGGTACTAAATGGTGACATATTTTTTTATGGAAATTCCGACATGGCCGGGCCAGCATGTCGCTGGCCCGGAAACTCAAAAACGCAATTAACTCCGATCTGGGTGAGGTACTAATTTTTTGATTGGAGGTACTAAATAGTACGAAATAGGTACTACATGGTTAACTGGGTTTTATATACAATTTGTGACATGGCCGGGCTGAGAGTTCATTGACCTTTGTTAATTACATGCCATTACTCGGAGCTCTTTGAGGTACAATTTTTTTAATGTAGGTACTAAATAGTACGAAATAGGTACTAAATGGTGACATATTTTTTTTATGGAAATTCCGACATGGCCGGGCCAGCATGTCGCTGGCCCGGAAACTCAAAAACGCAATTAACTCCGATCTGGGTGAGGTACTAATTTTTTGATTGGAGGTACTAAATAGTACGAAATAGGTACTAAATGGTTATCTGGGTTTTATATACAATTTGTGACATGGCCGGGCTGAGAGTTCATTGGCCTTTGTTAATTACATGCCATTACTCGGAGCTCTTTGAGGTACAAATTATTTTAATGTAGGTACTAAATAGTACGAAATAGGTACTAAATGGTGACATATTTTTTATATCGAAATTCCGACATGGCCGGGCCAGCATGTCGCTGGCCCGGAAACACAAAAACTCAATTAACTGCGATCTGGGTGAGGTACTAATTTTTTTATTGGAGGTACTAAATAGTACGAAATAGGTACTAAATGGTGACATATTTTTTTAATGGAAATTCCGACATGGCCGGGCCAGCATGTCGCTGGCCCGGAAACTCAAAAACGCAATTAACTCCGATCTGGGTGAGGTACTAATTTTTTGATTGGAGGTACTAAATAGTACGAAATAGGTACTAAATGGTTATCTGGGTTTTATATACAATTTGTGACATGGCCGGGCTGAGAGTTCATTGACCTTTGTTAATTACATGCCATTACTCGGAGCTCTTTGAGGTACAAATTATTTTAATGTAGGTACTAAATAGTACGAAATAGGTACTAAATGGTGACATATTTTTTATATGGAAATTCCGACATGGCCGGGCCAGCATGTCGCTGGCCCGGAAACACAATAACTCAATTAACTCCGATCTGGGTGAGGTACTAATTTTTTTATTGGAGGTACTAAATAGTACGAAATAGGTACTAAATGGTGACATATTTTTTTATGGAAATTCCGACATGGCCGGGCCAGCATGTCGCTGGCCCGGAAACTCAAAAACGCAATTAACTCCGATCTGGGTGAGGTACTAATTTTTTGATTGGAGGTACTAAATAGTACGAAATAGGTACTAAATGGTTATCTGGGTTTTATATACAATTTGTGACATGGCCGGGCTGAGAGTTCATTGACTTTTGTTAATTACATGCCATTACTCGTTGCTCTTTGAGGTACAAATTATTTTAATGTAGGTACTAAATAGTACGAAATAGGTACTAAATGATGACATATTTTTTATATGGAAATTCCGACATGGCCGGGCCAGCATGTTGCTGGCCCGGAAACACAAAAACGCAATTAACTCCGATCTGGGTGAGGTACTAATTTTTTTATTGGAGGTACTAAATAGTACGAAATAGGTACTAAATGGTGACACTTTTTCTATATTGAAATTCAGACATGGCCGGGCCAGCGACACAGACATTAAATCTAACGGTGGTAGGCCTAAGATTATTGTGAGTACAGTAGTAAAACAATGTTTATTATATTATAGTTTTATCAATTAAAAAAACATCAAAAATCATTAAAAAAAATAAAAAAACAAAGTTAACAAACAAATGAAGAAAGAAAGAACACTGAAATAAAATAAACAAGATAACAAATAAATAGTCAGATCATAAAATCTACTCCAATCTTTTTTTTCTAAATCAATTAATGAAGTATGAAGATAATGAGAATGAAGAAAGGATAATAAAGGAAAGATGGAATAATACAGAAGAAAATAGACAAGTTAATGGAGAACAATTACAATGTTTTTGAGTTCAAATTAACAAAATGTTTCAATTAATTAAAACTGTCTTAGTGGGTATTCAAATCATTTTTGACGAAGAAACTGTTAATCTGTATTCCAGACTATTCAAGAAAAACATTTTGTGAGAAGAAGTCAAATAAAACTAAATAACTAAAAAAGATTGCATAAACAATATAATATGTCGTTTGTGTAATTTTCTTATTTTCAATGTTAAAATGCAAACAAAATTTAATGTATAAATGTAAAACGAGTTCGCACGCAGCACGCTGACGTGAGGGAAGTGAATTTCCACATAAAAACTTTTAAAACTCAAAATCAGTGTAAAAACATACATTTGTCCAATTTTTATTGAAATCTGAAAACATTGATTTTCTTGCTGTTCTGATACTCCTGGTTTCATTTACCTGCAATGCTGGGAATACAATTTTGTGCATTATAAGGTTAGGAGAAGGTCCAGTCAGGCTTTAAAGTAGGCGTGAGGTTGCTGGAGATGTTAAAAGTACACCAACAAATGAATAACAGGATAATAACAGGTTCTAATGTAAAACCCCCATAAGACAACGTACTGTGTTTGGTCAATACACATTTTCTTTAATAACTCGGTAAATATGTATGCTAGAATGACGAGAGAGGGCTTAAAACTTTCGCCTTGCTAATTCCCATCTTTTTACATGCATTAATTTTACATGTGGGGCTTTTCTGACCCTTTTTGGGCCCAAAAACTCAAAATTTGAAAGATTAATCCCCAAAAAATGGGTTTAGAGTTTTCCGATTGTTTTGCCCAACGAACTTGTCCAACAGATTATAGAAAGGAACGTCCCTACCAAATTTGAAGTAAATCGGACAAAAAATGCGACCGCTAGAGTGCATACACATATATATATATATATGTCTATATATATATATACATATATATATATATATATAAAATTTCGAACGACCCCCCAAAACGTGTTCAGGGGGTCACGTTAGGAACTTCTATGGTGGTCCCGGGCTTAAGTTTCACCGTGCAGGTCATGCTAATAGTTCACTTTCCAAAGGAAATTCACTAAAAATGCAACCGAGTGAAGTAGCGATTATTGCACCTCACATTCGGGAGGTCTTGGGTTTCATCCCAGGCCGGCCATTCTGAGAAGAGTTTGTACGGTTTCTCATCTCATTTGCCGGAATGGTTCCCAAAAAGGGCCGTACCCCGCCAGGAAGGGAAAGATCTACCTTACCTGGTTTAAAGATTATCCCATAAATTTAATATTTTGTTTTGTAGGCCTAAATTCCATTGTTAAACATTGTCTCGGATTTAATATTATTATTATTATTAGCTTTTATAATTTTAGAATTTTACGAGCAAATACACGATAGCGAGTTTAAATAGTAAAGAAGCTGTTATATCAGAGGTAGGAATTGGCATGTGACTCGGTAGCGTAGTAGTTGAACGCTCCTCTTACAGTATGACGTTTAAAAGACAAATCTTGAATAAAAACGAAAAAAAAAATGTGAAAGTTTGTTATTGGGTCCAGCTCCCTTTCATTCGGCTGTAATTAATGATGTTGACTAAGAATCAGTCAGTCTTATTGGGTAACAATATTGAGCAAGGCACAAATTAATTACCGTAATTATCATTATTATTATTTATTGTTTAATTATTTGCTATGCATATGTATTAGCAGATATATTGATTCGTTGTCCGTAAGTGTGTTGGTGTGTGTGTTCATAACGGAATAATGTGAAATCTGCTGCAAGGATCGTTTTTATGTTTCACACAAATTAAATGTTTTCCAGTACACTTACGCTACCAGTTAACAAATTGAACACATTAGTTTAACCATTTTGATTTTAAAATAAACACTTAAAGTTTGTTAAATTTCTGTAAGGTAGAATGGTAGAACACTTTACAAGCAAATTATTGTTGGTAAAATGTGCGATACTAATGAAATATTGTTTTGTAAAGACAAGAAATTACTTACAAATCATCTTATTAATAGGTTTTATGAGAAAATAAATAAAGTAAGTTTAAGTACGTTAACAAAGAGTTCATTAAATTTATCAGAGGTTTTTGAAATTTGTAGATTAAAAAACAAATAAAGTTTGTTTGTATAAATAAAGACAACGTTCTCCTATAATGACAGGAAGTAATAGTTTTCCGCTAGATTGCAGCATCCAATTATTTTATATTTACCTTTACCAGCTGTGTCCAGTTTATGAAATTTTGCCAGTTGACGAAATTTTGATTGAAAGTTACGTTATTAGCAGTAACTTTCATCTACATTTTCTGAGTTCTGAGTTCAATTACGGGAATATTTTAGCATACTCCTTTATTCATATATCCTATACTCTTTTATGAGCAATGTTTGCTTGATTGGTTGGTTGGTTGCACAATTATCTCGAAAACGGCTCCGAGGATTTCCTTCAAATTTTGGAAATAACTAAGTTATGGTTTAAAAATATGTTCTAGACAGGTCTCATTCCCAGTAAAAATAAAATAATGTTAAAAAACTAAATTGAAAAGTTAAAAAAATTAACATCGGGCTTATAGAGTTTCAAAACAAAATAATTGTAACAGCTATTCATAATCAACCAGGGAACTGTCAAAGTAATACTCATGTTGTTTATGATTATTAACATGTGGTTTCCTGAGAGCAGAGATTAAAAGATTTGAGTGAAGATTACATATATAGAGTATTAAAATAATCAAAGGGACATTGAGCTTTAAATAACAACTGGAGTGACCTTAAAAATGTAGAAAAGAGGCAAATGAGTTAAACAAATTTGATTATCAGTAGGGAGAAGTGGTGAAATATGCTCCAAGTCATCTAAACAAACTGACTGGTCTTCCCCCGAGCAAAGCTCGGCCCCCAGGTACTTTATCATGAAATATATACCAGTTTGTGTTGCCTTCTTAAATAGTGATCTAGTATATGTTAGACTAAAAAATCCGTAATTTATTTAATCGTTGAACACCTTCCAAGGTGGTAATAACCAATGCTTGAAATTTTTTTCACACATATACAAACGCTGTTGGTACTTTGGTACACTAACTTAACATGATGTAGTATACGGTAGTTCTACAAATATTTGTACAACATAATTTTTATTTTGATTGCTGACAAATTATTCTGCAAACCCGAAAATGAGTAAATGTTTTTCAGTTTTAGGTAAAACACTATCAGATAAGACATTGGGTAAATTGTTCGGTGAGTACTTGTTGGAAAGATTTTTGACACAGCCCCATTGTTGGTTTAGAGTTGGCCGTTGAAGGGTTAGCTACTTATCAACACAGAGATGCAACAGTCTTGCCCTCTTGTGTGGAGGACCCTCATTTCACCTCCTTGCTCTTACAAACAGAATATTTTAGCTTGTTAGTGAGTTTTCATTTTACTAAAGTGCAATTTCAAGCACTTTTAAGATTATAATTCTTCCGATATTTTTCAAGGAAACATTCATTTTGAAACTTTGATATTGGCTTTACTACATTTTATCTTCACACTTTTTAAATTGTACCTGTTATTTACGATGTAATTGGTATAATTTTCTTATTGTTGCACTCAGGTATATAGACAAATACCTCCGTCGCAGCAAACCTGCGTACTCAGCGAATTTCCAATGCATAATATATGACTTAATACCACATAAGCCGCATACCAAGTTTCATAATAAAATATATTCACATATTATAAGCGATATATACAATTTTAATTATCCTCCATAAGAATAACGTTGGTGATGAGTACGTAAGTTTGCTGAAACAAGAAACACAAACAATTGGTGTTTATGCAAATATAAATAGAATTTAACTAGGCGAAGCCATATACCAAGTTTCAACAATATTCAATCATAAATAAGCGCTATATAACATTTTAATTATACTCCATAAGAATAACATGGGACTGAGAAAGCAGGTTTGCTGCAACAAGGAAGAAAAAATATGGGTTTCTATGCAAATATCAATATAACTCAACAAGGTGAAGCCACATACCAAGTTTTATTAATTTACGTTCATAATTAAGGGAGTCATTACATTTTACTTGGTCTCCATAAGAATAACATGGGGGCTGAGTATGCAGGTTTGCTGCTACGAGGATAATCAACAAAAAAAATTTCTTGTGCAAATATCAATATACCAGTACTACGTGAAGCCACATACCAAGTTTCATCAATATACGTTCATAAATAATCGAGAAATCAAATTTTATTTATACTCCATAAGGATAACATTGGACAACGTACTGGTGTTTAGCACTTTGAATATCTCTGCAACGGTTGGACGTAGAATCATAATTTAAACACCATAATGAGTGTTTTGTGGGGCTGAACTGATTGGTAAAAGCAAATGTGAAGTTTATAGTAAAATGAACTGAGGAAAAGCCAAAAACCTTTTTCCTATAAGATTAACATGGGAGATTTTGTGAGTATGTTTTTTTTTAATTTTCTCCACAACCACTTATCCTAGGCTAATAATTCAAAATACTATATTATTTTTTTAAGCTCTATGACATGGTCAAAACCAAAATTAAGTTTTTTTAAAAATTTTAGGGTGAAAAATGCAAAAAACTGATTTTTGGAAAATTTAAAACCCCCATAAACTCCCCTTCCCATGGTCCGATCTTTCTGGTTTCAAACTTAAAGTCATGAATGCCACTTAATACATTTGAGACAAATTTAATCGAAATCAGATGTTTTTTACTCAAGTTATCGCATTTACGGACACACAAACACACACACACATATATATATATATATATATATATATATATATATATATATAAATTTGAACGAATAGTGTTTTTGGTATCTGGGGATCTCAAAACAAAAAGTTATCATGGTTTCGGGCTTAAATCTTACCATGAGACCTAATAATAATAATGAGTGTAGGAAACAATGAAGTCCCTATGATAACCTGTTTCCATTTTTTCATCTGACACTCGACAAAATAATGATAGAAACATTAATTACAGGAAATCGAGTGTAGGAAACAATGAAGTCCCTATGATAACCTGTTTCCATTTTGTCATCTGATACTCGACAAAATAATGATAGAAACATTAATTACCGGAAATCGAGTGTAGGAAACAATGAAGTCCCTATGATAACCTGTTTCCATTTTTTCATCTGACACTCGACAAAATAATGATAGAAACATTAATTACAGGAAATCGAGTGTAGGAAACAATGAAGTCCCTATGATAACCTGTTTCCATTTTGTCATCTGATACTCGACAAAATAATGATAGAAACATTAATTACCGGAAATCGAGTGTAGGAAACAATAAAGTCCCTATGATAACCTGTTTCCATTTTTTCATCTGATACTCGACAAAATAATGATAGAAACATTAATTACCGGAAATCGAGTGTAGGAAACAATGAAGTCCCTATGATAAACCTGTTTCCACTTTTTCATCTGATACTCGACAAAATAATGATAGAAACATCAATTACCGGAAATTAAGATTACAACATTATTGGGAGTTTTGTATAGTTTTGCATTCGGTAAGTAAAACAAGAATTATGTTTTATCTGGGCTATAATATTATTTCTGTAAATTGTTCACGTATTTGGTTGCTACAAGTATAAAGTTTAGTTATTGGGAATTCTTAATGTTTTACTAATATACATGAAATTACTGGTTTTTTCATAAAAAAAAACTTTAACCAGAGTCCATTTATTTGGTTGATACGAGTCATTATGAAGTTTAGTTATTTGGAATTCTTAACGTTATACTGATGGTACATTAATTAAATTACTAAAACTTAAGTGCTTTTTTATAAAAAATCTTAAATCATAGTAAATTAGACCAAAACATACAAACTGTTTTACAAATGATAGTTATTATTGAAAAATCTGTTTAAATTTAAAATTAGTTTTTTCAATACTCTAAATATAAAATTATTTCCTTAATGAGTTTTCAGTGTTAATTTTTGTATTGTTTCCGAAACAAAAGCTAGACGAGTCAATTACAGAAAAGAGACGGCCCCCCAATGGAACACAGGTCCCCTATCAATCCCCACAACTCCCACTACCCCCACAAACCCCTCTATCAAACCAATCTTTACCTTACTTTCAGCACAGAGTTGTTGTTTTAATCAGTGGGTTAAAGATTTATTTCTATTTCTTTATAAATAATCATCAGCGATGTTTTGAAAGATAAATTATGGACATTAAGCAAGTTGTAAAATAATGATAGTGGGCTCAAATGAAAGCGGTTGACTTAGGGACTCAGCAGTATTATTGGTTTTCTTTAAATTTTTCATCCAAGCAAGTAATAAAAAAGTTTTCCCTATAAGAAAAACAAAATACTTAGTTGGTTCGTGGGGCTGAATGAGTCATCAAACAAATTGTTTTTAGCGAATTTCCCCTATAGGGAAGAAGCTATTACCGTAGTCGGCATGGTAAGACCTAGGCCCGGGACCATGATAACTTTTCGTTTTGAGGTCCCCAGACCCCAAAAACACCATTCGTTCGAAACTGTATATATATCTATATATACATATATATGTGTCCGTGAGCACGATAACTCTCGTAAAAATGATCCGGTTTTGATGAAATTTGGTATAAACGTGTAAAGCAACATATATGACTTTAAGTTCCAAAACCAGCCATATCGCTCCATCCGAAGGGGTATTTTGGGGGGGGTTTAGTACCCCAAAAATGGGTTTTTTGAATTTTGTATATATAGGTTTTGAAAAAAAATCAAATATTGTTTTTACCGTTGGATTCAGCTTAAAAAAACACACAATTTGGTATTTTGATCATTCCTCTGCTTCAGTTGGTTACCGAGATATTGAAAGTGCTAAACACAGTACGTTGTCTAATGTTATTCTTATGGAGGAAAGGAACAATTTTATATCTCGCTTATTTATGAACGTATACTGACGAAACTTGGTATAAGGCTTCATATGGTTGTGGTCTATTGATATTTGCTCAAAAAAATTTTTGTTGAAAAACGCTTCTGTAGCAGAAAACTTGCGTACTCAGCGCCCATGTTATTCTTATGGAGAATAATTAAATGCTATATCTCCCTTAATAATGAACATAAATTAATTAAAACTGTTATACGACTTCAACTAGTTGAGTTATATTGATATTAGCATAAAATCCCATTTTTTGTGTTCCTTGTTGCAGCAAACCTGTGTACTCAGCCCCAATGTTGTTCTTATGGGGAATAATTAAAATTGTATATACCGCTTATTTGTGAATATATTTTTATGAAACTTGGTCAGTGGCTTTATGTAGTATTAAGACATTTATATTTCCATTGGAAATTCGCTGAGTATGCAGGTTTGCTGCGACGGGGGTATTTTCTTTGTTCTCATAAAAATCGAGTGTGTCATTCACTATAAAACATAAGTTATTGTTCGAAGTTTTGCAGTGTAATTGAGTTTTTATTTGTAACCGGAATATAGCTTAATAGATGCCCTTTTTATATAAAATAAGTTAATACAAATTAATTATTGAATTTCCCTCAAGGGGCAGGAGTTTAAAATTAGTTTCAGCGAGTTAAGCAGTAGAAACTTAAAAATATTGCAAACACTCTTCTTGTTTCTGACACTAGATCTTCACAGAAGACGTAGTTATTTTAATTTTCAATACCCCAAAGAGCACACAATTTTTCAAAAAAATTGTTGTAAGTAATCATCATGTGGAAAAATGTTTAAATCTCTTTAAGATTCTACTGTGTGATCTACAACTTGTTACACTTATACATAATAGTAAACAGTTTGTGAGAGTGTGAGCTTTTAGCAGCATCCTCTCCCGCCTCAGCTCTCCAACAAACCCTTGGAGCATTCAAATTGTTTTAGTTAAAAGCTTCCCCGACAACGGCTCGCGGCGCTTTGTGGTCCTCGCTGGGCAGGACAGTAATGTCTTTACTGCACTTCTCTTTGTAAGTTGCTATACGGTGATAATACATTAAATAAAATTAATTGACAACTATTCTACCAATAATAAATTTATAAGCTCTCAGGGTAAAATTTATAAAGCTCTCATGTTGAATTTTAAATATAATTATGTAAATAATTTTTTCAAATAAATGGAAGAAGTATGTTTAACCACCATTGTAGGCTGCAGTGTTTAATAAATTTTTAAATTTTCAAAATACCGTAAACAAAACATTATTTTATTAAAGTAAAGGGTTTTCCGAACTAATATCAAGATTATAGTTAGCTAGGAAAACCACTGTACTAAGAGTTATCAATCAAATATGGGTTTTAATTCAATTCAGTTTTTTAGGACACTGGCATATAAGATATTTTTAAACGGAAAACATTTGAGAAGAATCACAAGATCTCCTGGTTAACTCTTGTTTCTTGGGCCATTACTTAGGTTTTACAAGCTTAAATTCAGTACGAGGACAAATACCATTCCTTTATATACTCAATAATGAATGTATTGTCTGGAGTAAAGTAATATTGGATTTCGGATTTGTAAAAACGGAAACTAAGATACAGATGTCGACCGTTTGGTTAAGGGAGGTTCAAATGTAATACATTTAGCTTTCCTTAACAGCTTTGCTTGTTCTTCTGATTTCAGTTTTATAGTCAAATTAAATCACTCAGTCGATCAAATTCTACTATTAACAATTTGTTTTAACTTTTCACTTTTATTTATGACCTCAGAAAAGGTTGTATAAAATATGTTTCTTCCAATTTTCCAAGAGATACAAGTCGGGTGGTGGAGTGGGAAATAAACATAGGGTTTGACCATAGATGATTGGTAAAACTCACGGTTGTGCTACAGAGCTATAATTTATTCCTGGATTTTCTTGTCGACTATGCAAAATTACAGTGATCACGTTTTAATAACCTAAATCAATTTGGGGAGGGGGTGTAAATTAAAAACGAATAAGGCAGGTTACAGTACCTAATTGCATTTCCCTCCATTCGACATAGGATCATTGTGTCGCTAGCCTAACAGCGTTTTGGGTTTCGTTTCAAGGAGTCACGGGTTCGATTCTTGGGGTACCCAGTAAGATTTGAGTAGTTTGAACCACTTTCCATTTAAACCGTTAATATCTTGTTGAGATGTCATTATTAGCTTTGTTATAAAAAAGTGTAAGTAAGTACTTAAAGAACTGAAAGAGGAACCGATTGAACAAAAATAAATCATGATCAAGTTTTTTTTTTTCAATTTTAGTGAATTTTTCCTATAGGGAAGAAGCTATTACTGTGGCATGCATGGCAAGAGTTGAGCCCGAGACCATGATAACTTTTCGTTTTGAGGCCCCCAGATGAAAAAAACAATAGTTACAATTTTATATATATATGAATATATGTGTCCGTAGGCATGGTAAATCTGTAAAAAAAGTACTATATTGATGAAATTCGGCATAAAAGTGCGAAGCAGCATATATTTTCATGAGTTCGAAAACCTGACAGGTTGTTCCATTTTACAATTTTTTTGGTGGTGGTGGGGGGGGGTTTTCCCTAAAAATAGGGGTTTTGAACTTTTTACATTCCTCCCAAAATCCTAATTTTTAACCCAAATTTTAGGTTGCACCATTCAGTTCAGTTTAAAAAATCAATCAATTTAGTAGGTATTTATAATTTTTTTCTACGTCATTCCATAACTGAGAAATTGAAAGTGATAAGCACAGAACCTTATGGGGAATAAATACAGTTTTATATCTCACTTATTTATGAGTATGTTTGATGACAATTTGTAAGTAGTTTCATGACGTAATGAGGTGCCATTTGAAATTCGCTGAGTACGTAGGTTTGCTGCTGTGAAGGTATTTATAATTGTATTTATTAATGTAGTCGTTGATGAGAAGAAGCAATTTGTGACGGGGGTGAGGGAGCAGGTGTGAGAACCTCCGATGTAAAACAATAGTTGTGCGACATTGCCGGCGAAACAAAGGGCAGTCCTCACTAATGGCCGCCATTCATTGCAGGGACGAGGGGCTCTGTGATTTCTTAATTGTTAATGTACAGCGTGCAACGCTCAACGCAGTTCCGCAGTAGGCGATGAAATTAAACTGAGAAATCGATAAGGAAGTGCTTTCCTTACATTGCTTATGTTCAGCGGTTTGTAAGTGTTGAAAAAAACGGACCTTCAGTAATTTTTAATTTGGAATTAATACTTGGTTATCTCTAGATATGATATGTTTTGCATTAAATAAACTTAAAATAGGTGATGTCGTGTTCTCCGCACGGCGATCTAGTAGGCATCGAGTATGATTTTTAGCGAATTTCCCCTATAGGGAAGAAGCTATTACCGTAGGTCTCATAGTAAGACTTAAGCCCGAGACCATGATAATTTTTTGTTTTGAGGTCCCCAGATGAAAAAACACAATTCGTTCAAATTTAAATATATGTATATATATATATATATATATATATATATATATATGTGTGTGTGTGTGTGTGTGTGTGTGTGTGTGTGTGTGTGTGTGTGTGTGTGTGTGTCCGTGAATGCGATAACTTGAGTAAAAAACGTCCGATTTCGATGAAATTTGGCTCAAACGTGTAAAATTACATTCATGACTTTAAGTTCGAAAACCAGAAAAATCTGACCATGGGAAAAGGGGGGTTTATGGGGGTTTTAAATTTTTCAAAAATCAGTTTTTTGCATTTTTCACCCTAAAATTTTTGAACAACTTAATTTTGGTTTTGACCATGTTAAAGAGCTTAAAAAACAAATAATATAGTATTTTGAATTATTAATCTAGGTTAAGTGGTTGCGGAGAAAATCCAAAAAAACCTACTCATAAAATCTCCCATGTTAATCTTATGGGAAAAAGGTTTTTGGCTTTTCCTCAGTTTATTTTAATGTAAACTTCACATTTGCTTTTACCAATCTGTTCAGTTCCACAAAACGATCATTTTGGTGTTTAAATTGTTATTCTACGCCCAACCGTTGCTGAGATATTCAAAGTGCTAAACACAGTACGTTTTCCAATGTTATCCTTATGGAGAATAAATAAAATTTGATATCTCGATTATTTATGAATGTATGTTGATGAAACATGGTATCTGGCTTCACGTAGTACTGGTATATTGATATTTGCACAACAAATTGATTTTTTGTTGATTATTCCCGTAGCAGCAAACCTGCATACACAGCCCCCATGTTATTCTTATGGAGAATAAGTAAAATGTAATGACTCCCTTAATTATGAACATAAATTAATAAAACTTGGTATGTAGCTTCACTTGGTTGAGTTACATTGATAATTGCATAAAAACCAATTTTTTTGTTCCTCGTTGCAGCAAACCTGCTTACTCATCCCCCATGTTATTCTTATGGAGAATAACTAAAATGTTATATGGCGCTTATTTATGATTGAATATTGATGAAACTTGGTATATGGCTTCGCCTAGTTAAATTCTATTTATATTTGCATAAAAACCAATTGTTTATGTTCCTTGTTTCAGCAAACCTACGTACTCATTACCAATGTTATTCTTATAGATAATAATTAAAATCGCTTATATGTGAATATATTTTTATGAAACTTGGTATGCGGCTTTATGTGGTATTAAGACAAATATTTTGCATTTGAAATTCGCTGAGTACGCAGGTTTGCTGCGACGGGGGTATTTATAAATAAAATATAACTCTATAAGATTGACGCTGGAACTTTGAAAGCCTAAGAGGCGGAGGCGTAAAGGTGAGGTTTTACAAACTCCCAAAAAGCACATATTTCGATTAATACCAACCATGTAAGAATATTAATATGTGTTGTGACCTAAAATCGCGGAACAAAAATCAATAAATTATTTAAATACCTCCGTAGCAGCAAACCTGCGTACTCAGCGAATTTACAATGCATATATATATCCTAATACCACTTAAAGCCACATACCAAGTTTCATCAATATACATTCATAAATAAATGATTTATGACATTTTAATTATTCTCCATAAGAATAACAAGGCGTGTGAGGATGCAGGTTTGCTGAAGCAAGGTATACAAAAAAATGGGATTTATGCGAAATGTTTTATAACGCAACTAGGTGAAGCCACATACCAAATTTTATTAATTTGTGTTCATAACTAAGGGAGATAAAATTTTACTTATTCTCCATAAGAATTACATGGGGGCTGAGTACACAGGTTTGCTGGTACAGGAACTATTGGCAAAAAAATAATTTTCTTGTAAATATTAATGGACCACAACGGTATGAAGCAACATACCAAGTTTCTTCAGGATGAATTGATAAATAAGCAAGATATAACATTTTTCTTTTTCTCCATAGCAATAATATTGGACAACGTACTGTGTTTACCATTTTCGATATCTCTGTAACCAATTGACGTAGAGCAATGATCATAACACCAAATCATTTGTTTTTTAAGGCTGAATTTAATGGTGAAAACTAAAACTGGATTTACAAAAATATTCTTTGTAAAAAACTCAACAAAAAACATTTTTGGGGAACAAAACCCCCCCCAAAATACCCTTTTGGATAAAGCGATCTGGCTGGTTTTTGAACTTATAAGTCATAAACGCTGCTTTACATGTTTGTACCAAGTTTCATAAAAATCGGACCATTTTTATGAGAGTTATCGCACTCACGGACACACACACACACACACACACACACACACACACACACACACACACACACACACACACACATTATTAACCCATTATTATTATTGAACTAACAGTATTTATGAGGGAACTAACAGTAACTAACAGAGAACTAACGAGGGACATGAACAATCTTCAATAAACTTTCGTCATCATGGGTAGGCTACTACATAAATTGTATGTTAGCTAACCATTATTAAATTTTTGGCTGTAAAACCATTAATATTATTGAACCTACGGTATTTATTATGGAACTAACAGGAACTAATGAAGAGGTAATGATAGACACAAAGAAATATGTATTATGTAGTTTAATTGTGGGTAAGCTACTTTTCATAGTGTGAAGTTGGCCTACCCATTGATTTAAGGCTTTAACACGGTTAATATTGATGAACTAACGATATTTTTATGAGAACTAACAGGAACTAACGAAGAACTAACGATAGACATAAAGAAATATGAATTATGTAGTTTAATTGTGGGTAAGCTACTTTTCATAGTGTGAAGTTGGCCTACCCATTGATTTCAGGCTTTAACACGATTAATATTGATGAACTAACGATATTTTTATGAGAACTAACGGGAACTAACGAAGAACTAACGATAGACATGAAGAAATAGGAATTATGTATTTTAATTGTGGGTAAGCTAATTTTCATGGTGTGAAGTTGGCATGCCCATTTTTAGTTTTGGCCGTGAAATGGTTCCTTTGTTTGAACTATAGATAGATTTGTGGGAACTAAAAAGAACTAACAAAGAACTAACGATAGACATGATCAAATATTAATAATTTTATGTCATCATGGGTAGGCTACTACATACATTGGAATGTTAGCTTACCCATTTTGAATATTTGGCTGTAAAACCATTCATATCATTGAACTAACGGTATTTATGAGGGAACTAACAGGAACTAACGAAGAACTAACGATAGACATAAAGAAATAGGGATTATGTAGTTTAATTGTGGGTAAGCTACTTTTCATAGTGTGAAGTTGGCCTACTCATTGATTTAAGGCGTTAACAGGGTTAATATTGATGAACTAACGTTATTTTTATGAGAACTAACAGGAACTAACGAAGAACTAACGAGAGATATCAAATAAACTGGGTAAGCTGATTTGGGTAAGCCAACTTCACAGACCTCTGGAGCGGCGGCGGTGACTTTTGTTGCGGAGCGCCGTCCCACGGCGCATGCTCCACGTCTAGCAGGAGCGTGCAGGCAAAACCCGAGTGCGCCGACTCCGCAGGCTGCAGGTTGCCGCCGGCGAGCTTCGTTCCGAACCAAACGTGTTCACCTTTTTATTCCGACTCAACTAATTGGTTCTTTTTTTCCAATAAACAAAATATAATTTTATTTATTAATTATTATAATTTTTTAAAATAGTTTATAAAATAAATACCTGGTTTCTTTTCACTAAAAAATAACACGTTACAAAGTTAAACAACTCCATAGATTAACATTGGAACTGTAAAGACTTAAGGGACGAATTCCTGAAGGTAGTTATGTTTCAAACCCCCTTACAGCGTAATCTAGATAACATGAGCTGTTCATTGATACCAAACATGTTTACAAAATAATGGTTTTAGGGGTAAAAAATCGCCGAACAAAAATCAATAAATACTGAATAGTAGAGTAATAATAAAGATTCAAATATTAGTTTTTAAAATTCAACTGTATTACCATTGCTTGTAAATGTGTCTGTATATTTCTCTCAGATTTACAATGCTGTATCACATCTATAATATTTCTAAGTGCTTGGTCTAAATATAATCTCGAACACTCGTCATCTTTGAACTGGAACAATATAATATAACTCCATAATCTTGTATGCGATAAATTCTTTAATCCCCAAAAAAATTAAAACCGAAGACCGTTAAAGGTTTATTAGTCAAGCTAACATATTTTTAAGAATTTATACAAAATAGTTTGAACTGCAGAGACAATGTGAGTTACACGAGCTACGTGGTGTGGGGGAGCCGAGAGCCGAGTATATTGTAAGATAAAGCATGCGGAATATTGCAAACATTTCACCTCTTTGTTGGCGAGCTTGATTTTACACACGTTTTCTCAGGAAATTGGTTACACTCTGTTACATCATTTTGTAACACGTGTGTATGGTGTGTAGTGAATATAAGTGTAAATTGACTTTAAATGTGTTAGTATTACGGAACAAGTCGTATAGGAAAGATTTTTAATTTTGATAGCCCGACAATTCGGCAGTTTAAGAGGTTAAGTTGGATACCGTGGTTCTACAAAACCAATTTTGCAGTTTCCAAAAAAAAATATAATGTACTTTTCTTTTAAATACGTTTCTATGTTAATTAAGTTAATCTCAATAAAATAAAATAATAAAAGATTGTGTCATACCGTGTTTTCCTATAATGCATGCGTAAATAAACAGGAAATACAAATTACTTATGACTATAAAAAAAAACATTAAAAGTATTGTTTATTGTCCTTCATCCATTTTTGATAAACTAATATTAATGCTGGACAGTAAAATTTGTAGATCTAATCAGTTAAGATTACCTTTAAACCACTCAAAGGTTGCCAACAATTCCATAAAGTTTGAAACTTTTTCCACAAATCTCTTGAAATAATAAACATAAATAGATTTTTCACCACACTACGCTGTAATCACCTGTTTTCGGAACGTCATTTGAATACCGAAAGTAGAGTTTTTCCGCCCAAGGGCCGAAAATTTCCGGCCCTAGGGCCGAAAGTTAGCTGATCTATTTAACCATTGTTGCCAACTTGTTTTTAAGCGTACACGACGTTACCTGGTTAATATGTGCATACTATTTTGTGTTCTTTAGTTGACACACTGGAAAAATAACAACAAAATTCAAATCATTGTACCATCGATGTTTTTTTTTATTGGTTAACTGTTTTTAGTCCGAGATTGCATGAGGCCGCTCGTGTTTTATGACTGATCACATTTAACCCTTTAATAATTGTAGTATGGTGAAAATAGCGTTCGCACCTCTGCCGAAAGGGTTTTGCATAGCCCTCGAACGATTTATGACCTCGACTTCGTCTCGGTCATAAAACACGATCTCGGGCCAGCAAAACCCCACTTTCGGCCCTTGGTGCGAAATATACTAAATATAATAACATTACAGTAAATCCCTAAACATAACTCGATCTTAACCAAAATCAATATTCAGTTATTCGACTGCGACACTTCACAAGTAAACATTCAAGGCTTAGTTGTACATGAATAAAATGAATTAAATATGAGGATAACACCCTGTACGTGTTGAATATTCAGTTCATATGTCCGCGTCTAGTGCCTTCGTTTTGATGGCCAAGTGTAAACGCTATACATTGTGTTGTATTACCATATTACCATTGTAAGCTATAGGGGTTTGAGCTGATGAAAGTACAAACAGCTGATCATGATTCGTACTAGTTCCACAGGCTAACCAAAGAATGCAGCACACACAACTTCATAGTTTTTATAAATAATTTGCGGGGAAACAGCTAGTAATCAGTAAATATTATTTGTGTTGGCGCCTGTGTAAGCCCATCTCCAATTTTGCCGCATCAAAGGAATATAGAATGATCAGCCTTCAAGAATATTTTTTTATCGTAATATCTATCCGGTAAATTTCTGTTATTTACAGTCGAAAGGAATTTTAAAGTGTGAATTGTATAGGCAACTAGCATTTACACTGCTACGTTAATATTAACACAAGCAGATTTTGTGCCACGCTGAGATCTCAGAATCCACTAGACCGATTTTTACGATTGAAGTATTTATGGAAAGATCTGGATGCGTAGGTTTGCATAGGTATGCGTAGGTATGTTATTTAAGAAATATTTGCGGACATTTTCCATCACTTAATTTCGTTATGTTCTAGGTATTCTTTCTACCTGAAGACGCGATCAGATTCCAGATTCCGAAACGTCGTGAAACTTTGTTTTTACTAATCAGTGATGGAAAATTTCCGCAAATTACATAAACCGCAGATTATTCCTTAACAAGTCATAAACTCACCATCACCAAGAATGCATTTTAAACAAAGAATTAACATTTACATTGACCCTCAGGGCTAAGCCCCACAAACCTTCGAAGTTGCAATGTTTTTCTTATTGAAGAATAGTATTCATTGAAAATTATCATTTTACAGCTGGGTAACAAAGCTAACTTCTGGAATGGATCACAATTTAAACTGACAGAACTTTATTTGCTCGAATTCGATCAACCGGATTTGCTAGTACTTTACTACTTTATGACTCGGATGTACTTGTTCACTATGACGCGGAGTTCATGTTCGGTTTTTACATACTCTCAAGACAAATTTAATCGTGCAACAAACTTAAATACAAAAATCGTATTCCCTAGTCGCCTTGCTCTCAGCTCCAGACCTGCCTCCCTCTGTGCAATTACCCGATTTAACGGCCGCTGGTCCGGGCATTACAAACGCTGAACAAACACCGTCGCAGCAGAGACCGGCTGCGACATCACCACCCTCTCGTACCGCACGATGTTGATTGTTATAGTAGGCTTAGTATTGGGCGAAGCATTAATAATTTCCAATTTGCCACTAAAACTTTTATATCCTTTGATGATCTGCGTGAAATAATATGTTTTAATAAGATGACGCAAGCAAACTCTCGCTGCAAGTATTTTTGTTTCACGATAGTAAGATTTTTTTAATAAGCGATAAATGTTTAGTACCTTTTACTAAATTAGCACCTGGGGACTGAGCTTTGCTCGGAGAAGGCTAGTTTGATTAATATGTCTAGAATTTTTCCCCACGGCCCCTTCATGACGATCAGATTTGCTCCGCTTATTTGCCCCTTGCATATTTTTTTAGCGAATTTCCCCTATAGGGAAGAAGCTATTACCGTAGGTGGCATGGGAAGACTTAAGCCCGAGACCATGATAACTTTTCGTTTTGAGGTCCCCAAATGCCAAAAACACTATTCTTTCAAATTTATAAAATATATATTTTGTTCAAATATATATATATGTATGTGTGTGTGTGTGTATGTGTGTGTGTGTGTTGTGTGTGTCTGTTACCGAGATAACTTTTGAAAGAAACGCCTGATTTTGATAAAATTTGGCACAAATGTGGAGAGTAGCATTTATGACTAAGTTCGAAAACCAGAACGATCGGACTGTGGGAAGGGGGGTTTATGGGGGTTTACAATTTTCCAAAAATCAGTTTTGTGCAAATTTAACTCCAAAATGTGAAAAACAGTAAATTTTGGTTATATCCATTTTATAGACCTTAAAAAAACAAACAATGTAGTATTTTGAATCATTAACCTAGGTTAAGTGGTTGCGGAGAAAATCCAAAAAACGTGCCCCATGTTAATCTTATGGAAAAAAGGTTTTTAGATTTTTCTCAGATAAATTTACTAAAACCTTCTCATTTCTTTTCATCAATATGTTTAGCTCAACAAAACAAACATTTTGGTGTTTTAATTGTTGTTCTACGTCCAACCGTTGCAGAGATATTCAAAGTGAAAACACAGTACGTTGTCCAACGTTATCCTTATGCAGAATAAGTAAAATTTGATATCTCGATTAATTATGAATGTATATTAATGAAACTTAGTATGTGGCTTCAAGTAGTTGTGGTATATTGATATTAGCACAAAAACAAGTTTTGTGTTGATAGTTCCCGATGCAGCAAACCTGCATACTCGGCCCCATGTTATTCATATGGAGAATAAGTAAAGTTGTATATCTCCCTTAATTATGAACTTAATAGAACCTGGTGTGGAGCTTCACCTGGTTCAGTTATATTGATTATCGCAAAAAACCACATTACTTATCTTCCTCGTTGCAGCAAACCTGCGTCCTCAACCCTAATGTTATTCTTATGGAGAATAAATAAAATGTTATATATCACTTGTTTATGAATGTATTTTTGTGAAACTCGGTAATTGGCTCTATGTAGTAGTGAGACATATATATGTATTGGAAATTCGCTAAGTACGCTGGTTTGCTGCGACGGGGGTATTATTATTTTAAATTCCAAAAGCCCAAAGTTGTTTTTTTTACTTTTCAAGTTTGTTCTCCCTGAGGATGAGTGAGATCTGCCTAGAACTTATTTTTAACCCCAGAAATTAGTTCATTAAAACTTGAAAGTCGATGGCGCGTTTTTAAGATCAGAATAGCAACACAGAGAAACGACTCTATAGCTTATACGAATATATAATCTATATAGATTCCTTTGTGATAGCAAGCATCAAA
Organism: Allygus modestus; assembly: GCA_963675035.1. Classification (NCBI taxonomy): domain Eukaryota; kingdom Metazoa; phylum Arthropoda; class Insecta; order Hemiptera; family Cicadellidae; genus Allygus; species Allygus modestus. The sequence continues at coordinate 104,510,770 of OY776114.1, forward strand.
CAACTAACTAAGCAAACCTACTCATATTAGAGTATAGGATTATTCATGATACTGTAAAAATTTCGTGACAATTTAGTATAAGATGTAGTGGAGCAGGGTTACTGTGCGTCGTCACACAACCCCTTACTGTCAGAACGGAGACCTGCCATGACTGAGATGGATTGAGTACTCGCCGGGTCCATTACTCGAGGCAGTGGTCCACTGGTCCACTGGTCCACTCAGCCGAGCCACAGGACGAGACGTTTGCAGGGCGACTCTCCACACTGTCCACTTACACCCTAGAATCAAAGTCGGGGCCTCATCAATATGGATGAAACTACACTGATTTTGTCGTCTTTAATTTGTTATTTTTTTAGGAAGAAAATTTTAAAATAACCCTACAATAAATTTGCATATATTTTTAATATATAACCATAGTTTATATTTGTAAATATTATTAAAAATTAGATTCACAATATAATGCTAACAACACGATGCAACCATTCAAACTAGAAAAATGCAATTGAAAATTGGATATGTACCGTACAAACAAAAATGTGTTACGAATACAAATTATGAAATGAAATTGTTATACATTCTATTAAAATTCGAAAAATCTTATTTCTTACATTATATTTTCTTATAATCATAATTATCATATAGTACTTAGCATCGTCACTATGCTTGATGTAATATCCTATATTTTAGTGAACCTTTTCAAAAGAAACAAGAAACGCTTATTCTGAAATGAAACAAATTGATGACTCTACATAGGAAGCAGACTTCATTGACTTGTTTTTAATTTAAGGACCTGACAAGCATATCATTCGCTCTGTGGGGTTTAATTAAACCGTCAGTCTAATCAAAGGTATGGACATAAATTTAATTAGTTTTGTTTGGTAGGCTTTCAACACAGTCGACCTTTTTTGTTGATTTGTTGATCAGATTTCCATTCCTGTATTACAGCCTTGTATAAACTTGTATACAACTTTTAGCATTGGAACCAACTGGTTGTAATATTTTGAGGACTTAAATTAATTCTTGATTTTGCATAAGGGTTTTTAGTGTGCGTTATTTCGCTCCACAGTGTGTGTATTTAGTGTGTGTATTAGGGTGTATTTTTCGCTCCACAGATAAAGGAAGTTTATACAATTAGTTTGCTATAGTAGTACGCACAGCATCTTAAACATCGCTTTGTATTATTTAGTTTGATTTTTACCGAATTACTGGTTTTACATTGTCAAATTTCTCCGGTCGTATATGCGTTACTCGCTTCGCTCGCTGGGGGCTCCGCCCCCAGACCCCTGTGGGGGGCTTCCCCCCAGCTAGTTTTCGGGTGCTTAGTACCCGTAGCAGTGGCCCGGGTACCTAGCTCAAGTGAAAGTGGTGTCATATTATTTGACCCAGAACCGACATTATACTACTACTTATACAAAGAAAATTGACAAATCAGCAGTTATTTAAATATGAGGGGGTTACAATTGAAATAGTAGAGTTTGGGAATGTTTAAGGATATTAGAGGGTTTAAGGCACTTGCATGCTACATCTTATATACCCAAACAGATAATTTGCAACCCTCTCCCCTCCTAGACCTCCCCTACTACCCCACTTCCCTAACCCCTAGATCCCTAGACCATTGTGGGAGGCTTCGCCCCTAGATAGTTGGTGTAAATCATCAAATCTGTTCACGTGATAAAAAATGCAAAACCACCACAAAACCTCAAAAAATGTTGAAATTTAAAAAAATCTAGCGCTATCTAAGGCTGAAGGATACGAGATACGACAAAAGTAAAGAGTCAAAGTTTTAGATCGTCTGAATTCCTTGGCTAGTGGAGGTATTCCGTTTATCGATAGGACCATCCGTTCATACGCTAGAGCTAAATTAAAAAAACACTATTTTGGACATATTCTAATTTTCCTCCATTTTTAATTTTTTTATGTGGTTCTGATTAAAAATTATACCTTTTTCCAATTTTTCTGGAGGTTTTAATGGACAAGCTACATGTAGGACTAATTCCACGTTTATAGCTTGTCTAGAATTACCTGAGTAAGTCGATAATGCAGTTTGTCATTTATGGAACAATTAGGGTTTTTAATTTTTTTAGGGGTTTACTTATTAAAACATGTTAGTTTATCGACTAATTCGTGAAGGGTAATGTATAAACATATTGAGTGCCAAATATCAAGCCTTTATATACTAAATTAAAGTGATAGGAAATTAAAAACCACGAAAATAACCGTCCAATTTGCCTAAAATTTCAAAAATCTAGCGCTACCTAAGGGTGAAGGGAGTGAGATACGACAAAAAGTCAAAAGAACAAAGTTGTAGATCTTTCAAAATCCGTGACACGTGGTGGTGTCCGTTTTTCGATAGGTCAATCCGTTCGGCCGCTAGAGCTCAAAAACTGTAATTTTAAAATAAGCATTTTTGGGGGGGTTTTAAATATTTTTTTTTGGGGGGTTAAGATAAAAAAACGTCAGTTTTGGCAATTTTCCTGAGGGTTACAAGCTATAAGCTACCTGCTTGCAAAATTTCAGGTTTCTAGCTCGTCTAGACGTGGTCTAGAATTCGTATACCTCAGTGAGTGAGTCAGTTACACATGCGGCTGTATATATATTAGACTCGCTTCGCTCGCTGGGGGCTCCGCCCCCAGACCCTGTGGGGGGCTTTGCCCCCAGGTCACTGCTTGGCCACAGTTTAATGTAAATTGTTCCAAATTCTATTTCAGACCTAAATTCTACAACTATTCCAAGGCTTTGATTATTTTTAAGGGATTAACCTATAAAATCTGGTCATATGTCTGTTGCTGAATACTACTTGGCATGGAGACATAGTTTGTTAAATGTTAAGCCTCCATGTAATTAACTAAGTGCTTGAAACAAATTAATACCATTAACTGATGTATAATGTAGCCTTTACAAGGCGTCTTTTGAACCATACGAGGAATACGACCACCGTTAACAACCTGAAATGCTATGACTTTGGGTAACTACAAGCCTTCTGCAACAAATATGACATGATTTATAAGGGATTTTACCCTCGACAGAGCCAACATAAAAAATATACCCGAAAAACACGATAACATCTACAAAAGCTCAAAGACTGATTTTTTTGGGTGTTTAAGATATTTAATCTGGTCGAGTGAGTGTTGCTTGGTACTAATTGTAATGTAGGAATACTGTGTGATAAATATTAGGCCTCTAAGTTCTATATTAGAGCGACAAACTATTAAAAACCACGAACAAATCTTAGGGAAAAGTTTAAATTTAAAAAATCTAGCGCTACCTAAGGGTGAAGGGGGTGAGATAGGGCAAAATGTCATAGGACTAAAGTTGTAGTTCGTCTATAATTCGTGGCACGTGGTGGTCTTCGTTTTTCGATAGGACAACCCGTTCGGCCGCTAGAGCTCAAATAAAAAATACTACATTTTGATTCTTTTATTCACAATTATTTATTTTTTGAGATAGTTCAAACTAAAAATAGTAGGATTTGGGAAGAAAAGGTGCAACACACACGCATGCCATATCGCACGATCCTAGTTAAAGTATAAATGGTGATACATTTATTTTAATTAATAACCATTATTATGGAACCGGCATTTCCTTACTACTTATATTTAGAAAACTGTCAAATCCATAGAATTTAAGAGTTTTTGATTTTCCGACAGGTTTAAGTAATAAAAACTGCTCATATTTCTGCTGCTATTTACTAAGTGTGATGTAGACATACTGCGTGCCCAATATTAGGCCTCCATCAATTATATTAACGTGATAAAAAATTAAAAACCACCACAAAATCTCGTAAATATGCCGAAATTTAAAAAAATCAAGCGCTACCTAAGGGTGAAGGAGACGAGATACGACAAAAAGTCATAGGATCAAAGTTGTAGATCGTCTAAAATTCGTGTGTCGTGGTGGTCTCCGTTTCTCGATGGGACAACCGTTCGGACGCTACAGCTCAAAAAAGGCATTATTTTGGACATTTTCAAAATTTCCTCAATTTTGATTTTTTTTTTTGAGCAGGTTAAAATTGAAAATCGTAACTTTTGGCGATTTTCCTTGGGGTTACAAGGTCCAAGCTACGTGCATGCCAAATGTCATGTTTCTAGCTCATCTAGAAGTGGTCTAGAGTTTGTATACCTCAGTCAGTCAGTGAGTGAGTTAGACATGCGGCTGTATATATTATAGAAAAGTGTCCAATAGGTAATTTGAAGGGTTTTGTTAATTTTGTTTGCGAAATAATCAGAACGAAAGTTGAGAAACAACCCGTGAACTGTGAAGCTGAATACACGAGAAACAAACTTAGAAGTTAATAAACACGGGTTTACCTGAATGTAAAGTAAACGTCAATTTGAGCCGTGAGCCGAGAACAAAACAAAATTGAAAGGTCAAACGACATTATTGATAAATGGTTCTTGTATTTGCGTACTCTTGATATGTAACGCAAACACGAGTGATATTTCACACACATTTGGGTTGAAAATAAAGGGTACTATGTAAAGTACCTTGGGACCGAGCTTTGATCGGAGAAGGTAATTCAGTTTGTTTAGACTATTTTGAGTTATTTTTACCACGTCCCCCTGTTGACGAGCAAATTTCTTAATTCATTTTCCCCTTTTCTGCATGTTTAAAGTTTATCCAGTTGGTATAGCTCAATGTCCCTTCAGGTAGTTGTGATTGTATGCACATTTGACTCATTTTGGATATCACCACTCCATATGTAATCTTCATTTAATGGTTTTAGTCACTGAACTGAGTAAACCACATGTTTAAACCATTGATTAAAACATCCTATATAATAAATACACTAGGGGGTTTCCTTCACATTCATAACTCGATAAACGGCTGGACGGATTTTAACGTTCGAGGTGTCAAATTAAAGGTATTTTTACGTAGATTTGCCAATGCGTCTCAGAATTTTAAGAATGGGCATCACTTAAATACAGTAAAGAGCTACATTTTCGGAACAGAGGCGCTATCCGACGGCGGAAGTCTAAACTACGTGTTGATTGAAAGTACGTTATCCGCATTATTCTCAGATGTTAAACATGTTATCATCCGTTTTGATATCAGATGTTTTGTTATGTTTGTTTACAACTGAAGTAACCTTTTGTTGGGTGTAAACTGGCTCGAATTCGAGTAACAGGACAACCAGTTATGATTATTTTGTTTTGGTTTGAAACTCCTTAACCTCAATGTGGATTTTTATATTTTCAAATTATTATTTATTTACAAAATAAGATTCTTCCTGGGGATTAGACCAGTCTAGGACTTATTTTTTACCTAGAAATTAGTTGTTTCCAAAGTTTTAAGACAATTGTTTGAGCCGTTTTTGAGATCAGAGTTGCAAACAACTAACCAAGCAAACAAACCGTACTCGTATTAGTTAGGATATGAGTGTATTATATGCCTAACAATGAGTAATTAGTTGTATTATCAGACTGTCCAAGATACCGAGCCATCTTGTCTTTCCTCATAATCGTAAAGCATTGTCCTCCATTATCGCTTATCGCTCAGTGGTGGAAAGTGTGCGCGGCTCTCCCTCAACCAAGTGGCGTCTGTCGATTGTAAAGCCTGCAATCAGCGAGTATGACTAGCCCAAGTAGTCAATGTTGGTGCTTAACAATACAGTATTTCAAATTTGTATTGGATGTTATAGTTGTGTGAAGGTTATTGGGCCTATTAAGGCCTTTTTGTAGATGGAGATGAAGTAAAAATCACTTGTTTTTACCAAATTTCATTATATTTTATACGAAAATAACAGCCTGCATATTTTTTCAGGTTTAATGGAGGAGTTTGAAATCAAGATATTATTTAAAATATATCATACATGTAGTAATGTAATATACGCTTGGTATAATAGGATGGTGAGGAATATGTAAACAAAGTAAATTATATTTTAGTTTTTTTAGTCTCCAATTTTTTGTTACCTCTTAAAAATGTTCTTAAACTGATATTAATTGTTTTTCATTATGGCTGCGATTGATACTCAATAACAAGGCGTTAATTTTAGAAAAAAACTGAGAAAAATAAAAGAAGATGTTAGTTACATGTAAAATCTGACGAGTTTTAAGCAATATTTATGTTTATTTATAATTATTATTATTAGTTCATTTGTTACCCGAAAACTGCGGTTTAAAATATAAGTGTTTTTCATGAACTTGGGCGTGTGATGACGAACAGTTCCGTAGTATTGACTGGGCCAGTATAACTCCGTAACACGGCTATACGTTCAGTTATTTGACATTTCAGTTATTAGTGTTATATACTTAGAGAGGTTTTGGTTTTTATATTGTAAAAAATCAATCAGTGGCAGACTTACTAAACGATCGAACGTATAAACTAGCTTTATTATCTGAAATGCACCAGAAAAGTCCCCACTAATTAACGAAGATTTTATTTTTGAATTATATGCAAACAGCATACACAACACAAAATACAATACATATTTTACTTGTAATATAATCCATTTCAAAGGACTGCCTATTTTAACTAAAAAGTGTAGTTAAGCATTATGGTTTTGTGAACGTAATTTCCACAATTTAAATAATTACGTTACGTTACTTTTTTATGTTTGTAAGTATATCTCTGTGTTTTTAATGAATTCGGTAACAATTTAAGTAACAGGTTTGAGAAGATTATAATTGATGACCACATAATGTAAACTTATTTTAGGATCCCAAAATATTGAAACTCAGGAGTCGTCTCCCTCTTTCTCGACCCGCGTTCAAGTATTGAATATGAATGAATGTAGCCCTTGATTGCGAAAAATGGAAAGATATTTTCATCTTAAATCGCGGCGTTTTATTGAATATCCTAAGAATGTTGGTGCCGCGATTACATAACTTTTATTTATATCCAAAGTTAATGTCCTTATATTTTATTATTTATTATCAGTTTTGTTTATCATAATGTAACTTTAAACGGTGATAAAACACATCCGTCTTCATAGTATAAATGTTAGTTTACTAGTGGCTTGAAGGGGTCATAGCCCCTAACCTTGCTCTAATGCTCTGCCTCATCTGATTTTTGTACTACTAGCAGTTACCCTGCGCGCGTTGCTGCGCCCAAAACTTTGATTTTTTAAATTACAGTTGTTAATTAATTACAGCTGTTAATTTTGTAAACACCAAATTTCTAAAACCTGACACTGCACCCTTGTATGCCCTCTGGGTCGGAGCCCTTTGGACAGATTTGCACCAAACTTCACACAAAACATCCTTGAATAATGCTTAATAATACCTGAAAGTTTCATTACAATCTGTCGAGCGGTTTCGGAGTCCATAGGCTACATACATATATACATACATACTTCCTCTTTTATAGATATAGATTTACATTCTGGGGAAAATTCGTAAACACAGTAGATATGTAATCACATGTTTTAATGTAAACAAATCAGATGTTTTAAATTCCCATGCTTTTCTTATGGGGGATGTTTTTTGTTATTTATCGTTTGCTGGTAATTTTTTAGAAATACTGCTATTTTTCCCGAGTCCCTGGAATCCTGCAATCCTGCAATTTGTCAAACTCCCAAAATTTTGACTTGAATCTAATATATAAAAATCAATGTTTGTCCGTTCGTATTTTATGCGCTGCCATACCGTTCATCCGATTGCTTTTAAATTTTGCATAGTAACACAGGTTAACCCTGGGCAGGTTATAGGCCATTAACCGAAGTCCTAGAACATTAGGGCTGTGCTGCCCCACAGGACTTAAAAGTTTCAACGTTCATTTTATGGAAGAAAGATTTCTTTTGATTTTATCAGATGATATCTATAAATTAAAATATTGTAAACAGCTGTTTATCATGCTGGAAATTAAAAAAAACTGCTTGAATGGCAACTCAAACTCTTTTTTGGATAGGCGAGTGAGCGTAGCGAACGAGCTCATATTGAAAATGAACGAGTATTTTACATAAAACAAATTCAATGCCTCTTCTGCGGCAGCAACGCGCTGAGTACCAGCTAGTTATATATAAAGAAGAAGATTAGTTTTATCATAGTTTGTGACAGACAGCTGATAAACGTATAACTTGTATAGAGAAGATTTGATTGGTTACATGCGGGAAGTAGCGGTCAGCATGTAGGCTTCCCCTTCTTTACCCTAGACGAGACCTCTATATGTTTTAACCTTGTTGGAATGGCAGGCATAGAGCAGATGTTTCGAAAATGTTACATTGTTATCAGCTGACTAAATAAATAACCCAATAAGATTAACATAGGAACTTTAAAAGCCCAAGGGTGGGATCTCTGAAGGAGGATGTTTTTAAAACCCCTAAAAGGCACATCTTGAGGGTAAGGGCCTTCGATTGATGCCGAGTATGTATCTAAAATAATATTTTTAGGGGTCGAAAACCAACAAAGAAAAATCAAGAAATTCTTTTAATAATATAGAAAATGATAGGTAGACCAGATGATGTCCCGTTCTCCGCACGGGGATCTAGCTAGACATTTTAAAGAGCCAGACGTTTTGAAAGTTTAATGACATCATAATCAGCTGACCTTCTAAATAATGTATATATCCATAACATTAACATTAAAACTTTGAAAACCTGTGGGGCGAAGCTCTGGAGATGGATGTTTTTAATAACCCCAAAAGACTTCTAGAGAGTAAAGTCTTTTCATTTTTACCAAACATTTATTCTTAATAATAGCATTTACTATAGATACTGCAGTAGACTTCTGATTACTATTGTAAACCCCAATTCTTCATTGCTGTCCCCATTTTTGTGTGAACCAGTTTCCAAAGAAATCGTAGTTACACTAATCAGCAACAGAGGAAACTTCTGTCAACTATTACTTATCCTCTCATGAGGGGATTAACACAACTGTTAGTGTCAGGAAGCAAACCTAAGTTGATTATCACTTGTTTTCTGGGGTGGAGATTTTTACAAGTCACAGTAAATGAATAAAATAAATTTTTGACGGCAGCATACACTATCGGTGACTTGATCAAACTACGTCCACTTCAATTTACTAAATGAGAAACAGCTGAGCCATATAGATGGGATGTCTCCTTCAGTACCTAGTCATTCTTAATAGCTTTAGGGGTCGGCAATTGTCGAAAAAAATTATTTTAAATAATATAGATATATACACTTACAACGATCGCTTATTACAAACAATATAGAAATCTCTCGCGTTTTTTGTGAGATCGGTGAGGCAAACAAAGTTGTCGACGGTAGAAACAATTGTTGAGACAATCAATACCAGCCCAACCTCGTGAACGGCGATGAATATTTGAAGATTCACGAATTATGAACGTGCATTCAAGATTTATCAGATGAATATGAAATGAAAAAAGTGGAGCGATTATTAGTATTTACACGTTTAAAAGTTGTTCATCACTTTGTTCTATGGAGGATTGTTCAGTCGAAACATAGTGTTTATAAGTAATACATTAGCGACCTGAGTTAATTTGTCTTAGATTACATAGTAGATTCTAAGTAGGGAATCCAATCCCGGGTGATATTTTCAATCCCGGGATTACGGGATTGGAAAAAACAATCCCGGGATTCCGGGACCAATCCCGGAATTGGCCGTTATTTACCAAAATCCTGGAAAAATATGCGATTAAGTGTACTTTTAATATTGTCGATAATTGTAGTAAATGAACACTATTTTGTTTATTAACAATACAAAACAATTATTTAAATAGCACAAATGATCAACGGTGAAAGATAAAAATATGTATTACACTATTAGTACTATTACGTTTGGTCTCACATTGGGTAGGGCTTCGGGGATGCAATAAGCTAATAATACCCCCGTCGCAGCAAACCTGCGTACTCAGCGAATTTCCAATGCATTGATATGTTTCTCACTAGTACATAAAGCCACTCACCAAGTTTGACAAAAATACATTCATAAATAAGTGATTTATTACATTTTATTTATTCCCCATAAGAATAACATTAGGACTGAGTACGCAGGTTTGCTGCAACATGGAAGATAAGAAATGAGTTTTTATGCAATTATCAATATAACTGAACCAGGTGAAGCTACTTACCATGTTTTATTAATTTATGTTCATAATTAAGGGAGATATAAAACTTTACTTATTCTCCATAAGAATAACATTAGGGATGAGTATGCAGGTTAGCTGCTACGGGGACAACCACAAAACATTTATTTTTGGTGCAATTATCAATATACCAGTACAACATAAAGCCACATACCAAATTTCATCAATCCCTACATTCATAAATAATCAAGATAATTTTATTTATTCCCCATAAGGATAACATTGGACAACGTACTGTGTTTAGCACTTTGAATATCTCTGCAACGGTTTGACGTAGAATCACAATTTAAACACCAAAATGATTGTTTTGTGGAGCTGAAGTGATTGGTAAAATAAAATGTGAAGTTTAAAGTAAAATTAACTGAGGAAAAGCCAAAAACCTTTTTCCCATAAGATTAACATGGGAGATTTTATGAGCATGTTTTTTGGATTTTTTCCGCAACCACTTAACCTAGGTTAATAATTCAAAATACCATATTATTTGTTTTTTTAAGCTCTATAACATGGTCAAAACCAAAATTAAGTGTTTTAAAAATTTTAGGGTGAAAAATGCAAAAAACTGATTTTTGGACAATTTAAAACCCTCATAAACCCCCCTTCCCATGGTCCGATTTTTCTGGTTTTCGAACTTAAAGTCATGAATGTCATTTTACACATTTGAGCCAAATTTCATCGAAATCGGACGTTTTTTACTCAAGTTATCGCATTCACGGACACATATATATATATATATATATATATATATATATATATATATATATATATATATAAATTTGAACGAATAGTGTTTTGGACATCTGGGGACCTCAAAACAAAAAGTTATCATGGTCTCGGGCTTAAGTCTTATCATGAGACCTACGGTAATAGCTTCTTCCCTATAGGGGAAATTCGCTAAAACAACTCAAAATTGGGTTTTTAACACTTTGATATGTATTTAAATTTACAGAAAAACTCATTCAAAACGTATACATGAATAAATATTTCCACCTAAAAAGTAGAAGTAGAAGTACATTTTTTCAATGTATCTGCAGCTGCAGATGAATGAAATTATTAACTTATTACTAAGACAAGTTATGAATAAATCCTACTTGATAAAACGAAACTAGAAACAAAACTATCCTTTCAATAAACACAGTACTTTCATAATAAAATCATGTAACAATTAGTAAACGATCTAAATTTAATGGAACAAATATTACTTTATACAAATTCCAATGTTGTTATTTTAATGAATTTACTTATTATTATATCGGTATCAGAACAACCGAAATATTTTCTTAATAAAATAAAAAATAAAAATCATCATAAAAAAGGCATAATTGTCTGACAAACACTTACCATATTCAGGTAAAATCTGATTGTTTCAAGTGACTGTAAGAAATTGGATCAAAATATAGTTAATATATAAGAAAGACAAAAATTATCAAATAAGTTTTGATTTATAACTTTACTAAAGTGGTTTTATAGTGATTTATTGTGGTTACATCAGTTGGAAACATCACCTGTATTGCTAACTTGAGACAATTTAGCAATCCCGAAAATCCCAGGATTCGGCTTTTGAATCCCGGGATGGAAGAAACCGTAAAATTGGGCGGGATCCCGGGATTGGATTCCCTAGCCATGTGTAATAAACAAAATATTCTTGCTAGGAACGTTGTTAGTATGTCGTAATACTTCCACAAAATAATTTAAACAAACATTAGTTTTTATAAAAGCAGTAATAGAAACTGACAATACTTCTTCCCTTTTAGGATTCTTTTTATCAATAAATGAATTTAGATTTATAAAATATAGAATACAAAATAAAGTAGTATGAATAGAAAATATAGTATTATTTTTTCAGAAATGTCTACTTAGATCCATTTATTGGAGACACTGTTTGGTAATTGGTTGCACACATAATAGTTTCATGGGGGAAACCTCTCTTGTCCCACCCCAGTAAATTCCAAATATACTCTATTAGCTAATGTTAGCTTAACCTACAAACTAAGTCATAATTACCTTAAATTTGTGAACACGAATTTTACTAGAAATGCGGGTGTTTCATTTAGTTAGAAACCCGAAGCACTATAAACCAAAAAATTTAATCAACATCGGTAAAGCAGTTTTTAGCAATTTTATTTTGATATTTTTTAGCGAATTTCCCCTATAGGGAAGAAGCTATTACCGTAGGTCTCATGGTAAGCCCGAGACCATGATAACTTTTAATTTTGAGGTCCTCAAATGCCAAAAACACCATTCGTTCAAATTGTTATATATGTATATATATATATATATTTATATATGTGTGTGTGTGTGTGTGTGTGTGTGTGTGTGTGTGTGTGTGTGTGTGTGTGTGTGTGTGTGTGTGTGTGTGTGTGTCCGTAAACACGATAACTCTCGTAAAAAACCTCCGATCTTAATGAAATTTGGTACAAATGTGTAAAGTACCATTTATTTGAACGAGTTCGAAAACCAGACGAATCGCATCATCCGAAGGGGGTTTTTGGGGGGTTTTGTACCCCAAAAATGGGTTTTCACATGTAATTTTTATTTTAATAAAATTGTAATTTTTACCATTGAAATCAGCTTAAAAAAATTGGTATTTTGATCATTGCTCTACGTCAGTTGGTTACTGAGATATTGAAAGTGCTAAACACAGCACGTTGTCTAATGTTATTCTTATGGAGAAAAAGAAAAATTGTATAACTTGCTTATTTATGAACATAAACTGACAAAATTTAGTATATGACTTCATCTGGTTGTGGTTTATTGTTGTTTGCACAAAAATAGATTTTTCGCCTATGGTTCCCGTAGCAGCAAACCTAGGTACTCGGTCCACATGTTATTCTTATGGAAAATAATTTAAATGTTATAAATTGCTTATTTATAAATGTATGTGGATGAAACTTGGTATGTGACTTCACTTAGATAAGTTCTATTGATATTTTCATAAAAACCCATTATTTTGTATTCCTTGTTGCAGCAAACCTGCGTACTCATCCCCAATGTTGTTCTTATGGAGAATAATTCATATTTTAAATATCGCTTGTTTGTGAATATACTTCTTATGAATTCTGTTAAGTGGCTTAATGTGTTATGTTATATATTCATTGGAAATTCGCTGAGTATGCAGGTTTGCTGTGACGGGGGTATTTAGTAATGACATAACAAACGTGCTTGGAGACACCGCGCTCACAAAATCGCCAACCCAAATGTTATCACAATTGTGTCATTGGTGTGGTTTCTATATCTACTCATACATACAGACAGACGGACGTCACCCTATAAACCATTTTTTGGTGACAGTTTCAAAATCATTGGTCCAAATTTGAAAATGTCGAAAACAATACTCTCCATAGACTAGTCTATGTTTATGCCCTTAGGGGCATAAAGATAAAAGTAAAAATATAGTAGGCCTATAGTACTCTATATTCGTAGTGTGAGAGGCGTAATAGCAAATGCGTCGAAGCCATAATAACTCTAGATTCCTAGAGATGTTAGGGTTGTGTGTACTACAGTAATGTTATGGCCATGCGATGTGCCCGCGTGAGTGACAGGAACAGCTAGTGATAGCGACCACGCGACGCGACGTTATCAGTTACGCCCAGCTGTCGATTGTTATCAGTAACACAACACGGCGATAGCTGCAGTGTCAGGCTGTCACTCGGCCCCCGTTGATAACACGTGTCGGCAATGCGTAGAAAGCAGACCGTGTTGATATTGGAAACAAACATTGTAATGCGTCGGTTCAAACTAGCTTATAACTTTGTTGACATTCATTGTTGGTGGTGGCGATTTCATGTTATTTGAGAAGTACCTAGGGACCGAGCTATGCTCGGTGATGTTTGATTCGTTTCGTGAGAGAAAAAAAGTCCACCCTATATGCAATCTTTATTCAATTGTTCTAGTTAAGGTTTTCAAGAAATCACTTGTTGATACTTAATTGTGTGTACTTTGACAGTTTACTGGTTAATTTATTCACAGTTGTTATGATTCTATTGGTTTGATTTGAAACTCCATAAGCCCAATGTTAAAATTTCCAATTTTCAAACGAGATTTTCAAAATACCCCGTAGCAGCAAACCCGCGTACTCAGCTAATTTCCAATGCATGTATATGTTTCTCACTACCACATAAAGCCACTCATCAAGTTTCATAAAAATACACGAATAGATAAGTAGTGATATATAGCGATTTATTTATTCTCCACAAGAATAACATTGAAAGCTGAGTACGCAGGTTTGCTGCAACAAGGAACACAAAATATTTGTTTTTATGCAACTATCAATCCTATACTCTAATATGAGTAAGGTTTGCTTGTATGCTTGCTTGCGACACTGATCTCAAAAACGGCTCCAACGATTTCCATAAAATGTTCGAAATAACTCATTCCTGGGATAAAAATAAGTTCTAGACAGGCCTCATCCCCAGGAAAAATCATATAATGTAAAAAAACTAAAATGAAAAGTTACAAAAATTAACATTGGGCTTATGGAGTTTCAAATCAAAACAAAAGAATTGTAAAAGCTGTTCATAATCAACCAGGGAACTGTCAAAGTAATACTCATGTTTTTAATGATTATTAATTAACATGTGGTTTCCTGAGAGTAGAGATTAAAAGATTTGAGTCAAGATTACATAAATAGAGTAGTAAAATAAATCAAAGGGACATTCAGCTATAAATAATAACTGGAGTGACCTTACAAATGTAGAAAAGAGGCAAATGAGTTTTAAATCTTATTATCAGTAGGGGGAAGTGGTGAAATATTACTCCAAGTCATCTAAACAAACTGTCTGGCCTTCCCCCGAGCAAAGCTCGGCCCCCAGGTACTATAACTTAATCAGTCGAAGCTGCATACCAAGTTTTGTTAATTTATGTTCATAATTAAGGGAGACATTACAAATTACTTTTTGTCTGCAAATATCAACATACCAGTACTAGATGACGCCACATGCCAAGTTTCATCAACGTACATTCATAAATAATCGAGATATCAAATTTTAATTATTCTCCATAAGGATAACATTGGACAACGTACTGTGTTTAGCACTTTGAATATCTCTGCAACGGTTGGACGTAGAATCACAATTTAAAAACGAAAATGATTGTTTTTTATAGTTAAATTTCCTTTCGGGGTCTGGAATCTGATCCCGTCTTCAGGTGAGAAAAATACCTAGATAACACAAAATAGTGGCACAATCCAGATAAAGGTGAAAAAGCTAAAACAAAATACCCCGTAGCAGCAAACCTGCGTACTCAGCGAATTTCCAATGCATATTTATGTATCTTAATACCTCATAAAGCCACATACCAAGTTTCATCAATGTACATTCATAAATAAACGATTTATGACATTTAATTATTCTCCATAAGAATAACATGGCGGCTGAGTATGCAGGTTTGCTGAAGCAAGGAACACAAAAAATGGGGTTTTATAGAAATATTAATATAACTCATGTAGGTAAAGCCACATACCAAATTTCATTAATTTATCTTCATAATTAAGGGAGATAACACATTACTTATTCTCCATAAGAATAACATGGGGCTGAGTACGCAGGTTTGCTGCTACGGGAGCCTTTGGCAAAAAATTGTTTTTTTGAGCAAATATCAATGGTCCACAACCAGATGAAGCCGTATACCAAGTTTCGTCAGTATACGTTCATAAATAAGCAATATATAAAATTTTTGTTTTCCTCCATAAGAATAACATTAAACAACGTACTGTGTTTAGCACTTTCAATATCTCGGTAACCGATTAACGTAGAGAAATGATCAAAATACCAAATTGTGTGTTTTTTTAAGCTGAATCCAATGGAAAAATCTAAAATTTGATTATTTCCAAAATTATATGTAAAAAATTCGAAAACCCCATTTTTGGGGTACAAAACCCCCCCAAAATACCCCTTCGGATAAAGCGATCTGGCTGGTTTTCGAACTTAAAGTCATAAATGTTGCTTTACACGTTTATACCAAATTTCATCAAAATCGGATAATTTTTACGAGAGTTATCGTGCTCACGGACACACACACATATATATATACAGTTTCGAACGAATGGTGTTTTTGGGGTCTGGGGACCTCAAAACGAAAAGTTATCATGTTCCCGGGTCTAGGTCTTACCATGCCGACTACGGTAATAGCTTCTTCCCTATAGGGGAAATTCGCTAAAACAGGTTGACATGTCTTGCAACAATTGTTTTACCATTTCTTGTTGGTTCTTGTCTTCTTACGAAATACTACAACACTTCCTCAGTGTCTCGTTTCCGCACAAAGATTAGCTGTTATGAGGGTCGAGATGTTGAAAAAGTGTACACAGTTTGCTGTTGTTGCGGTAAGCCTAATAATTAATAAATAAATATACATGAGAATACCATCGTAACTTTGTCCAGTCAAGGGCTGGAGCCTGTGGGATTTTCTAAATGCAAATAGGTCTGAGTTTATGTATGTAACACTGGCCACCTTAATGCAAAACATAGCTCCATCTGTTTAGAAGCTTTTGCGTGTATTCGGAAGAAACATCAGACAACACCTTGCTTGTCATGTTAATTTCCACGTAGTAAGCAATTTATATAAATATCTTACAAAGAAAATACAAAGAAGATTAATTCATTATTTTTAACGCATGTCGCTTAGGAGACATTATGTAACTTGTTTCGATTTAACTGATGTACATGTGTATGCTTTTTCGCTAAATGAATTAAAAACTAATTTGGAACCTTTTTAAGCCATATAATTTCTGACTCTGAATTTTCCCAGAATTTCGGGTTGTGTTGTTAGGGACCTAAAGCACTATGACCAATCGAATTTTAATTAAAATTGTTACAGTCGTTGATGCAACATTTTAATTTTCTTGATTTTTAGCGGTTTTAGGGGGATACTAATCCTTAAAAAACATAAATTAAAAATATGAAATAAGGCTTGGAGAGGCCGTGGATTAGTAGCCTACAAATATACGAAACTAGTTGCTACAGCCCCCAACCTTGTTCTAATACTCTGCCTCATTTAATTTGTTTTACTATTTACATGCTGAGAAAAATAAAACGATATAAGTAGGAAAACATGTCAGTTCGTAAACGAAGTATAGACACTTTATCTCATGTTGTAATGTAAACAAAGCAGACGTTTTTTAATCCCCATGCTTTTCTAATGGGGGATTTTTTCGTTTTTTTTGTTCGCTGGTAACATTTTGGAAATGCTGCTATTTTTCCCCGAGTCCCTGGGATCGAGACCTGTAATTTGAGCCATCTCCCATCAACCTGCGATCAGAAAACAATACTTTCTCCATATACTATGTATAAGGGGGAGAAAGTAAAAAGGATGTTGGTTCGTATATATATATATTTGAAGTTTATGGACTCGGACACCGTTGGACCGTTTGCCATGAAACTTGGTATATATATGTAAAATTTCACGGAAAAGGTGTTTAAGCCATCCATTTTGTCTTAACTCAATTGGGTTCCTCCCAAGAGGCCCAAAAGTGTTCTCATATAAACCTTATGGAAGGATATTGTTGTTTACATAAAAGCTAATGACATGTTTACTTGAACAGGTGATCTTGGTGATATCGGTTTTAGTTGGTAATAGTCAAAGGCAAGACGGTAATAGTCAAAGGCAAGACAACGTCTGTCTGGTAACAGCTTGTTATATATGAAGATGTTATCAATGTCGGGCCATTGGTGTGTTCTCTTGGTCGGTGCTCACTAATCCATACAGTCAAACTTTTTGGGGTTCTATCAAAACGAACATTTGCATCATATTCGAAGATTTTGACAATATCTTTCTCCATAAGGGGAGATAGTAAAAAGTGTCCATAAATTCGTTATGACTGGTGTTACGTCTATAAGCGAAATATCTATTCACAGGACAACAAAAATGAGGAACATTTTTACGGTATTATATAAGTAACAACAAGTCTGTGCAGGGAGGTCGGTCATCTCATGTAACGCCCCTCTCAAGTGATTTGGTTGATAAATCGACGGAGCTGCTGCCCTCGCCGCCCCACGTTATAAAGTGTGACGGAAAAATTTTTCCACAAAGTAACGTGTTTATGGAATATACTTGTATTTAGTTTTAAACAATAAATAATATAATGTTACAACATAAAATCATGATGATGGTAGATTTTAAAAATTTAAATGCACTTTACTGCGTGTAAAATGCTATATTAATCAAAGGAATCCCTGATTTTACCTTAAAATCATTCAAATGATTAGCCCTTAGCTCGGGGTTTCAAGAAAACTCCGATAGATTTGCAATGAATAGACCGGTATATCCATTTTCTATTTATATGGTTTAAGGAGAGATATCACCATTACCGCTCCTGACCTAAAGAACTTTTATAAGTAGACCTAACCAACGTAACATAAGATAAAATAAAATTCTTATATCCGTTTGATAAATATGTGAACATAAAGTGCAATAAGGTAGTGCCCTAGGGATTTTAAAATACTTATTTTATT
The DNA here is from genome assembly GCA_963675035.1 of Allygus modestus. NCBI lineage: Eukaryota > Metazoa > Arthropoda > Insecta > Hemiptera > Cicadellidae > Allygus > Allygus modestus. Next base: position 104,529,219 of record OY776114.1, read on the forward strand.
TTTATGTCATATAACTAACATAATTTATGTTACTCACGACATGTTTTTATCATAATAACACATTTGAATTTTGTAATGCAAATTTTTCATCCGAGAAAATTGTTTTTCAACAATTATGTTTTTGAATATGGATACGTATCATTACTAAATTTTAAATTTGTTCAACACAAACAAAAAGTCTTAGTACAAATATACGCCACGTAAAAATGAAACAAAAAACTCGTAGTATTTATCAAAGGATAGTTTCAACTATGCAACTTTACTTTGACTAGATTAAAAACCATTTTAGTGGCAGTTAAACGAATTGCGTGTTCAGCGATGGTGATGGTTATGGTTATGGACGAACGAGACATCCCGTGTTCATCGTTACGTAACTCTGAGTCAGTGTTATCAAAAATTGTAGCGATAGGCGATGGGCTATAGTGGCTATAGTAGACGCGGCGACGTGACGCGACGGACGTTGGTGGCACTCTGCTGTACAGGTGAGATCGTGTTGTCTGTGTTGTGAGATATTGTAAGCATGAGATGTAGGGCCTCTACACTTTGTCGGAATGTTTCGTCGAGTAGCTCGGCGAGTCGTTTTACACAAGTGTTAGCTGAAACAGCAAGAGCGGATGCGAACTACTCATTCACACGTATACGTTCGTTTTCTCTTACAGACTCGGTCATAATGTGGAAGCGACTTGATAGAGGAATAGTAAACGAATTTTGTGTTTTACTTGCTCTTGTATGATAAATGATCGAGAAAGAAAAGTCTTCACTTTGTTGGCTTATCGTAGGTGATATCTACAGTTCTGCTCGAGTTTTGAACAAGAGTTTAACAATTTGTCATGTGTTGTACGATAAGTAAACAACTATAGCGTGCTCGATAACACTTTCTGGGCAGGCTGTTAAGTTTAAGTTGAAACTGCCTGAAAGTCGGTGGAGTAGGGAAACACTATTGAACTGAGTTTAAAAAAGATTTTGATCAAAGTTTAGCTAAAACTAAATACAATGTGGAATCCTCACCGAAATTTGTAGGCTATTTTTTCTCGGAAACTAAAAGATTATAATCTTATTTTAAAGACAACGCTCTGATCACTCTACTATGCAGTAATCAGCCTGTGTTACCAATATATCGCAGCCTTTGTTAAAGATGGGGATATGATTACAATATACACATATTCTTTAAAATAATCTATTTTTTTAGGGTGATTTTGAAGTTAGCCAAACGTTGGGAAATTTATGCCACCCTCTTTAAGGGAAAACCGTTACCGCGCTCCCCTACGCGTCGCGCGGTAATTTTTTGAAAGCATACTTCCTATACCTTAACCTTCGAATTACATTCCCCATGTTTCCTATACAACTGCAATTTTGGATATCGCACAAGATACAAGAAATTCACTTGCTCGGTTCAAAGCAACAATCACCTGTTCATTATCGTCAGCGGGCGGAAAAGTAAGGCAAAGCAGGCGGAAAAAACCTCTTCGTTCGCTAAACAGAAAATAGCTGTTTTACTATGTGTTTTTGGATCGTTAAGAAACACTTTAAGGGCGATTGTAGCAAAATGTTCTTTTGTTTTCAACTTGAAATTTGAATGGGTGTGTGTGTGTGTGTGTGTGTGTGTGTGTGTGTGTGTGTGTGTGTGTGTGTGTATGGGAGCTTTATATCGCGAGTTACACACCTAAAGCCCGTTGGTAAAATACCAGAGCATAAATGGACAAACAATCAAGCGCGCGTTTTTACTCAATGCGCGTCCGAGCGTGAGTTTCGGTCGGTTTCCCCGCGACGCGCGTTTGCATCCCCCTGATCCTTACACATGAGAACACTAAATGACGCGTCTGTATGGCTCTCATGTGGAAAGAGGCTAAGAGAAGGAATGTTGCTAATCCTATATCCTATGCTCTATATGAGTAAGTGTTGCTTGCTTGCTTGCTAGTTTGGAAGTGTGGTTGATCTAAAAAACGGATCCAACGATTTCCTTAAAATTTTGGAAATAACTAATTTCTGGGATAAAAATATGTTCTAGGCAAGTCTCATTCCAAGGAAAATCGAATAATGTAAACAAATGAATATAAAAAGTGAAAGCAATAACATGCACTTATGGAGTTTTAAATCAAAACTAAATAGTCATACCGGCTATTTATAATCAGTCAGTGAACTGTCAAAGTAAGTTAATGGACTCTTGTAGTTTAATTATTAACATGTGGTTTAAGGTTTACTTAGAGCAGTGGCTAAAATAATTGAATGAAGATTAAATATAGAGTGGTCATATCCAAAATGAATCAAATAAGGGGGACGTGGCAAACAATTACACCAAGCCAACCAAACAAACTGACTTACCTTCTCCGAGCAAAGCTCGTTCCCGAAGGGACTCTCCTTTAATACGCACACTACATTTTAATCAATAATCCCGTCGATTTAACAACGTAACTCTTACAAAATTGTACAACATCGACAAATTGATTTCTAAACATTGACAATAGATTTCGGTGATCCACGCCCCTATCTTTGAGCCACTAATGTGTGTCAATATTGATCCTCCAATTAGTACCTCTGATTGTCGAAATCGATTTGTAACTGTGAGAACTATTTGTCTTGGTGACCATCTAGTTAGTATTAATTTGATACGGTTTGAAGATTTTGGTTGTTTAAGTTTTAGTTTTCTTTTAGTAGAAGTTTTAGTTTTCTTTTAGTAGATAAAAACAAGCATGTTTAGTATTAAAATCCTTCAGAACAATGTTGCACTTTTTTATGCAAAGCGAGAAAGCGGTTTGATGTATGAAGTAAAATTCGTGCTTTAAGTATAATCTAACTGATTTATTTATACACATTTTACTACCTACATGGGTTATTTAAACGAGCTTTTAAAATTTTAGTATTAATATTTTTCTATAAGGGAATAAAGGAATGAGGAAATAAGAGTTGATTTACATCCAGTATTATTAGTGAATTTCCTATGGAAAAGTGAACTATTAGCATGACCCGCACGGTGAAACTTAAGCCCGGGACAACTATAGAAGTTCCTAACGCGACCCCCTGAACACGTTTTGGGGTGTCGTTCAAAATTATATATATATAAATGTGTGTGTATGCACTCAAGCGGTCGCATTTTTGTCCGATTTACTTAAAATTTGGTAGGGATGTTCGTTTCAATAATAAGTTGGACAAGTTCGTTGGGCAAAACAATCGGAAAACTCTAAACCCATTTTTTGGGGATTATTCTTTCAACTTTAGAGTTTTTGGGCCCAAAAAGGGTCAGAAAAGCCCCGGACGTAAAATTAATGCTTAAATTAAGATGGGAATTAGTGAAGCGAAAGTTTTAAGCCCTCTCTCGCCATTCTAGCTAAAATATTTACCGAGTTATTAAAGAAAATGTATATCGGCTGAACACAATACGTTGTCTTATGGGGTTTTTACATTAGAAAAGCATGTTATTTATTTGTTGGTGTTTTTGTATCATCCCCAGCAACCTCGCGCCTACTTTCAAGCCTGACTGGACCTTCTCCTAACCTTATAATGCACAACATGTTATTCCTAGCATTGCAGGTAAATGAAACCAGGAACATCAGAACAGCCAAAAAAATCAATGTTTTCAGATTTCAATAAAATTGGAATAAATGTATGTTTTTACACTGGTTTTGAGTTTTAAAATTGTTGTATGTGGAAATTCACTTCCCTCACGTCAGCGTGCTGCGTGCGAACTCGTTTATAGTTTAAAAAGACAGCCATTGATCATATTTTTATGAGAATTCATACTTTACGACCTCATAAATTATTCGAAGCTTGAACCTAAATAGTTTGAAAATTCCACGTTAAGTCTGCTATCTTATCTTACAAGGATGTGTTATCCAGCAGTTCGAAGCTATGTCTGTTTTGACACATGTACTTTGGTAATTCTTATAATAACCTAATTAAATTAATTTGATAAATACAAGTATATGAATAGATTGTTTAATTGTTGTTTGCTGGATTAAATTCACTAACATGCTTTTAAATTTTCGGCATTTAAAGTGCTAATTTACATAAGTTAGTATTACCTCAGTGTAGTAAACCCTCTGCAAGAACACTTTGAAAGATTGTTGGGTTTTTTATCGATTGCCGTAATGGTTGGCATCACATCAAACATTAGATGAGACACGGTTGGGGTTTTCACAACCGAATACATAAACGGATCATATTTTACGGATATTTCAAAAGTTATTACCTATAACAAGCAATAACGGTATCAGGGCACTGACACATATTTTTTCCCTTTTAGTCCAATCGTAATCAACAAATTACCTTATATTTACTAAATATATAATATAAACTAAAGTATGATTATAGCAAATTTCTAATGAACTTTTTCAGAAATATCTACCCAAATCCCTTTTAGTAGAGGCACTACGCTTTTTTAACCACCCTAGATTTTAGACTTTTATAAAACTATTTTTTTTTACTTTTATTTATTTATCTAAGCATGTATTTGCAAAATATAATTGTTTACCTATAGCAGTTCTAACGACTCTAACCTAGCTAACCACTTCAATGCCGATGGTCGTAACATTTTCATGTTTTAACATATTTTTCACACAACAACCAGCGTGTTGTCACTGGTAGCGCATTATTTTTAAGTAAGTCTCCGGTTCAGTAGCAACAGTAGAGCGTTAGGTAATCCCCGCATTCCGGTTCAACTGCATATTGCTCTCAGGTGACCCATAAATTGGCACGCAAAATCGACTTCTTTTAGCCGCTGTTTTTAATGTTCACTGAATCGCACGGGGGGAAACAGTTCGAGCGAGACAATTTAAATACAAAGAGTTTCCTTTATTTAATTTTTTCATATTTTATTAAATGGATTTAATTGATCGAAAGAATTTTAAAGGGAGTCTATCGTGATTGGAAATACTTTAAACCTGGAATAATCAGGGAGATTTATTATTTGAATAAATTATGGAATAGCCAAGGGTTACATTAGAACTTTTTGAAGATCATGGCGTTTAGAAGGAGCTATACAATGATAAATTTGTATGCTAAGCATTTGTATTAAAATTTGCGTGACTATTCCATCCGAGATTTTATTGTTATTTAAGAAATTATTGGTGACATTTTTCATCACTGACTAGTAAAAACAAGTTTCACGACGTTTCAGGATCTGGAATCTAAAAATACCGAAAACGTAACAAAAATACACACAATTTTATCTGTATATTCCAGCTTTGCCTGGACTGTGCCTCTGATTTTTTTTATGTCACTGTAATTTTGTTATGTTTTAGGTATTTTTCTCACCTGAAGATGGGATCAGATTCCAGATCCCGAAACGTCGTGAAACTTGTTTTTACTAGTCAGTGATGGAAAATATCAGCAATAATTTCTTAAATAACATAAACTCACTTCAACAATGAATTTAAACGAGGTTTTATGGGTAATCATCACCGATTTACAAGCTAAGTCAGGTGTACAATTCTTTGTTAAGTTTGGTTTGAAAACAGCTAACGTCAACGTGCTTGTTTTACTCAAAGTTTAAATTAACATTTTAATAAATGCATTGTTAATTACTGAATTCAGCTGGGAACTTTTGTTAAACCTATTAAAATGCATGGGCATTTCATAGAAGGCTTTAATGCCAACACTAAGCTGTGTTCGGACACAGTGGACAGATGTCCTTCGCACCCGCTACCCCTCATTAGTCCACGATTATGCAATGCTAATTAATGATGTTTATTGTTGTTTGTTTGTACCCGTAACATTTCGTTCCAGAACGATGTCCGCAATACGATGATTTTGATTGTAATTTTAAACTTGAAATCATAATCATTTATAATTTACAATGCAATTTTTTCGCACGCAGCACGCTGACGTGAGGGAAGTTAATTTCCATGTAAAAACTTTTAAAACTCAAAATCAATGTAAAAACATACATGTATTCCAATTTTTATTGAAATCTGAAAACATTGATTTTTTTGGCTGTTCTGATGCTCCTGGTTTCATTTACCTGCAAAGCTGGGAATACAGTTTTGCGCATTATAATGTTAGGAGAAGGTCCAGTCAGGCTTGAAAGTAGGCGTGAGGTTGCTGGGGATGATAAAAGTACTCTAACAAAGGAGTAGCAGGCTTTTCTAGTGTAAACCCCCCATAAGACAACATACTGTGTTTGGTCGAAACAAATTTTCTTTAATAACGCCGTAATTATTTATGCTAGAATGACGAGAGAGGGCTTAAAACTTTCGCCTCACTAATTCCCATCTTATTACATGCATTAATTTTACATACGGGTCTCTTCTGACCCTTTTTGGGCCCAAAAACTCAAAATTTGAAAGATTAATCCCCAAAAAAGGGGTTTGGAGTTTTCCGATTGTTTTGCCCAACTAACTTGTCCAACTGATAACAGAAAGAAACGTCCCTACCAAATTTGAAGTTAATCGGACAAAAAATGCGACCGCTAGAGTGCAAACACACACACACACACACACACACACACACACACACACACACACACACACATATATATATATATATATATATACAATTTTGAACGACCCCCCAAAACGTGTTCAGGGGGTCACGTTAGGAACTTCTATGGTGGTCCCGGGCTTAAGTTTTACCGTGCGGGTCATGCTAATTCACTAATAAAGGAAATAAAAGGATACGCAATAATAAACTTAAGACTAAGAATTATGATGTTTAGACAAAATAATTTTATCTGCTTTATTTTATGGATTTGTAATTATATTTAAAACTAGCCGACCCGTTGCAGCTTCGCCCGCTTAAACTATGATAGTTTTGTGTGCTTCAGTAAGTGGTTAGCCCGTGGAACTGCTACGAATCAAGATCAGCTGTTTGAATTTTCATCAGCTCAAACCTCCATAAGGAATACATGGTAACTTCGGGGCCCAACGGGGCGCAACACAGGGGGAATTTCGTAATACCGTTTGACCTAGGGTCAAAGAGGAACCTATATGTCAAATTTCATCTCTGTAGGCCTTATAGTTATGGAGATTTCGTGATAGGACAGTCAGTGGTATTTGGATTTTATATATTAAGATTTATGATTTCTGATTTCTCCAGCTGAGGAAAACATACCCTTTTAATTTTGCAATTAATTAAATTAATAAAAAAAATAATAATTTAAATTAATTTGTAATTTCATATTTTGTAATTTTTAATATTATTTCCAATAGTTTTATTATGTTATGTAGATTGTTAACTATTTCCAAAGTCATGTAAAATGGACAATTTAACAAATTTTGTATACAATTTATTGGGTTAGATAATTGTTAAGTTGATACCTGGTATTATTGGCATCATGCCAACTAATATGTATCATTATTTACTTTGACCTTTTATTTCTAAACATTGGTAGGGGTCGTATATTCATGCAATGAAGGGAGAGGTATTGTATCTAGTTGTTTAATAGTTTCCAGTAATACTAATAATATTAGCGCTACATTATAAGATTCTTTTAATTTATTTTGTTCTGGTGTATAACCTATTTGCGCCAGAACCTGAAGTTGTTTTTTTATTAACGAAAAAACTCGTCCCCAAATAAATAATTATTGATGTTTTTCAGTTTTTCGTCCGTCAAAATAATGCCCTGCATACGAATAAATAATTAGACGAAACCGAGGCAGGCTGTTAAATGTTGTGTCTGATTGAAAGAGTTTCTCTTGGCATATCGGTAAATTTCGTGGTTCATAACACTTTTTTGAGACTGTAAAACTGTGGTTTGTTGTAAAAACAACTGTTTTAGACTGAAATTTAATTCAATTGATCTCCTTGTTGGCAAATGACGAACTTTAAGGTCGGCATGTTTCCTTTAGAACATGAGTATCGAAAATTACTTTGTAAACACCACTTTGCATATCGACGGACCGAGGTTTTTTATTTGATACCTCCGTCGTCAAAAGTTCAAAAATAAAGGTTTACAAAAATCGTCTTTGCGTATGTATATAGAATGTAGATTAGGCCATCATCTTCACTTCCGTCATAGCCTTCTCAATTGCGATATAACTATAATCTTAGTTTACACTTTAAATTCTTACCCAACATAAATGAACTGTAAATTACTCATAACTTTATAATTTTAACTCCTACTTAAAGGGTTTCAGCTTTGAGTCACGTAGTTTTTGATGTCCCTGAAACACCCAAGGGGATGAACTCGTTTCCTGTCGTGTTTCAAATATCCGATCATACCCGTGACGGCGGGGGGAAGGTGGGGAGAGGCTGCGGTGTTTGGCGGGAAATGAACCAGATTGCGCGCTAATCAGTGTCACCTCGGAGATGACTTGGCGGCTGCTGAACGGTTTTTATAAAATAATATTAATATATAAGTTCACAACCTATATTTATCGTCTTGAATATCAGTACTTTGTAAGTAAAAATATACCCCCGTCGCAGCAAACCTGCATACTCAGCGAATTTCCAATAGAGATATAAATGTCTTAATACTACATAAAGCCACTTACCCAGTTTCATAAAAATATATTCACAAATAAGCAATATATACAATTTTAATTATTCGCACCATAAGAATAACATTAGGGCTGAGTACGCAGGTTTGCTGCATCAAGGAATACAAAAAATGTATTTTTATGCTAATATCAATATAACTCAACTAGGTGAAGTCATATACCAGTTTTTATTTATTTATGCTCATAATTAAGGGAGACATAGCATTTAATTATTATCCATAAGAATAACATGGGGCTGAGTACGCAGGTTTGCTGCTACGGGAGCCTTCGACAAAAATTGTTTTTAAGCAAATATCAATGCACCACAACCAGATGAAGCCGTATACCAAGATTTGTCAGTGTATAAAATTGTTCTTTTCCTCCATAAGAATAACATTAGACAACGTACTGTGTTTAGCACTTTCAATATCTCGGTAACCAATTGACGTAGAGGAATGATAAAAATACCAAATTGTGTGTTTTTTTAAGCTGAATCCAATGATAAAAACTAAAATTTGATTTTTTCAAAAATTACATGTAAAAAATTAAAAAAAATCATTTTTGGGGTACAAAACCACCCCAAAATACCCCTTCGCATGGAGCGATCTGGCTCCTTTTCGAACTTAAAGTCATAAATGTTGCTTTACACGTTTATACCAAATTTCATCAAAATCGGATCATTTTTACGAGAGTTATCGTGCTCACGGACACACACACACACACACACACACACACACATATATATATTACTCAGTTTCGAACGAATGGTGTTTTTGGGGTCTGGGGACCTCAAAACGAAAAGTTATCATGGTCCCGGGCCTAGGTCTTACCATGCCGACCATGGTAATAGCTTCTTCCCTATAGGGGAAATTCGCTAATATATGTTGATGTTTTTTAGACATAACAAATATTGAACATGTGCTATTTAACGATTACTTTTTAAGATTATACCTCATCAAAGTTAAATACCCCCGTAGCAGCAAACCTGCGTACTCAGCGAATTTCCAATAGATATATAAATGTCTTAATACTACATAAAGCCACTTAACAAGTTTTATAAAAATATATTCACAAATAAGCGATATATATATATATACAATTTTAATTATTCTCCATAAGAATAACATTGGGGCTGAGTACGCAGGTTTGCTGCAACAAGGAACACAAAAAATGGGTTTTTATGCTTATATCAATATAACTCAACTAGGTGAAGTCATATACCATATTTGATTAATTTATGTTCATAATTGAGGGAGACATGGCATTTAATTATTATCCATAAGAATCACATGGGGCTGAGTACGCAGGTTTGCTGCTACGGGTGCCTTTGGCAAAAAAAATAATTTTTTTGAGCAAATATCAATATACCACAACCAGATGAAGCCATATACCAAGTTTCGTCAGTATACGTTCATAAATAAGCGAGATATAAAATTTTTCTTTTCCTCCATAAGAATAACATTAGACAACGTACTGTGTTTAGCACTTTCAATATCTCGGTAACCAATTGACGTTGAGAAATGATGAAAATACCAAATTGTGTGTTTTTTTAAGCTGAATCCAATAATAAAAACTAAAATTAGATTTTTTCAAAAATTACATGTAAAAAATTCAAAAAACCCATTTTTGGGGTACAAAACCCCCCCAAAATACCCCTTCGGATAGAGCGATCTGGCTGGTTTTCGAACTTAAAGTCATAAATGTTGCTTTACACGTTTATACCAAATTTCATCAAAATCGGATCATTTTTACGAGAGTTATCGTGCTCACGGACACACACACACACACACACACACACACACACACACACACACACACACACACACACACACACACACGCACACACATATATATATATATATATATATATATATATATATATATACAGTTTCGAACGAATGGTGTTTTTGGGGTCTGGGGACCTCAAAATGAAAAGTTATCATGGTCCCGGGCCTAGGTCTTACCATGCCGACTACGGTAATAGCTTCTTCCCTATAGGGGAAATTCGCTAAAAATTAGTTTAACTTACTAAAGAGAATTTTACAGCTTGAATATTTATGTATATTGCTTTTTCGTTTAGTCTTTGTCGTCAACCGAACAAATGGAGGAAATTGCAATGATGCAAATATCTTCAGTAGTTTACACAACAAACAAGTTAAATGTATCTTCGTTTGTTGGTCTACCATACGTAACTACTGGATCGATTGCGATTAAAATTTCGTAGGAAGAAGGCCAATACATCCAAATCCTTGATCCAGATCACACAAGGATCAATTTCCGTTTCCCCATTGGCCATTGGCTCTCATTGGAATAGCATTGGCTTTAGTTCCGGCCCATTGGCCCTCAACGTTTAAACCGTATTCTTAAAAATGTTGATTTATTTTGTTTAATTACCTGTTTAAATGTAACGGTAAATATATTGTAAAATTTTCTATAAATGTAGTTTCATTCCTGCTAGATCCCCGTGTGAAGGGCGGGACACCAACAACATAGCTTGGTCGTGCCCGAGATAATAGAATAATAGTACAGTAATTTAGTAGGATTCCTTTATCTGTGTTAATATTAATTACCAGTTTCACATACCTGATAACGTATCCTATTGAATGTGGAATCGCAATTGATCAATGATTATGTAGATTCTACATGCATTGATTCTGTTCACTATGCATTTACCGTGCTTTGTCAATAATTTGTGTTGTAATACGTTGAAATCTTAATATTTAATTCCGTAAGCGAAACGGTCCTCACGAAATATCTCGAGCTAGGAAGAAGTTTAGTTAGGGTATTTCGATTCATTTTAAAGCTTGAGGGCCAAGGACAGTGGGAAAAATATCAGAAATGTCAAAAATTACGTGGGCTAGGCCCCACTGGACTATAAGATCCAATGATTTTCTTATGGAAATATCTCTACAGTGTTTTTATTAATAAGCAAAAAGAACTAATGATCAGCTGTGATTATCCACTTACACAAAAACCATATGTTAGGGGCTATAGCCCCGTAAGCCACTAGCCTATATATCCAATTCCGTTTGCCCAAAGTTTACAATGAACTTAGGAGCGAACGGGAGGTCTTAGTAAACTGCATGATAGAGGTATCATGTTAGGGTTGAGCAGGTAAATTATTTATTTTTTTAGGTATGTACCGAAAATTTGTAGGTACATACAAATCAATCAATATGTGATATCTAACGATTATTTTTTAAAGATTACATATTGTACATCAGCATATAATCAAAATTGTTTAACTTACTAAAGGGAATTTAACAGGTTAAAATTTTTACGTATTTTGCTTTTTTTGATATTTTTTATATTAATTGTCGTCAACACGCTCGTGAAAAGTCAATAAAAAATGGAGGAAATTGCAACTATGCAAATATCTCCAAAAAGTTTTTCCAGACTTTTCCATCACTTCTTAGTAAAAACAAAAGGTTTTTACTAATAAGTGATGGAAAATGTTTTTACTAATAATTTAATAATTATAAGCAAAAAAAATAATAATTGTTTTTAATAATAAGGAAAATTTCCGCAAAAATTCCTTGAATAACATAAACTCGCCATCACCAACAACGAATTTTAAACAAAGTATCTTCAATAGTTTAAATATGTACATCTATTGATTTTGTTCACTTTGCATTTACTGTGCTGTGTCAATAATTTGTGTTATAATACGTTGTAATAAAATATATTTACAATATCATTATTAGACTATATACGTTGAGAAACACGTAAGTCTGACACCTGCCAACCAAATACTTGAACGACAGGTTTTAGTGAGAAAAGCTGAGGGAAATATCGATTTTTCCGATAAGTGCTCTCCAGTGGCAAATGAAAGTGTAAAATAAAACACAATTTTAAATATTAGAAGTTTGTCAGTTGTGTAACTTGGTTTGACTGTAAAACTGAATTCAGATGAACAAATGGAGATGGTGGGCTCAGTGAGTCACAATAATTCAAACACATATAAAGACTAGATTTGTCGAGAAGTTGCTGGCAATACATAACAAGTTAAACATATTGTTGTGTTAAAAACCTTTCGCGTGAATTTATGATTTTTAGGCAACATTTGCAGTTCTCAATTTTATAAAAAAAACATTAACGTTTACAACAAACCCTCGAGTCAAATCTAGTGGATTAGTCAAAAGTCAGTAGAGAGGTGTTGGTAGTTAGAATATGAAATATAAGGCATTAGTATAATTAAATTACTTTAATCACTCAGCGATGAATGTTTAATATAATTAGTGTATGTGCATTTTGCGTGAGGAATCCCTCCGTTCGTTGTCTTTAATCGTAATCAATTATATCATAACCATGGAGGTTCTATTCACATGCACGTTTCGTTTTACTTTAAATAGATATCGTCGTTTTGATTACGTTCAGAAGATCATTAAATGACTTTGAATGATGATTGGATTACTACGCAGAGGGCCGATTAGATATTCTTTCGAAAAAAGTATATGCTTACTGTAAAAGCGAGTTTAAATGTGTTTTATTGTAAAAATGTCGATTAAGAAGTTTTCTCGCCCTTCGCTCTCTAAAAATGTCCAACTTTGTCCTCTAAGCCTGTTGGGAGCTTTGTAAACTTTACCTCGGTATTTATCACTCGAGACCTCTGTATAATGAGTTCTTTGTTTTTCGGTTCCGAAATGGAGTCTCGGGATGACCGTATATCCACTTAAAGGGCTGAAATATCGCATGATGAGTCTAAAATGTGTCTGGTAACGTTATAGGCCCATTTGCTTCCAAAATATAATAGTTTTGTTGATTATAAGATTTTATTTAAAAGATGACGTTTGTTGGATATATTACCGGCGTATGCAGTACCACAAATGTTTTAAGAGGGGGCTCCAGTCACGAAACATTTGGCGTTTCTACCTGCTTCCCCTTAAGGCCAATGTTAACATTCAAAGCCCGTCCCTCCTCAACGGACCATGTGATATGGTTGGTTTTGACTCATTTTGAAGACAAACAAAAAATCTAGTAATTCCAGTAAACATAATGTCTATATTACAAATAATTCAACGGTAAACAAATCGTAGTTAATAATGTTTTGGATTGTTTTGAACGATTATTCGTGACACCAAAACTTTGCTAACTGAATTCGCTAGATTTTTGTACCTTTAAAAGGAACCATATATCATCTATTTCGGATAATCCGTTGATGAGGGACGGGCTTTGAAAGTTAACATTGGTTTTATGGGAGAAGCAAGTAGAAACGCGAAATGTTCCACGACCGGAGCCCACTCTTAAGGGCTGAAATTCCACGCGATGGGATTAACGTGTATCTGGAAACGTTGTAGGTCCATTCCCGATGTGGTTTCGCCCGTTCACTTCCAAAGTGATATATCTTGGCAAAGTCTCAAGATTTTATTTTAAAACAGACGTTCTTTGATTACCGCAGTAAGTAGCCCCGCAACTGTTTTAATATTCCATGCATTCTAACAAGCGTAGCGAATTGATTCGCGAACGTCGCGTCGCGTGTCGGCGTCGGTCGTTTAAATCGAATCCAACTTTAGCATTTGGTGTTAAAAACAATTATATTCTAAACAACTTTTTGATTAGCATGTTACGTGTTGTTATTATTTAAGGGATGTAATAAAAGACGTCTTACAACACTTGAGATATACAGGGTGTTCAAAAAAGGTGGGGACATAATTTACGTAGTGATTCCTTGGGTCAAAATAAGCAAAAAAATTTATATAAACATATGTCCTATCTCCTTTCGTTTAGCGTCTGTCTGTCTGTATGTGTTTTTTACAAAAAAAGTCATAACTCACCGTTAAGGACGGTTTGAGCTACAGCGTTGAGATTTTGCACAAATGTTCATCTTATTGGCCGCTTTCTTTGTGCTAAATGTGAATAAAAAATCTTTAACCGTTTCAAAATGGCGGCTATTTTAAATATTTGATGCCAAATTTCACGAAAACCGTTAATTTTACCAAAAAATTGCAAGATACAAACAAATTTAGTAAGTTTTATGGCAATTTCAACCATACCTTATTAAGCTTAGTTTGGACAAAGAACAACGGAGAAATTAATTTCTTCCTTGATATACCTACAGTTTTCTCCATTTAAACAATGTTAAAACTATAACAAATATCATTTATAAAATTAATTTCTCCGTTATTCTTTATCCAAACTAAGCTTAGTAAGGTATCGTTGAAATTTGCATAAAATTTACTAAATTTTATGTATCTTGCAATTTGTTGGTAAAATTAACGGTTTTCGTGAAATTTGGCGTCAAATATTTAAAATAGCCGCCATTTTGAAACGGGTAAAGAGTTTTTATTCACATTTTGCACAAAGAAAGCGGCCAATAAGATGAACATTTGTGCAAAATCTCAACACTGTAGCTCAAACCATTAAGGAGTTAAGACATGTTTGTAAAAAAAAATACAGGCAAACAGACGCTAAACGAAAGATAGGAAGTTAGGCTAGGACGTAAGGAGGATAAGGACGTAAGGAGGATAGGTGTTTATGTAAACTTTTTGCTTATTTTGACCCAAGGAATCACTACGTAAATTATGTCCCCACCTTTTTTTGAACACCCTGTATTTACACTTAACTGATTCACATACAGACGGTAAACATATATAAAAGATTGTACTAAATCCCACGCGATACTAAAAGGTACTAAAAGGTCAGTTCTCTCATTGGCCTGATGATGACCGGTGTGACTGGTCGAAATCGATAGCCTTGTACCATCTTTTATATACGTTTACCGTCTGTATGTGAATCAGTATAAGTGTAAATATATCTTAAGTGTTGTAAGACGTCTTTTATTACATCCCGTAAATTATATTCTGTGTGTATTAGAGATATTGATATCTGATATAAAGATGTTTATGTTAGCTGCTTGCCGCGGCTTTGCCCGCAGAAACTAAAATAGGATTATTAATCCGCAATTTTACTCTATATCCTTGTGTTCACAAACCATCCTCACTCTATACTTCCTTGGATCTAATTTTTCGCAGCTGCTGGTTTTGCACTGTGATTTAAAAGTTCTTTGAAAACAAACTTAAAATGTTTGCGTCGGCTTCTAGATATTTTCAAGATTAAAATGAACTTTGTGAAAAATATAAATTTAAATAGAAATTAAGGTTTCGACATTCTTTTCTACCCATAATTGCATTTCCTTCTAACAAAATAACTACGAAAATCTGTCGAGTGGTTAGATGAGAATCTTTGGTAAAAAAACACCAGTTTCTTTTAATATATAGGATAGGATGTAAAAGTGAAAATTCCAGCGTGGGCAATCATGAATTAATCAACTTCTTTATATTCATTGTACGTGTGTTTGATTAATATAATTAAATGAAACGCATTGTTACGTTGACTACACTTAGGGTTGTTTTGACGTAACACTGTGTTTCATCAAGAATAATCATATATGCACCCGTACAAAACGCGCGGTCCTCTTGTATTGCCCACTCGTGTGCCTCGAGGTGTCTATGGTATTGGTTCAGCAGCAGTCGCCTCCGCGATAGTCCAACCAACACGTCTCTGCGATACCAACTGACTTTGCTGATTCACATTACACGGATACTGCGCCGGTCGCTAGCGGAACCTTTGTTGCCGCGTTGCATTTTAGCGTAATATTTCCAATATTAGGAATCCTTTTATTCGCAGACGCGAGCGGTTTGCTTATTTCGTTTGCAATTTATCTGGTGTTATTTATTAACATGTTCTTTCATACAAAGAGAGCTTTTATTTTTTTAATGCGAAAATGCACTCTTTAGATATTTCGTTTGAACTTCCACTCACTGGACCGAATTACATGGCATTTGTCTTATATAATTTCTGTATTTTGATTGGAGGGGCAAACATGGGCGTGATCGTGATAATTGCGTTTTTCATATAGGCCTATTACAATCGTATTTTCTCCAAATTATTGGGGGGCAACTATCCCCCCTTGCCACCCCAAATTACGCATATGGTTGAAGATTGTTGTTAACAGAATGTAATATTCCTAAAGACCAATACATGTGTTATGTGGATAGCGCCCACTCACTGCCTGACGCAACACACAGGCAGAGAGCGTGTTGCATAATTAAACTGTAGGTGCATGCACCTGGCAACGCGGGTATCTGACTTATTGAAATGGAGTTTAAAACGAATATATTTTGCACATAAATTGATGTTATTATCTTCAATGAATAATCTTTTCGGGGTTGTGTTTATTTGTCATTCCGTTTAAAGGGGGGGGGGGGGGTCTTGTTTCTACCTGTTTCTCCCGTAAGGCCAGTGTTAACTTTTTAATTCTGCCCCTCCTCAACGGATTGTCCGAAATTGTTGAATGACTAATTTTAAAGACAAAAAAACTTTAAAATTTTGTTGTTTGACTAAATAACAACAGGAAAAAATGCATTTTCCTGGGGCTGAGATTTTTACCAATCGATTTTTTAGATCTAAAAGCCTCTAATTGCAAATATATATCTCCATAAGATAAACTCTGGAACTTTAAAAACCTATGGGGCGGAGCCCTGAAGGTGGAAGTTTTTCCAAACCCAAAGAGACACATCTTGAGGGGAAGAGATTTTAAGTGATACTAAAATTAAAGAAAATTATTAAGTTTAAGACCTAAAATCGCTGAACAACAATCAATTAATTATTTTAAAAATATGTACTAACAGGTGTCCCATTCCCCCGCACGGGAATCTCGTACGCATAGAGTCAGACGTTTTGAACTGTTTTAATTACAATTAGCATTAAAGTATTTTTAACCCCTGAAGGCATATTTTGAGGTTAAGATTGACATAAACAATGTAAGAAAATTAGTAGTTTTAGAGGCCTAAAATTTCCGAACAAAAATTTTAATAAGTACCGGGGGACCGAGCCATACTCGGTGATATGTGATTCGTTTGTGAGTGAAAAATATGTCCACCTTAATATACAGTCATAATTTAATGGTTGTAGTCACTGTTTCCACTTTACGTTGTGTAAGTGCTTCTTTGATAGTTCACTGGTTAATTTATTCACAGCTGTTATGATTCTTTTATTTTGATTTGAAACTCCATAAACCCAATGTTAACATTTACAATTTTTGAACAAAATATTAATTTTTCTTGGGTTTAGGTTTTTACCAATCGATTTTTTAGGTCTAAAAGCCTTTAATTCCAAAGTTTGAACAAAATCGTTCTGCTAGATTCCGAGATAAATTTTGCAAACAATCAAATAGCTCGTATTGGATATACAGGACTGATAATATAATTTTTATCGTGTGGCAGAAGTGGCAAAAAGTAACTGCCTCGAAACCTTCTTTCCTTGACTCGGTTTGCCGCCTTCAGACAGCAGGTTGTCAAACGCCGACCGCCTAATCCGCAGCGACCTCACACCGCGACCGTGCTAATGTGGTAAACAACTCCGTTCCCGACGGCCACTGTAACAGGTAGTACTCATCTTACAAGTATACAGCGGGTGTTTCACTTTAACTCAAACTTTGGTTTAAACCTAAGTTTATGAGAAATTTCACTTCCCCTAGGTGATATTGGTAGTTAAACCCGGTTTATGTTAAACCTATTGAGAGAACCCTGTTTAATGATTTTGTTCTATGCTAACATAACCTTAAATCTTGCGTAATAAACATTTGTTTTCAGTTCAACCAGAGGGTTAACAAACAATCAAAATTGTACGAAAAATATTGTCAGCTTTGATAGTTTGTTGATCCTTAATACCAAGTCCAAAATAATCCCAGGTTTAGTTTAAACTTTAGTTGGGCAAAGCCCTTTCTAGTATAAACTTTTGAAGAAAATATTGGGAGAAACAAGGCAATTTTCACTCTACTCCCTCCTTCTGAACACGGATTAATTAAAAACTTATTGTTAAAAGATTTGTAAAATGCGTGGGAAATAATTGTTCACAATCATTGGCTTACTTACACGGAACATTCTTCCCGTAGTATACTTGCGAAATATCTTCTGCAATCTTTATAGAAAGTATTTATGTATAGGTACGTGAATATTAAAGTAGAAAATATTAGGCCGCTTCAGATTCTTTTTAATACTTTTTCTACGATTGAACAGATTTAAATACTCATAAAAAGTGTTTCAAATAAAGTTTAGTCGTGTTTATATTTGTATCATCATAAAGGAAAAAAGTTTGTTTTTACTTCGATTACAACCAACAAAGAACTACTAAAAGTTCAAATATATATTCAAAAGCAATAAAAAAAACCGAGTTAGATTACATAAATTAAAAACTACTTCCAATAGTTAAAAAATGTATTTTAAAATAAAAGTGCTTTGCAGTATTGATATTATTATTGTAAATACTTATACTGGGGAAATTAAACTGGAAAACGCCGTTCGAATTGTGAAAGAACTACTCTTTTTTGAATTTTAGCGTCAACGGCATTATTTTTAACAGAAAACAAACCATTTTTAGGGAAAGCTGTCCAAACCCCTTAAATGTTTGCTCTTACAAAAGAAGCAAATTAAGACGGTGACTCGTATCGGTGTTCTGCTACAGTTAAAGAGATGGAATTGACACTTGAGAAAGAAAATTGTTAAAGAAAGGAGAGAAACTGTATGTAATGTATACATCTACAAAATAAATCCTGAATTCCTGAACGAAACATTATACATATTAAAACGCGTTTTAACATCAAAGACAATTAGGTCATAAATGTTAAAATGAGGTAATGGAGCGTCTTTATTTTTGCACTTCGAAGGATTGTTCTACTAATGGATAGTTATTTGTACTGTATTCCGTACCGGCCACATTTAGCTCCATGACAACGACGTCCATTACAATACCGCGAAAGAGTAATGTAGCTGTCGATAAATATGTAGTATTTGTAGTTCAGTAAAGTGAGGACAAATTGTCACTGCTTGGTTGAGTCTATAGTTATATAGTTATTTGTACTGTATTTTGTACCGGCCACATTTAGCTCCATGACAACGACATCCAATACAATACCGCGAAAGAGTAATGTAGCTGTCGATAAATATGTGGTATTTGTAGTTCAGTAAAGTGCAGACAAATTGTCACTGTTTAGTTGAGTAAAGTGCGGACAAATTATCACTGTTTGGTTGAGTAAAGTGCGGACAAAAATTGTCACCGTTTACTTGAGTAAAGTGCGAACAAATTGTCACTGATTAGTTGAGTAAAGTGCGGACAAATTGGCACTGTTTCGTTGAGTAAAGTGCAGACAAATTGTCCCTGTTTACTTGAGTAAAGTGCGGACAAATTGTCACTGATTAGTTCAGTAAAGTGCGGTAAAATTGTCACTGTTTAGTTGAGTAAAGTTCAAACAAATTTGCACTGTTTAATTGAGTAAAGTGCGGACAAATTATCACTGTTTAGTTGAGTAAAGTGCGGACAAAAATTGTCACTGTTTACTTGAGTAAATTGCAGACAAATTGTCACTGTTTAGTTGAGTAAAGTGCGGAAAATTGTCGCTGTTTAGTTGAGTAAAGTGCGAACATATTGTCACTGTTTAGTTGAGTAAAGTGCGGAAAATTGTCGCTGTTTAGTTGAGTAAAGTGCGAACAAATTGTCACTGTTTAGTTGAGTAAAGTGCGGACAAATTATCACTGTTTGGTTGAGTAAAGTGCGGACAAAAATTGTCACTGTTTACTTGAGTAAAGTGCGGAAAAATTGCCACTGATTAGTTCAGTAAATTGCAGACAGATTTGCAATGCTTAGTTGAGTAAAGTGCGGAAAAATTGTCACTGTTTTTTTTTTCAGTAAAGTTCAAACAAATTTGCACTGTTTAGTTGAGTAAATTGCAGACAAATTGTCACTGTTTAGTTGAGTAAAGTGCGGAAAATTGTCGCTGTTTAGATGAGTAAAGTGCAGACAAATTGTCACTGTTTAGTGGAGTATAGTGCGGACAAATTATCACTGTTTTTGTTGAGTAAAGAGCGGACAAATTGTCACTGTTTAGTTTAGTTAAGTGCGGAAAAATTGTCACTGTTTAGTTGAGTAAAGTGCAGACAAATTGTCACTGTTTAGTGGAGTAAAGTGCGGACAAATTGTCACTGGTTTTGTTGAGTAAAGTGTGGACAAATTGTCACTGTTCAGTTGAGTAAAGTGCGGAAAAATTATCACTGTTTAGTTGAGTAAACTGCAGACAAATTGTCACTGTTTAGTTGAGTAAAGTGTAGACAAATTGCCACTGTTCAGTTGAGTAAAGTGCAGACAAATTGTCACTGTTTACTTGAGTAAAGTGCGGAAAATTGTCGCTGTTTAGTTGAGTAAATTTCAGACACATTTGCATTTTTAAGTTGAGTAAATTGCAGACAAATTTGCACTGTGTAGTTGAGTAAATTGCAGGAAAAAATTTCACTCTTTAGTTGAGTAAAGTGCGGACAAATTGTCACTGTGTTGAGTAAATTGCAGACAAATTTGCGCTGTTTAGTTAGTTAAAACAAAAAGATTAAGAGGAGTCTTCGCGTGGTGTACAGATAAATGACCAAGTAAATTATGTATAACTATGTGTACTATATTTTGTTCAGATTTATAGTAAGTGTTTTTTTTTATTTTTTTTATTTTTACATTGTTATTGCTACTGTAATTTCAAGGATTTCTTTCTTTAAACCTTATTAGCCTTTTGAAAACAAAAATACACTACGTATATAATTATGATCTAAATACAATTTGTAATGGCATAAACTACTCAAAACCTGATTAGTTTACCCAATAATGGTCATGCAGTTTTTAAGCAGGAGAGAATAATTATTTACTGTTTATGGATTTGATATTTTGTTGTTGCTATGCCTCGCCATAATACTATTTAACAGTCAGAAATTCAAATCTGAAACTGAATTTTAATATTTTGATGTAATTAAATGAGTTACAAATAAATATTTTTAAAGCAAACTTTTGTTTTTATTTTGCATCTAAAAAATTCCAGTTTAATAGTGTCAATTATCTACATACTCTAATAAAAGTTATTAAGCAAGAAATCTTATGAATATTTTATCAGTGGAATAAGTGCCAGAAACCTTTGGCAGAGGGTTGCTGCAATTACGGCTGCTCGGGAATCTTTAATTAAGATTATCAACATCGCCGGCCTTCCGTCTTTGTCTATAGACCAACGTTCTTTACATATTTCATTTGGCTATATTGACATTGAAACCATTACCATACCAGCGCATATTAAAACTGCTGTATTTGAAAGAGCTAGTGTAATTTTGAAAATTCATTATAAGTTATGTTATAAAGTTAATGATTCAAAATGTTTAAAGCTTGATTTATAATTTACTTAAGTGGTAACTTGAGTTAGAATATGAAGTTGAAATAAAGTCCTTCTTAAGAAAATTGATTTTTAAGTTTTTGATTCTGGTAACAGAAGGAAATCAAATAACAACCGAATAGTTATACCATCAACAATGCATTTGACATTTTATTTACCCTCCAGTGCCCGAGGATGGAATAATGAGAATTTGGTACCACAACAGAAGCGTTGTAATCTCTAGGGAATAGATAACTTGTCGTGGTCTAGTAACAACGTGCAGTGTTGTCTTAACCGGCCTGTATGTAACCGAGCGCTGGTTGGAGAAGGCAACTGTAAACAGTAACATCTTTTGTTTCTGTTTTAGTGCAGTTTTCTGCTCCAGGATGTTGCACAATTTTGCAAACTGTTTTCAATCCAATCCCAACAAATTTACTTAATCAATTTATTTTTTAAATGCTATTTTATTTTGTAATTCTAGAATATTTTGTATAGCTGAATTTAGCAATAGTTTGCAGTTTTTTTAACAGCACATTTGTATTTTTATGAATGTTTTTATTTTAAAAATATCCTTGCTTGACAGTCAAGTTAAAGCTAAATGTACATTTGCTTTATAAATGTGTACGTAAATTCATGAAAGTGTTAATATGTTAGTTGCGAACAGAGGCTCGCCGTGTCCTCGGAGGGTTTTTGTGATAACTCGTGTTGCCCGCTTCTTGCTCTAAAAATTAAATTAAAAGCCAGCTTCCTGGTGCACTAAATCCATATTATAATGTATACATATTATAATACGTACAAACATACTCTTCCTCAAAACTAAGTAGTCAACACGTTGATTAAAATTGCAAAGACATTAAAACGTATCTAGTTCAAATGAAATCGTCCTAAAATCGGATCTGCTTTTACTACGTGGTATAATCTACAACGAGTTCGCACGCAGCACGCTGACGTGAAAGAAGTGAATTTCCACATAATAAACTTTTAAAACTCAAAATCAGTGTAAAACATACAATCATACCAATTTTTATTGAAAACTGAAAACATTAATTTGTTGGCTGTTCTGATGCTCCTGGTTTCATTTACCTGCAATGCTGGGAATACAATTTTGCGCATTATAATGTTAGGAGAAGGTCCAGTCAGGTTTGACAAAATGCGTGAGGTGTCTGGGGATGATAAAAGTACACCAACATATGAATAACAGGCTTTTCTAATGTAAAATCCCCATAAGACAACGTACTGTGTTTGGTCGATGCACATTTTCTTTAATAACTCGGTAAATATTTATGTTAGAATGACGAGAGAGGGCTTACAACTTTCACTTTACTAATTCCCATCTTAATACATGCATTAATTGTACATCCGGGGCTTTATTACCCTTATTGGGCCCAAAAACTTAAAATTTGAAAGATTAATCCCAAAAAAGGGGTTTAGAGTTTTCCGATTGTTTTTCCCAACAAAAAAAATCTGACTGATTATAGAAAGGAACGTCCCTACCAAATTTGAAGTAAATCGGACAAAATATGCGACCGCTAGAGTGCAAACACACACACACACACACACACACACACACACACACACACACACACACACACGCACACGCACGCGCGCGCGCGCGCGCGCACGCACGCACGCACGCACACACACACACACACACACACACACACACACACACACACACACATATAATTTTGATCGACCCCCAAAACGTGTTCAGGGGGTCACGTTAGGAACTTCTATGGTGGTCCCAGGCTTAAGTTTCACCGTGCGGGTCATGCTAATAGTTCACTTTCGATAGGAAATTCACTAGTAACATACCAGTGATTAATTTAGTTTGAACCTTTATAAAATGTGTGAATACCCAAGTTTGTTTTAAGTAGAGATGGAGTTCTGCTATAACTTGTACAAAATTACAGCAAAGTAATAACTTACCCAATGTAATCCTTGTTATACTTACATTACATCGAGGCAGGAAGCAGGGCAAAGTTTATTGGTTGTTATTTCCTATTTGCGAGCAAGAGATAATATTTCATGATTTGCCAAGATACTGTTCTTGCTGGCAGGTAACAAACAGCATTCTCTTACTTTTTCATGAAACACTACACTAATGTATGTTTCATCACTCTGTATTTGAAAATAGCCCATTACCATGCAGCTGAGATCTACGAAAATGATCTATTTCGTTGTAACAAAACAAATATTGGTCAGCAGACTTTGCCTGTCCCAAACATTACTTTTCCTGACATAAACGATACTTTGCCTGTCCCAAACATTACTTTTCCTGACCTAAACAATACTTTGCCTGTCCCAAGCAAAACGTTTCCTGTCCTTAACAATTGAAGTTCCTTTGCTCAACAGGAGCACCAGTGTGATTTCGTTATTTGTTTTGACAACTCTTAAGTTCAAACAGCTGACTTTAAACACTAAAATGAATTGTAAAACCGTGTTATGGTTACTTATGGCAATTTACTAGGAGTACCTGGGGGCCGAGCTTTGCTCGGGGAAGGCCAGTCAGTTTGTTTAGATGACTTGGAGTAATATTTCACCACTTCCCCCTACTGATAAGTAGTGGGCATTTGAGGCTGCTAGACCGGAAGTGACGTCATCCGGTCACGTGACCGGATGCGCTGAGTCATTAAACACGTCATCTGAGCCTCAGCCAGTGACGTAGGCGGTTTTGTGACGTAATGGGGGAAAGGTTAAAGTTCAAGGTCACCGGGAGGTTATTTTAAAAAAGTACTACCTCGCACGCGTAAAATCCGATTGTGATTCGATAGTTTTCATTCGATAAAAATATCGAATGAAAAAATCGAATGAAGCAATCGAATGATACGAGTGCGAGGTAGTACTATTTCATGTATTACTTTATTATTTACATTTATTTTTATTTACAATAAGTTATGTTTACAATAGTTCCCCGTTGTTTGTCGTCATCGATGTTGTTGATACGGACGAGTTGCGGCCGTCAGACGCAGTTTTCAAGTGTTGCGCTTGTTTGTCCAATCGGCCCATCCCGACTGTGTGTTCCTTGCCTATTTATGTGACTGCAGGGAACACACAGTCGGGACGAGCAGCTCGATGTTCACCGGTCGAGAGCCGGAGGTGTACTGGCTATTCACAAGCTAGCGTTGTAATCGTACTAAATGGTGGGGGTAAAAGTGTGGTGGGGCGGAGCAGATGGCGGACGGCAGATGGCAGGCGGCAGATGGTAGGCGGCAGGTGGCAAGTGCGCGGCAGATGGTTGCTACTCCATTCGCCGCCAAAGTAATGCAAGCCGTCGCCGTAATTCTTGTATTTTATCTTGACGGTTCATTTGATATGTTTTACATCTACATATGCAATAGCTGAAACACCTGCACTTACGACAAGCTTTCCCGTCAACTTGATCGCCTGGTATTTTAAAACATTGCAACTCGCAACAATATGTCTTCAAATTGTTATCGAAAAATAAATTGTTCATCGGTGGCACCGACATGTTAGCTGCAGCGTGTGTTAGACAAGACTGAGACTAACTTCACTGCTCCCTCTCTTTTATACCCCTTCATGAGTTAACCCTGAATGAAAGTTCAAGGTCATCCATTTGAATTTTAAAAAAAAGCAACACAGCAGTATATAAAATAATATACTGCTATGTTGCTGTTCTTTTTTTTTATTTTTTATTTTTTTTTTATGTTATTCTTTCTTTATTAAACAAACATTTTACAATACAATAAGCTTAAGTCTAACATTGATGACTAGAAATACAAACAGAGAAAAACAAATAGAGACATTATGTACAATGATGCATGATGTGCAGAGTGAGTTCCGTCGAGTTGTTGCCGCTTACACCGTGTGATACCAAATACAACGTCCCCGGTTGAATATCTCGCAAGTCTTCATTTTGTAGCAGTTGAACAAATCGTTTTGGAAGAAATACTTGAAACTTCGGCTCATCTCCTGGAGTCATAGGTCCTTCGCACAATGATACTAGAATTGCTTCTCCATGTGTGGTTTCCACTTTCTTGATGCTATGAATAATGTAATGTCTTTGTTCTTTTAGTTCTGAACATTTTTTAGTTAGCAGAAGGTTCGATTTTGAGTGAGTGTTGAATTGATCAACCAATGTTTGTAGATATTGTTGTGATGCCATCTTCGTCAGTGGTGGTGTCTTCTGTGATGTTGCCTCTTCGGAGTCTCGAATAATACTCGTGCTGAAGCGGTGTTGTCTCCTCGTATTTATAGGCCCCGCTACCCCCACCACATTTCTGTTCTCCGCTACCCCCACCACATTCCTGCGTTTGTTTCAAGAAAGCAGCCAAACGATATGCGTTGTACAATGCACAGTTTGTTTGACCGTGTTTAAGATCTTTTGCAGCGACACAAATATTACCGAGATTAATGTTAAAGTCCTTACTGATAGTTATATCGAAAACATTACCGTGCGTATACTTTTGTATCCAGTTCTTTTTTTCTAATCCTCTTGTGTATATATGTGAATATTGTTTACAAAAGTTAAACATAATACTGTGCAGATTACTGTAGCTTATAAATCCTTCATACCAATGTATGTGATGAAAGTAGTTTGTTATCCATTTGTTTGTACTTTTTTCTTTGGTGTTAAGTTTGTTAAAAGAAAAAGGAGCTTCAAACGTGAATGGGTAGGCTACAAATGTAAGCAAGTCTAAAATTACTAATTCCTTGATAATAAACCTATCGTCATTATTTCGAAATGCTTGAAATTCTATTACACAAGGCTTTACACTCACTTCTTCATCCCCTCCGCTCATCATGGCACCTAGCGATCAACTAAACTGTTTTCCACACCACGGTAGGTTAAATACCAGGCCGTACAGTTGCAGGCGCGTTGGTGTATATTTAACGTGGGCACCGTCCCCAATAGGCCTACCCCACGTGTGTTCTTCTTTACTAAGTCAAACTTTAGTCTTTTTTAACTTCTTCTTCTTGTGTTTCGTTTTCTTCTTCTTGTTTCTCCGTTTCTTCTTCTTCCTGTGTTGTTTCTTCTGTAGCTTCTGTAGCGATTTCTACAAGTGGTTCAAAATCCTTTAACTTTCTCCACATGCAAACTTCATGAGGTATTCTATTAAAAATAGATGTATCCACAGGTCCGTACACGATGGTGCTATCAGGTTGTTTTTCCAAAGTATCGACCAAATATTCTTTAATAATAGCGCTTGCAAATACCAACTGTCTCATGTACCTTGTAATAGGTTCTGTTGCGTAGTTTAAAACGTAGAATTCCTCACGTGACAGTAGAATCTTATTTTCATGTTGAGTCAAGTCTCTAATTCGCACTTGTAGTTGTCCGCGATGTTTAACAATATCGATTTCATTGTCACAATCCAAAAGTCGAATATGTGTTTTCCTTCCACACAAACTGTTAGTTAAATAACATTCTATTAAATGTACATGTTTCAAAAATGACTCCCAAGCATTTTGCGAAAATAAAACCTTTTTTGTTCCATGGTGTAGTATTACTGTAGGGGAATAATCCAATGATTTCATCAATCCAACTGATACACTTTTACTGATGCATGCTGAGATGGGGTAAAAGATTCGCAGAAAAACTTCAGTTAAAATGTGAGGAGGAATATTTTCTTCAACTTTCTTCTTCCTCTTTGGTACTACCTTTGATGGGTCTGCATTAATTTCCTCCTCTCTATCTCTTTTACCAAACTTTAAAAATGCAGTTATTTCCTTGATGATTTCTGCTTCACTAGTATTATCACGTTCCAATAACGGTGCTACCTCTGCATCACCTTGTACAACAGATGGAGAACTCATTTTGTAGAAGATGTTACCCATGCGCCGATAGACGATCAACTGAAGACCTGCATTGCTGCTCCGCTATTTATAGGTTAGCGACAGTGGCGGTGCCGGTGGTGGTACAACGTTTTACAATACTGTCTTTACAATACCGGTCAACGGTGTGTATGTAACAATTTTATCGTGCAAAATTAAACAATACGCAGATGTATTTGCAGGTACGTTTTCTTGAAATTCCATTTCTATTTTTATATCAACACTAGACGATTTTACAGATTCATTTTGTTTGGAACAATCAATTACAACAATCGGAGCTTTCGATTCAAACTGAATGGGAGATAGTAGAGGTGTATTTGTTTTGCCGTAATATGAATTTTGGAACCTAGCGTACATGTCGTATAAAACACTGTATCTTTTCTTATCAAAAGAAATATTAAAGTTGTCGTAGGGAAAGAATTGTGAATTCAGGAACACTTTACAGTTTGTTAATTTACAATGGTCAAATTCACCAGCATTTTCAGTTATTATACTTTTCTTCTTCGTTTGTAATCCAAATATTACATATCTCGCTTTTTCCAAATGAGTAGAAGTTTTTACAGTCCATGTATGTCGTTGTGTTGTAGGTAAAACGGGGTATTCATGAAACTCCCAGCTTCTGAATGGCATTACAATGTCTCGATCTGATTTTAACTTTCTTAATAATGTAATCCTGTGTTCATCATTTAGTCGCACATGTGGTACTCTCCAAACAATCTTGTCTAATGTTAATTTCCAGTCTAAATTGGCATCAGTTGTTCCAGTAGCTGCTTTAATAATATCTTTATCGTTTGATGATCTTAATAAAACTAGTTCTTGTTTTACATTTATTATTATTCTTCTGTAGTCTTCAGCAAATCCTAGGAGTAATCTTAAAGGTACGTAGAAATCAAAGTTTCCCGAAGAGTCAGGAGCGATTGTACTTTTATCTGGTGCAACCCATCCTGCAACAGCTAACAGATTCTTCTCATTTGGTGTTAAAGACGCTAATCCTTTCAATGTACTGGAAATTCCAACCTTTTTTGTTGAATCGACTGTAACTCCTGAAATTTCATATCTAATCTCGTCAAACAAAAATGCCATAGGATTATTTATGAACGGAACAGTGGTTCCAGCAGTACCATCATTTTTTGTTACTTTTCCTTCAATATATAAATAACTTTCGCATGGAAGAGTATAAATGTCTTGTTGTTGTATAGGAATCCTAATTTCATCGTTATTGTTTAATTTGGACGAAGCGTAAGGGTTGTGCGTGTGATATTCCTTTTCCCATAAGGTCTCGTCGAATGTTGGACCCTGCGCTATATCCAGTATATCCATTGTTAATGACTTTTAATCCAATTTCTTCTAGAAAACGAATGTTGTCACTTGTTAACCCTTCTACAGCTGATGAGCTACTGACCTCTTTGCTTGTTGGCTCTCTCTTTTTAAATGATAACCCCATTGTCTAAGCGGATGATTTTATATGTATTCTCACAGTAATAGCTTCTCCTCTAAAGTCAATAAGGTTTCCGTCTTGATCCACTATGTTCAGCACGATGTCTGAAATGAAACTGGTGTTTAACGGTAGGTACACAAGGTTTTGAGGCTTTTCTACTATCTTGAAACCCGGTGCAACTGATGGGTAGAATGTGTGTAATATATGACGATTCTCTCCATCTCTGTAGGATCCTTGTATAATGTTACATGTAATGTCTATGCTATTAACTTTGATGATCGTCACAGTTTTATTCCCAGAATGAGTTTTATTAGGTTCTAATACTTTTGTTTCCTTAGAAAACCCCAATAAACTACCAATTGAATGTTCTTGGCTAAAATCAATATAATACTTAGACGTAATTTCGGCTTTCATTGTATTGTTATTGCCTTTTATCGTTATATTTTCTTTTCCCATATGTTTTTGTATAACTTCATTTATATTATCAATTTCATAAGCTCCTGTTGGTAAACTGAATTCTTCCAAAGCTGAATACTTTCCTTTATCATCTTTTGTCTTGTAATAATGTATTTTGTTATTAATTCCTTCACTAACGTTTGGAATAGAGTTATATGTTGTTAAATCCAATAATGCGGCTTCCCATAGTCTTCCTTTTTGCAAACGTAGCGCTGGAAACAGAATACTGCGCAAAGTACATGAGTTACCGGTTAATGACACTGTATACGAGGACATCTTAAAGTTGACTAACACTTTTAGCTAAAAAGTCTAAACATAAATGACCGCAAATGGATGTATCATCAGGTTGTTTTCTTGTATGATTATAAAAAACATTTTCTGCCGCACGAAAGTATTGTTGAAGTTCTTTCGGTGGTGGAAGGTCTCCAAAACTGTCGAAATAATAAATGGTTTTACCAAGTTTCTTGTAACACACCCAATGAGTGCCTAATCCTTCACTATTATCCAAATTTACAATACCAGTCTCATTTTTCCACATTTTAACCGGTAACTCATCTTTCATAAATACTCCTCTAAAAAATGGGATTTTCAAACAAGAAGCATATGTAATCAGTTCCTCATTGGTCAATTCTTTGTTTTTAATTATTAATTGCTCTTTCTTATTTAATACACACGATACGGTCTTAGGTATAATCCTCCTCCCTTTTTTATCATTGACCATATTGTTGGTTTCTTTTTAGCTTTACCACTGGTAGATCGACGTTTTCTTCTGATATTACCTCCTTGTTTTTTAGCGGGTTTTTTCCCACGCCTTCTTCTCTTTCCTCCTCCAAACGTAGTTTTTGCTTTCATTGCTGCTGTTACTGCTAAAGACGCTGCTTTTTCACCAATACTCGCGTCACTAGATTTTACTCTTTGCCAAGCTTTCTCAGCAAGTGCTTTATCCGCTATTGATCTATTTTTAGTATGACCAAATTTGGAATACGCTATATCGTGCTGTTTACAAGCCTGATCGAGCTTATTTATTCCAGGATCTCCTCTAGCAAGACGTTTCTCTAATTTGGTTCCAGGACCACAATATTGATATCCTCCAGGTAAATGTAATTCCACAGGTAATAAATCAATCGCCTTGTTAACTATAGCTCCAACCGGTTTACTCAATAGAGAAAATGCTGTTGATGCTATTCCCCTTCCTCTCTGTAATCTCTCTCGATTATGACTGATGCGTTTAACCCTCGACATGGCTATTTATAGCAAAACTTACAATCAGTAGGTGCACTCTATAAATGTTTTACAATGAATGTAATATCAGTTTTGGTTTCTTGTATTATATACTGTTTAAAATCCATTTATTATATCGAAATGGATTTATTAATTAAATGTAGACATATTAAATAAAAGTAGTAAAAATAGAAATAAGGTGTAATAGAAGATGTTCCAGATGTTTCTCCGCTGGTGATGGTATCGTTGTCTTCGGTAAAATGAATAAACTTTAAATAGTTGTCATGTTCCCTTAGAAACTTGCCACTTAATCGTTGATAATTGAATAACACATCCCAGTCTAGTTTATCTTTAAAATTGTCAATGTAATTCTCAGAGAGATTTTGATATTTACTTATTACTTCCCAACAGTTATTAAAATTCGATGTCATCTCTACGAGGAAGTCTTCTGAAAACTGTTGTCTTTGTAAAATATGGATCCAGTTAACTCTGTGAAAATAAATTCTTAACATAGTCATTGTAAAGAGGTAATGTATGGAAAGTTGTTCCCAATCCATATATCTATCAAACCGTTGAACAAAACCATCTGTCAACACTCCTTGGGGAAATCTCGGCTCTTGAGATATTAAACTCCACGCAGTAATATTGGATTCCATCATCCTCTCTGTATCGTCTCTCGAATATGACTGATGCTTTATCCCTTATCATGGGGGGTATTTTAAATTCTTTTTTCTCTTATGTAATCTTCATTGTTTTCTGTTGGTTCATTAATCACATTCACTTTATCCTCCTTTCCTAATGTCTTGACTTTAGAAGGCTTAGACGGTTTATCTCGTTGATTAGGTTTCTCTGGATTGTGTATATTTTTCCAGTCTAAATAATTGTGACTGTCAACATCTGAAGCTGCATCTCTTCCTGAAGCCCGATGGATATAATGGAATAGAGCTGCACCAAACCTTTCCAAATGTTTTTCATATTCCGTAGTCCATTTCTTGTGTACAATATCAAACATTTTCTTATTTACAGCGTCTCCATCCTGCTCACAATCACCTACATTTGATAATTTTAATTTTTTTACATCATAGCTTGTGTCAGTTTTATTCCTTTTGTAAATCGTTAACAATTTTAGAGTAGCTAAATTTACTGCTTCACCATCATAAATGGGATATTGTATATCGCTTAACCTTTTACCGGAAAACCCCCAATGATCTTCGTGTACAGTTGGGGTTCTTTTTTTCATGTACTGTACCGTAACCGCATCAGACGACATAAGCGGATCACCAACATTTTGAATTACTTTTCCTTCAAAATTATAGTTGCCGTCAGATGTTAACGGAAACCCAGCTCTTTTTTCACTATATCCAGATTTTACTCCAAACTCGGAATACCGTCCAAACTTGTCCACACTCATGATGTAACTGAATCGCTATCGTTTAGGTTCTTATTATATATATATATATATGCGTCTACTGAACAATTATTCCTTGTTTTCGCAGTTCATCAACCAAAGCTACCCATTCGTTTTCTAAACCAGTGTGCCCGGCTTCCATGGCTTCATGTAATAATCTCATTCGATCAACTAACTTATTTATATCGTTGTAATATATTATATTAGTTTTACACAAATTTTTCAATAATCCCCTTCCAGATGTGGTAGGATCAGTTGTTTTTCTCTTTTTATGCAAAACATTTAATTCAGCAGAAGATAAAGCTCTTCTTTTAATTTGAGCTTTTTTTGATTTTGAGGGGAAAAGACTAGATATAATACTTGTATATTTTATTGACCGATTTCTATGAATAGGTAGGTCTTTGGAATACTTTTTTCTATGTGCATTTGTATACTCTAATATATTTTTAAACAATTGTAAATCCCTTTTAGTATATTTACCAGGATTATTTTTAAAGATAAGTTCAAACAAACCTTTTGTACCTTTATATTTCTTATCTCCAATAACTATATCATCATTTTCGTTTATATCTAACTTGCTATCTCCAATCATTAATCCTTTATCCTCTATTCTAGCTCCATAGGTATGATAATTTCGATTAGCATGTGCGGCGTGTAACATTTTTAACGTATATGTTCTTCCAAGTGTTCCTTTAAACATAATATCCGTGCCTAATTTGCTTAAGTTGGATGGGTTAATATCCTCTTCTTCTGCTCTTGTATCTTCTAGACTTGTATCTTCTGTACTTGTATCTTCTGCAATATCATTTTCCTTTAAATCCTCTATATCTCCGCTTTCTTCATACTCGTCGCTTTCTTCAGATGTATGTAACTGGCCAAAACTTTCATCATTCTGAAATTCTTCTTCATATTTGGAAATTGGTAGCATTTTGTCTCCTTCGAAGCGAATTGAAGGTTTTTCCATATTTTGTGCTAATCGCTTTAAAGGTTCAGTAACAGGTTTGAATGTTGTTTCTAAAAATTGCTCTCTTTCATTTATACCTGATTTTAAAGCTCGGTTTTTTTGTCTAATAGAATCACTAAGTGATTTTATTTCCTTTAATAGCTTTTCCTGGTTAACCATCTTCACACCTTGACGACTTGTACAGTAATACCGCTAATCAGTGTATTAAAACGAATTTATCAAAACCTATTCTATAACGACCATCTTTTATAGCATGATCTTTCATAATAACCAAAAATCCATACTTTTCCGCCCATGCTTTTCCGCAAAGCTCTTTAAACTTTTCAAATGGCATATCCGCATTCACATGATCGTTATATATATGTTTTAGGTTAGTATCATCTTGTTTGAATACAATTAGAATATTTGCATTATCTCTGATAAGTTGTTTTGGGATTTTGCTATAGGTTTGTCCTATATATATGCTGTCGATGTTATTATGTCTTCCCATGGCAAAGTAGTTTCTAATAGTATCCTGATTTTCACAAGATACATCGTCAAATATAAATACAGAATACGGTTTCGCTTCGTTTGGTTGCATAATGCTATCACTAGCGTTAAATTTGTAAAAATTAACATCAGACACATCAGATAGGATTTTATCCAGCAATTGATACTTTGGTTGATGTAGAGACTTTGAAAAAATATATAGGTTATTAAACCTTAATCCCTGCGGATTAGTGATCAAATTAAAGACGACATTGGTCTTTCCACAGTTTGAGGGGCCACTTACTATACATCGAACAGTGTTTGGAAGTAAACTACCGTGTTTACCATTGTTGATTTTAACGTTATCCACAGTTAAATCATCTATGTTATTAATATTGAATCGATCTTTATGGTGAATAATCTCCATCCTGCTCAAAGGTTAACGATGAAATGAGTTGCTTGCATTACACCAAGTCCTTTATAGGTATCCATGAATCCTCAGTTTTGTTAAACCCTAACCACCGCACTTTAACTGCGTCCTTTTTTCTTTGTAACACTTTTTCAACAAGATATACATCACCTACTGTTGACTTTAACATTTCATGTCCATAAAATGCACCTTGCAACAAATCTCCTTTGTTATCTTTTAAGATATACGTTTCAGGTACAGTCGGTTGTACTTTATACACTGTAAAAACTTCATTCGTCCAATTGGGAAGGTATTTCTTGGTAAACACTCCCTTATATTTACTAATCCGTACTTTATCACTTACATTAAATTTTCTTGGCTGCATTTTTTCTACTTTAGGCTTTGTATTTTTCTTTATGCGTTTTAATACATCTTTTGCATTTCTTCTATTTACTTTGTTAGGTTTCATACCGATAGTTCTATGAAACCTGTTGTTATAATCATTTATTAATTGTGGTAAAACATCATACCATACGTAAGAACCTCTTTTTGAAAATTGTTTATACAGTGCTCCTTTTAAGGTTCTATTGAATCTTTCTACAATAGCTGCTTTTTTCTCTGAATTTGTAGAATAATGATTTATTTTATATTTATTCATTAACTGTGCAAAGTTTGTATTAAAGTATTCTGTTCCATCATCAGTTTGTAAATGTTTAATTTTGTTTTTATCTCTTTTTATGGCTATTTCCATGGCTTCTGTTACGCTTTTACCAGTCTTGTCCTTTAGAGGCAAAGCGTCTGCAACTTTTGTAAAACAATTAATAATTGTGAGTATATATTTAAATCCTTTGTTTATTCTGCTATGCGGTCGCATTTCAATTAAATCCGCTTGATATAGATCATTTATCCCTTTTATAACAGTATTTCTTCTTGGAAACTTTATTCTTGCAGGTTTGTGTAGTTCATTAATAATCTTCTCCTTCAGGTCTGACATGATGGTTTCACGAAGACAGCTGATATGATATTAAATATTCTTTTGTATAAATCTGCTTATATAGGTCAAGGTCATTCCAAACTAATGTATAAAAGGGGGAACACAGCAAAATACTGCTGTGTTCCCCCTTTTATACGGAAAGGAAAAGAAAAAGGGATGTAGGACGATGAAAGGGTTACTCGTCAATAGGGTTGAGGGAGTAGTGGCCGAATGGTAGAGTGTGGATGTTGTCTGCAAGGATGTGGCGTTTGTCATCATTTGAAGAGAGAGCTTTTTTTACCTCCGTCACGCTGTACAGCTGATGGTTGAAACTTCTGATTGTGTTGAATTTTGCTGTTATATCTTGATCTTCAAATAAACATTTCTTATAGTGATTAAAATGCACATTCTTCTTTAAATACAAACTTTTTACTCCTTTAGCTTTCTTAATGACTTGGTTTTCATTTAGTTGTAAAGAATATAATTTTGACATTAGTGCAACAATTTCTTGAAGTATAACACCATTGGCTTCATCTTTAAATTTGCCAAGCACTTTTTTTTTCTGTCATTGTCGTAGTTTGGATGATCTTTTGGATAGTCGGAAAAGTCAAAATCGTTTTTGTAATTAAATGTCCGAAGGTCTTCATACATATCGTTAGTAATTATCCAATGTATAAAAGCGTCTGTATCCATGTAGGAGATGCCGATGTTTTCTCGTCCATAAAAGGTGACCATCTTTTTGTAATGAAAATCGTACATATGAGTCTTGGAGATATCCAGGATTGACATACCTATGTACAAAGGACGATCCATCTTCACACTGGTTTTCTTCATAGATACAGCTACAAGATTTTTGTTAATAATTATAGATGTTCCAAAGTTAGGCTGTTGTACGAGTTTTTGTAGTTTGTTCGGATCTGTAACAAGTTTAACATTTTTATGTCTTCTTTTGTTTTCCAATGTTTTACCGAATATCGCATTGTTCATCAATTTAAAAAAGTCTTTTTGAAAGGCTGATGTAGCGGCTGCTCTTCTGGTAGTATTCGAGTCTATGTACGGTTTCAACCAGCACGATTGGGAAAATTCTACAGCTCTATTAATTTTAGTAAGACGTAAACCTAATTCGATAGCTTGTTGAACAACCCAATAGTGAGCTACGTATCGTTGTTTATTGTTAAGGGTCATCATTAATTTGGGGTGTTTTCCAGTTGGTGAAATTTCTGTTCTTGCAAGGAGTGGAAGGTCATAATGAAGATCGTGTAAATGTTCTGGATATTCAAAGTCGCAATCCAAAATATATCCGGTATCTCCTTGTTTTGGAATTTGTGAAATATCGCCAATACAGTCGGGATCAACCCATTTAAAGTTGTCAAATGGAAGTGGGTTTGACATGGCCCATCCATACAGATTATTCGCGTCGAAATATCCCAAGTACGTTGAAGGTTTCTCTTGATCATGGTCAGGTAGATATTTGTTGTTGGCTTTAACATGTCTCGTCACGCTTTGAGTTAATCCACCTCTAACACCCGACTCAACCATTAAAACCATATCTATATCTGTTAACAGCTGGAGTTTGCATTTTGTTTCTTTCAGCATTGCTTGCCAAGCTAGTCCTGGAGATGTATACGAATATAGAGGGTCCAAACCGTATGCTGCAAAACAGGTTCTTCGGAATTCTTCCATAACATCGCAGAGAAGAGTCACGTCAAGTTTTACATAAAAGTCTGAGTATTCTCCTAAGGTCTTCATATCCAACTCGTTCCATACTCGACATGCATGTTGATAATCTTCAAGTGAAATTTCCGAATCATTAAGTTTGTTGTTAAATTGTTCTGGTGGAGGAAGTGATGTTTCATTAAATCTATGCAGTCCATCGATGTAATCGTAGGGGAAGACCCCTTTTCGAAGAACCAGATCCATTTTACTACTGGCTACAATTTTGCTTGTTTCTATCAGATCTTCTCTTTTTAAATTCTCAGTTAATTTCATTAGGCTAGAAGGCATAAATCTAAACGAATCAATAAACCTAAGTTTTATTTTGCCAACCTTTTTAGAGAAGCTTATAAATTTTTCCATTGTTGTTGCCAAAACATCTATCGCCCCATCATCTCTTCCCAATTCGGGAATTATAAAGTGAGAGTCATATCCACTAAGGTTATGTAGAACAACGGGTATAAAAGATGGAAGTTTGTAATTCAAGTTGCAAGCGTTACAGGCTGCACCTCTGTAGACTCCTGTAAGATGGTCGTGATCACGAACTTTAACGTTATCTGGTGTAAATATGTTATTACACAGATAACATGTTGTTGCCAGATTGTGATGTTGAAGTTGATGTTCTTCCATAGGCAGCATCGGTATTTTAATTTTGTAGAGTTCTTCCACCTTAGAGGCAATGTAATACAAATCGTCTACAAAGTGTTTCGCTGCTTGTTCACCGCGATAAATCTTAGGAGCAGATGATAGTCCAAATTCTTGAAGATGTTCTTCAGACAGCGTGGATTTTGTTAGTATAGAATAACTGTTTGGTGCGTGTTTTTGATATTTGCTTCTTTTTGCGATATCCTCTTCTTGTTGTTCAATTGGAAGTAAAGATGCTTCGAAATCCGCGTACACAACAAATGGAATAGGGTATTGTTGATTTACTTTGTCAAATTGTACGTATGATCTGCTAGGATGTGGCAATTTAATTCTAACCTCATAATTTCCACTACATAACCTTTGGTGTTCTAATAACCATTCTGAACCTCCTCTTCTTAATGGTTTGTTCACATGGCAAAAGCATCTCTTACATGTTGTGATTTTCCTTTTATGTTTTGTTAACTGTTTACATACGAGCCCTTCAAAATCTTTTATATACACGTAATGAGATATCTCTCCTTTATTGATTAATAACAAGTCAGTATGATTGTTGCGCTCATTCGATGTTATGCGCAAGGGATACACATTATTTGACGAATCCAAACCAAATATGTTGACTGAAGCCGACGGATTTTGCTTTTCAAATTTTGATATATCACTAATTGCAACAGGATAAGTCATTCCTTGGAAATTATACTTATGTTGAACTCCTTCATATTCTCTATTAGGTCTACACACATGATATTTTACATATTTGGCCAACATAGCATATTTAAAACATTCGTTATCTTCATTTTGCACATTAATACAGGATTTGGTATCACTTACTTTTTTCGGAAGAGGAATGTAACTACTTCCTCTCATTCCATAACCGTGTTTATGAACTCTAACATCCAGACTTGTTATACTTAATAAAGTCCATCCAGATCCTCTTCCTTCATGCTCTTGTAGTTTCGTCAAAAGTTCCTCAAGACATTCTGTTACGATCTTTTCAATATCTGACGCAGCCATGATGGTTCGGTTTTTTGTCATGAAACCTCTTGGTGATGTTTCGTTTTGAATGTTAGTGAATATGGCATCTAGCAACAGTCCAAATTTGATAAAATTTAATCTTTTTTGTTCATTCTTTAGTGTTTTGGTTACTAATTCTTTGGCGTTATGTAAAAAGTTTTCAAGTTGTAATTTTACGTTGTCAATTTTAAAATGTGTTACTACCTTACCAGGTAGTGCTTTAGCGTGTAGTTCCACATCTACTGCTGTTGATGTTGAGGGTCGGTGAAGAGTAGACATAGCAGCTGTTGATGTTGAAGGATGGTGAAGTGTAGACATAGCAGGCGTTGAAGTCGATGTTGATGTTGAAGGACGGTGAAGTGTAGACATAGCAGGCGTTGAAGTCGATGTTGATGGTGTTGATGATGAAGGATGGTGAAGTGTATACATAGCAGGCGTAGAAGTCGATGTTGATGACGTTGATTGTGCATAATGAATGACACTCGGTCTTAAAACTTCATTTTGTTCTTTTTGATTTAGGTTTGCAAATTGATGTTGTGCTAATTGATGATCGATTGAATCTAATTCTTGTTCATTTTGTTCTTCTTTTGTATTTGTGTTGGGATTATGTTTTAGTTCTTTATGAATGGCTAAAAGCCAATCATCTCTAAATGAGGCTTTACAAATATCGCACCGATACATATTATAACTGTATCTTCCTCAAAGGCTAACCAGCTACTAATAACACTCCAAAATTCACCTCTATTTATACCCGAAAAAGAACAGTGGTGGGGGGTATACATGCCGGAGTATATGTGTTAGTGAAGAAATACCAAATTTTACGCAGGCAGTACATTTTGCATCAAACCAAGATGTTTTCAAGTCCCCAAAGTGGGTCAAGGTCGTTTGAACATGTTGCCAAAACGGGGAATAGAGCAGTAAGTGATTCTCACTTGGACCACAAACTGATCTATTCCCCGCTTTGTATTATTTAACAGATCTTTAAGTTTTCTTTTAATTATCCTGATCTTCAAAAAGTTGTTTGTATGAGGGTTCTTCAGCAAAGAAATGTTGAACCGCCAAGTCATCTTCAGTCAGAGGACATGATTCCAACAGTTTTTGATCGATTGAGGGAGCTGACAGCGGTTCTTGGAGTTTTTCATCTTCAGTCAGAGGACATGATTCCAACAGTTTTTGGTCGATTGAGGGAGCTGACAGCGGTTCTTGGAGTTTTAACTGTAAACTTTTGATATATTCCATGGCCTTATACAAAACGGTTATTTTTGCATCTCGAGGATTGGCGAATGGGATTACACTTTGTAATCTTTCATATCCAGTGTTAATATTCACTCTCCATTTCTTTGAGTGTTCAGCGTTTCTCTGATTGTAGCCAGATCTGGAGTTTGATGTGCTTGCTTGCGAATCCATAGCTGACTAATACGTGTATTCCAAAGTGCATGGTTAAATACCTGCTTACCCCCACCATTAGAGTACCCCCCTCTTGGAGCATATGTTTGATTTAGTAATAATTATTGTATCAAAAGAAGTTGTTTCCAAGTCCAGATATAGGTCAAGGTCATCTGAAGATATTTCCAGAACGGGGAATAGAGCAGTAAGTAGTTCTCACTTTGACTACAAACTGATCTATTCCCCGCTCTGTATTTGTAGTTGGAAGGTTAACGAAGAAAACTAATCAGACTCATCTGACACATCCGACTCATCAAACGGAAATAAGCGACGGGGGAGAAAGCTAGTGACGTAGGTACCCTCAAAAAGGGTCCTACTACCACTCGGAGTTGCCTCCATGTGTTCCAAACAGAGTGACTGTTGGTAACACTCCGCATCGTCCGAATTCGAGTTTTCCTCCACGTCATCCGCTACACTAGAGATATCCTCATCACTCTCCAATTGTTCCATCCAACTCACGGCTTCCATCTCTACGGAATCAACTTCTTCATCTTCCAACACCGCATCTTCATTTTCATCTTCATCTTCTAACATAATGTTTTTTAACATTAGAATTACCTCTCGTGGATGAGGAAAGATGATGTCTCTTGGTGCCATGACTAGACTGATTCAACCATTGATACAAACTCGCCTTTTATACCACAATATTTAGAGGGGGGGGTGTTGGGGAGGGGATATTGTTGTTAAATATATATTTATTACTAAACAAAGTTGTTTCCAAGTCCTGAAGTGGGTCAAGGTCGTTTGAACATGTTACCAAAACGGGGAATAGAGCAGTAAGTGATTCTCACTTGGACCACAAACTGATCTATTCCCCGCTTTGTATTCCAGACGTCTTTAATTTTGTTAACCCAGTTATTCATCCTGGTCTTCATCCATGAGGAAGATTTGTTTGTAGGCTGACGGTTCTTCCTCAAGAAAATGATGTTTCGCCAACCTATCTTCCACCAGGAACACGCATTCTATCGGTTCAAGAGAGACCGGTTCTTCAGAAGGAACTTCTGCAACTATTTCCTGCAGATGTTTTATGTATTCTATTGACCGATATATCATGTCCTTTGTTTTAGTAGTAGATTTAACGCCCGGGACTTTACTTGATAATCTCCGGTAGGCTTTTTGCATTGTCAGCTTATATGTTTTTGTTCTTAATGCGTTTTCGGCTCTTCGGTTCCGCAAGCAATTGTTGAACTTCAAAAACTCTGATAGTTCATCTTTATACTATTTGGATGTGCTTGCTTGGGAATCCATAGCTAACTACTGGGGATATTCCGATGCGGTCGCTTAAATACCAAGTTTACGTGGTGGGGGTAAATGACAAGGATATTATTGTAGGAAGTACATTTTATATCAAACATCGATGTCGCAGAATGACAAGTCTTGTAAGTGGGTCAAGGTCGTCTGAACATACCACCAGAACGGGGAATAGAGCAGTAAGTGGTTCTCACTTAGACCTCAAACTGATCTATTCCCCGCTCTGTTTTGAATCTCTCTCCTTTTTATTGATTCAACAATGGTTTGGTTTAATATAAAATGTTGCATTGATGATCCATTTCTGCCGGAGTAACCTTTCCATTATACCAATCATTTTAAGTAACTTTACATTGTTTTTATAGCTTGTTTTCCATGCTTCCTGTTCACTATTATACACTGGAGCCGTAGGCTTCCACATATACAAATCACAACCAACCTCCCAATCGAGAAACTTGTGCAGTAATCTTCTTAAGACAATTAACTGATCGTGATTTTCAACCTTTCTGCTTACTACTAGTGTTGCTGCAGCGATAGGGAGAGCGGGTGTACTCATTTTCAGCAGAATGATTTTACCAGTGATAGGGAACCCCTTTTATACTACGTTTAAATGGTGGGGGTTAGTGGTGGGAGTACAAGGGTTAGGGAAGGGGTATATCGTGTTAAGAAATAAATATATCTTCCATTATTTTACCACACGGAGTGTAAGTCACTACTATACACGAATATTCTAAGTCTTTTTATTGGGTCAAGGTCGTCTGAACATATTGCCAAAACGGGGAATAGAGCAGTAAGTGATTCTCACTTTGACCACAAACTGATCTATTCCCCGCTTTGTTTTTTTTTTTTTTTTTTTTTTTTTAACCCCTCTCATTGTTTAGTCATCTT
This sequence comes from Allygus modestus, assembly GCA_963675035.1. Taxonomy (NCBI): domain Eukaryota; kingdom Metazoa; phylum Arthropoda; class Insecta; order Hemiptera; family Cicadellidae; genus Allygus; species Allygus modestus. The sequence continues at coordinate 104,570,888 of OY776114.1, forward strand.
CTTTTTTAAGGGTCGGAGGTTCGACAAAAACGTTCCCTAATTCTTTTTGTAAGATTGAGGGGGGCAGCGGTTCCTCAGGCGGTTCAGCTTTTATACAAGGTTCTTGAAGCTGTGTTTGAAGGAACTTAATATATTGTACTGCCTGTCGAATTTTTGAAACCCTAGAATCACTAGGATTAGCAAATGGTACAGCGACTTGTAATCTTTTGAATCCTTCTCTTACTTTATTTTCGTTTCTTCGCGAACGTGCACTATTTTGTTTCGCTCTACGTTTCCAGATTACTTCCATATCAGTAGCTGATGAGTTGGATGAACCTGCTGGAGTCTCCATAGCTGACTAATGAATATGTTCTACGACGCCACGCTTATATACCCGCTTACCCCCACCTAAAAGGTTGGTGAACAGATCAATTGTTTGGTTTGAAAAGGAATTCAAACAGAGCGAAATGTTTCTAAGTCCGTTATCTAGGTCAAGGTCGTTGTAACATTGTAAAAAAAGTGTGGACAACCTATTTACACTCTGCAGCAGATGCTACAAAGTGTAAATAGGTTGTCCACACTTTTTTTTTTAATTTGGAAGAAAATTTTATTTAATTTGGAATAAACTTTTTGGTCTTTTTGTTTTTATTTATTTTTTATTTTAATGATTTCCACACAGTGTTACCTGAATCATTTCGAATTAAATAGTCTTTCTGGGAAGGCTTTTTGACGTGGAGGTCCATGCCTCTAGGTAACTCTACATAGTACAGTTTGCCTTCACATTGAACCAACACCTTTGCAAAGTCCTTTATTTTAACAAAGAAGTAGCGTTTGTTTTTACAAAGCCTATTAATTCGAATTTTGGTTGGCACTACTGTTGGACGTGGTGAAGAAGGAGATGCGCTATGGTTTAATTTTAAATGAAGACTGCACGCTCCTTCATTTAAAATACAACGTTTATGACAGCGATCACCTTTTTTAGCACCTTTTTTGAATATATAACTGCATTGTTGTGCAGGAAGTATGCACATCCTTTGTACAGATTTCAGTTGTTTGAATTTCTCTGAAGGAGATGAAGTGTATGTGCAGATTACTGAAGGTCTGGTTGGAGAAGATGATTGTGTGGCTGGTTGGCTTGGCCTCGACCTTGATGATGAGGATGAAGAAGCAGAAGATGTGGAAGACTTTGATGAAGATGTAGAAGACCTTGAAGATGTAGAACAACTTGAAGATGTAGAAGGACTTGGAGAAACAGCACGAGAAGTTGACGGAAGAGGTGAAGGACTTGTGGAAGACGTTGACACAGCAGGTGGTGGTGAACAGTTCTCCGGGACGATGTTAGCTAACATCAGAGCTGTCCGAAGGATGGATGGAACCGCAGAAGACGAAGTGGTAGAGGCGGCTGAAGACGAAGCAGAAGGTTTCAATTTGAGAGGTCGTGTCTGCTTCCTAATGTGTGCCATGGTGTGAGGTATAACAGCACAGGTAGAAGAGTGATTTTACTAGGGCTGGGGGACCCTCTTTTATACACAATGTTAGTGGTGGGGAGTGAAAGTGCTATAGGGTGGGGGTGTTAATGTTGTAACGAATATATATATATATATGTATATTTTACAATACGAGAACTTTCTAAGTCCCAAAGTGGGTCAAGGTCGTTTGATCATGTTGTCGAAACGGGGAATAGAGCAGTAAGTGGTTTTCACTTGGACCACAAACCAATCTATTCCCCGCTCTGTACGAGAATTTTCTAAGTCCCAAGGTCATCCGAACAAGTTGCCAAAACGGGGAATAGACCGGTAAGTGATTCTCACTTGGACCACAAACCGATCTATTCCCCGCTCTGTATTGGGGAAGGGGACAAAAGACAACAAACAAGAGACTGATTTTAAACAAGAGACTGATTTTAAACAAGAGGCTGATTTTATATTTCACAAACGTTTCTCAGGCTAAGATGGGTAATGTCAACCGGTTTGCGCGCCGTAATGACATAAGGTCGGTTTGGGAGCCATACCTTTTTGTAAGGGGTTAGGAAAAGGATGAGAAACAAGTTACATTACTTTTAAAATAAAGACTTTGCCAACAACTATTTAAACAAAATTAATCAGTTAACGTTACTTTTACAAGAACAGCCGAGGTCGGTTTTGCAAAGGTCAACAGTATCACTGAAACCCGGTGGGACGTAGACCCAAACACCCGGCGTCAGGCTGCTGCGAACCCAAGTTTTGACCAAGGTTGTTGAGGGACCTGTAGGGCCGGGAGTACATATGTTATTAGTAAATAAAACACTTCAAACCGATACCACACACTAACTACATTACCTAGCAGCAAACTACAAGCGTTATCTAACATGCTTAACAAACTAACTAAACATGCAAGGGCGCGGATCTCTTAATTGCGCGTCGGGCCCAACGCACACTTAACAGACCTACGCTGCAGAAGAGTGCAACCCACTGGGACGTATATCCAAACAACGGGCGGCAAGCTACTGCGACGAGACTGCGGACTGCTCCCGCTTATAAAGGCAAAGTGACGTCACCGAAGCGGAAGGGGGAGGTCGAGGTTTTCACTTGGACCACAAACCAATCTATTCCCCGCTCTGTACGAGAATTTTCTAAGTCCCAAGGTCATCCGAACCAGTTGCAAAACGGGGAATAGACCGGTAAGTGATTCTCACTTGGACCACAAACCGATCTATTCCCCGCTCTGTATTGGGGAAGGGGACAAAAGACAACAAACAAGAGACTGATTTTAAACAAGAGACTGATTTTAAACAAGAGGCTGATTTTATATTTCACAAACGTTTCTCAGGCTAAGATGGGTAATGTCAACCGGTTTGCGCGCCGTAATGACATAAGGTCGGTTTGGGAGCCATACCTTTTTGTAAGGGGTTAGGAAAAGGATGAGAAACAAGTTACATTACTTTTAAAATAAAGACTTTACCAACAACTATTTAAACAAAATTAATCAGTTAACGTTACTTTTACAAGAACAGCCGAGGTCGGTTTTGCAAAGGTCAACAGTATCACTGAAACCCGGTGGGACGTAGACCCAAACACCCGGCGTCAGGCTGCTGCGAACCCAAGTTTTGACCAAGGTTGTTGAGGGACCTGTAGGGCCGGGAGTACATATGTTATTAGTAAATAAAACACTTCAAACCAATACCAAACACTAACATATATATTAGACTAACTACATTACCTAGCAGCAAACTACAAGCGTTATCTAACATGCTTAAACAAACTAACTAAACATGCAAGGGCGCGGATCTCTTAATTGCGCGTCGGGCCTAACGCACACTTAACAGACCTACGCTGCAGCAGAGTGCAACCCACTGGGACGTATATCCAAACAGCGGGCGGCAAGCTACTGCGACGAGACTGCGGACTGCTCCCGCTTATAAAGGCAAAGTGACGTCACCGAAGCGGAAGGGGGGAGGTCGAAGGGGGGGGTGACCTTGAACATGACCCAAATCGGGGGGGGGTTATGTCGGGGGGGGGCTCCGCCCGTGACGTAAGGGGGGGGGCTCCGCCCCGTGACGTAGGGGGGGGGGTTGTGTCGTCACGGTGGAAGGGGAACAGGATGTAGACCGGTCTTTAGCTTTCTACCCGTATATGGAAATGTCACGGTTACACTTGGCGACCCGCTTTGCTCCGTCTGGTACCTCATTCCAGCTTTGCCTTGCGAACTGTATACACCTCTGCGCTATGTCTTCTCCCATCACACCCGAGAAACTGCAACGTTTGAAGGAGACTTTGAAGAAGTCTTCGGAAAAAAGGAGCGGATTCAAAAGACCTAGTTCTTTTAGATCTTGCATACAAAAGAATTTTCGAAACCACCCACTTTACTTTGACCAACGGCCTTCGACGTCTACTGCATCTTCGCCATCGCTATCGCCTCGCCCTTCATCGCTTCGACCTTCATCGCCACCACCAACTGTTGAGGAGATAATGAAGAGGACGGCTACGGTGAAACTTACCGAGTTGGTAACGCCGCTGGAGTCTGTCACCGTGAAGTTTGCGCAGTTGAAATTAAACGTGGAGTATCTATTTGTGGGGAAGATCAGCGATGATGAGTACCTACTCCAACACCTCTTTGACGGCCGTTACGTCAAGGTCCACCTTCCAAGGTCCACTCTGCCACCTCCTGAGACCAAGTGCGACTTGTTTTTAGTACGGCAGAAGGGACAAGTAAAGTGGGTTTCGAAGAAAAAATAAACACTGTCCACCGCTCACCGCTCCTTATCCACCATCTCCTTCAAACACAAACGGTCCTTTTCAGGACCACCCTAAGCATTTCAAGTTAGGGACTTGGCCTGTACATAGGCAGGAGACTGTTAGTCTCATGTTTGTGTGCAGCCTACTTTGTGAAATTTTCTAAGTCCCAAGGTCCTTGACCTTGACTTGACCTTGAACATGACCCATTTTGGGGGGGGGTACAAAGTTTGTGCAAAGTATGTCATGTGGGTACTCAAATTACGCGGATTGATCAGACGAACAAGTTGGTGCAAACAGAATTCAAATCCGACCAAGGGTATAGCAGTAATAGCTAAAAACAACTATTTTGGAGGTTAAACCTAAATAACTTCTTTATTTACGGATTAAAGTATATCAAGTGGGTACTCAAATTACGCGGATTGATCAGACAAACAAGGTGGTGCAAACAGAATTCAGATCCGACCAAGGGTATAGCAGTAATAGCTAGAAAACAGCTATTTTAGAGGTCAAACCTACATAACTTCTTTATTTACGGTTTAAAATATATCAAGTGGGTATTCAAATTACGCGGATTGATCAGACAAACAAGGTGGTGCAAACAGAATTCAGATCCGACCAAGGGTATAGCAGTAATAGCTAGAAAACAGCTATTTTAGAGGTCAAACCTACATAACTTCTTTATTTACGGTTTAAAATATATCAAGTGGGTACTCAAACTACGCGGATTGATCAGACGAACAAGTTAGTGCAAACAGACTTCAGATCCGACCAAGGGTATAGCAACTGTAGTGAAAAACAACTGTTTGAAGGACAAGGGAACGTTGTGGTGGGGATAGGTGTCTATCCTACAAGCTAGCGCTACATCATTATACTTCCAGCTGTTGTCGGATGAACATCTACCTATATAGTTTGTGTTAACGTTTGAACATGTCACAGTTTTACAGGAATATGAGTAAGGTGTCCTTCAGTAGCCCGCTTGCCACCACCTTCTACTTCTCCGACGATGAAGATAGAATGTCTACGCTTTTAGCGGACAATGAGCGGTTCCATCGTAGAATAGCGAAGGTTGAAACACTCTTAGCCAGTTGTCTGCTGCACAAGAAGCAACACATGGAAACATGCACTAGTTTAGATCATAGTGACTGTAATATTTATACACATATAGTGTTGAGACAAATTAATTGAAGTTTTCAGTTAAGGAGCTACGGTCTTGACAGTGTAAGAGTCAGACCCTAACTAATGCGTGTACGCTAGTTAGTGCGCGATGTACAAACTTGGTGGGGGGAAGTGGTGTGGTGGGGGGAGTGATGTGGTGGGGGAAGGGACGAGTACCTAACCTACACTCAAACGCTGCATTACTACAGCCGCTGGTAGTAGTACTCAACACGTTTAACTACCAGGCCAGGCAGGCCAGGCTCTCTGCTAAATCATTGGAACAGACAACACCATGAGCAGCGTCAACGACAATATTTGGGGAGATGCGGTTTGTGAGGAGGAGTTGATAGCAACTCTTGACGCTACCGAGGTTGAGCAAACTACATCTCAGCAGCCAACAAGCAACATCATAAGCCGTGGCAATGACATTATTTGGGGAGGTGTGATTAGTGAGAAGGAGTTGGTGGCAACTCTTGAGACTACCGAGGTTAATCAAGGAGCGGCGATGCAAACTATATCTCAGCAGCCTAGGACATATGAACAAGTCCTGGAGGAATATAAGAACGCGTATGATTATGCTTGCAAGAGGTGGTGTGCGCAGCCGCAATGTCCAGAGCAGGAGGATGAAATGGAAGCGGATTTTCGGCTGGTTACTAAACTAGAGGAGGAACTTCAACGAGCAGACCAACTTTTGCGTGGTGCACATGGAACCACAAATATTTTGATGGGTAACTAATGGATATTTTGTTCAAAGTCTTCCTCCCCACGTCAGCTGCCATCTGCCGCGCACTTGTCACCTGCCACCTGCCGCCTGCCATCTGCCGCCTACCATCTGCCGTCCGCCATCTGCTCCGCCCCACCACACTTTTACCCCCACCATTTGGTACGATTGCAATGCTAGCTTGTGAATAGTCAGTACACCTCCAGCTCTCGACTGGTGAACATCATCCTCTCTCCGCGCTCTTCACAAAATAACATTGTCATGTCACTCAAGAATCGATGTATTTATTATGACTCTATTTATCTATCAACTTCTACGGACCTGGAGGTTTTTAAAGAGGAGTTACGACTTCTCCTAGCGAATGGCTACAGTTTATCTTTAGAACTGATCGCAACAAACAACATAGACTCTGCGCAGGGGTCAAAGTATCTACCGCCTTTCATCAGAAAACGAAGTGATGGCCGCGACTCCGGATCATCAACATCGATGACGACAAACAACGGGGAACTATTGTAAACATAACTTATTGTAAATAAAAATAAATGTAAATAATAAAGTAATACATGAAATAGTACTACCTCGCACTCGTATCATTCGATTGCTTCATTCGATTTTTTCATTCGATATTTTTATCGAATGAAAACTATCGAATCACAATCGGATTTTACGCGTGCGAGGTAGTACTTTTTTAAAATAACCTCCCGGTGACCTTGAACTTTAACCTTTCCCCCATTACGTCACAAAACCGCCTACGTCACTGGCTGAGGCTCAGATGACGTGTTTAATGACTCAGCGCATCCGGTCACGTGACCGGATGACGTCACTTCCGGTCTAGCAGCCTCAAATGCCCACTACTCTGATAATTAGATCTGTATAACTCATTTGCCCCTTTTCTACATTTTTAAGGTCACTCCAGTTGTTATTTATAGCTCAATGTCCATTTGATTTATTCTACTACTCTATATATGTAATATTCACTCAAATCTTTTAATCTCTGCTCTCAGGAAACTACATGTTAATAATCATATACAACATGAGTATTACTTTGACAGTTCCCTGGTTGATTATGAACAGCTGTTACAATTCTTTTGTTTTGATTTGAAACTCCATAAGCCCAATGTTAATTTTTTTAACTTTTCATTTTATTTGTTTTACATTATTTGATTGTTCCTGGGGATGAGGCCTGTCTAGAACTTATTTTTATCCCAGAAATTAGTTATTTCGAACATTTTATGGAAATCGTTGGAGCCGTTTTTGAGATCAGAGTCGCATGCAAGCAAGCAAACCTTACTCATATTAGAGTATAAGATATGAAATAAAAGATTTTTTTTTCAAAGTTTAGGTTGGTTATTTGCATCGTGATGAAAAGTATCGTTCACTACTCGCCACTAATCGGCTTCGTCTCGTGCTTAAAATGCTATCGTGACTAGTAGTGAAATATACCTTTTATGATGAATTCTTAAAGCCATCGGCGATGCACACCTGTGGACTACAAACACACGACGCTTGTAATTGTCCCTCCTGTATTAGTGGTGTACTAACACGACATGTTAGTACATATAAACAACGTAGACGCCTGAAACAAACATTGTTAACCAACAAACAGTTTACAATTTATAAGTAGATAATTCCGACTTTTTTAGTCTGAATCCAAATCTATCTGTGTTAATACGCTACATGCAAACTTTGTAAACAATAAGGCTTTTTTGTTTTAAGATTTACCTCCACATATTATACAAAACCCGGGTCTAGGTGTGCGGATGTTCAAACTGGGTTTAGATGTTTGATTTAGGCCGTAGGGCTCTGCCCCACGGGACTTCCAAGTCCCCATGTTAATATTATTCATATGAAGGAGAGTTTTATTTCTCATGTGTTTATTCTTAATTCAATTCAATTAAATAAACATCTGTTATAAGGATTATATCTAACTACAGACTGTTATTGGTTTGTTTACTATTTATACTTGACGCAGAATATCTTGAGCTGTGGGAACTGTTTTCAGTTCAAACTACAGTTGGAGTAGAGCGAGATTTAGACATAGGTTTAAATCTGTCATCTGTTGTTTCCATCACCTAGTTCAGTAATTTAATCGTAATATTGTTGTTATGTTTACAAAATAACTGTTCGTCAGTGTTCCATGTTCAGTAGGCCAGCTGGTTATCTCAGTCACTCCGGCAGTGGAGTAAGCCACAGCTCAAGATATCCCGCGTGATGTGTAACTGTTTAATATGCCTGCTTCTCAAAGCGGGCGCAGGCTGCGCATAGGAAATTCTAGTACTTATTATTTGAGTTAAGTAAACTTTTAAATACAATACATTCTTTAGAATATTCATTGGTTTATAGTGTCAAAATTAACTTGGATTAACTCGGGATACTTATTTGGGAAATGGATGTTTTGGGAGATGTCTCTTTTACATGGGACCATTATGCAGCCACTCAACTTACTCAAATCGCAGCTAGTGTTTACTTGAGAAACAGTAATCTTCCTAATTTAGCCAGTGCATTATCACTATCAACACTAATTATAACGATAAATCTGCCGGTGATAAGAGAATTGCAGCTCTCACTGAAAGTGTTCCCAATATTTTCGGCTAAGCACATCATCATTCGGTATGTCAGTTGAATATTTTCTTTGAATATAATCATGTTTAGAAACCCAACGGTTGGTTTGGTAATTTAAAAAATTGTTTTTACCTAAATATTTACGTTTATTTCAAATTCGACTGTAATTACTATGTAAATTAATCCACCACTATCGCGTCTGCACGAGACGTCGGCGGCGATGATATTCCAGTTCCATCAACATGTCCGCGGATTGGATCGCGGCCTCTGTCATCGCCACTCTTTTAATCCGGCCTCGGTGTCACAGCGGACCAGTTGATTTAATTTGCCTCAACTCATCGACAAGCGGCGAGCCGACAGGAATACTGATGAGGTGAAATATTGTTCTTTCTCTCTGGAACATTTCCTTTGCAAGTTTTGTTTAAAAATAGTCTCGCTGTTGGAGTTTAGACCATCAAAGGGAATAGTTGCACAAAGAGTAAATTTCGTAAGGTAAAAGCTCACAAGCGTGTAAATTGCAACAACAATATTGTATAAACTATACTACACTTATTAACGGACGTTGTTGTTAAATTTAAAAAGTTTCAAAGATTTAAAATGATTATTTAAACGATTACTTTTGTTTTAGTTTCGTGGTAAGGGCGAAACGAGTGTTGTAAATGTTATCGAGGGCCAAACAAACACGTACAAACAAAATCCTTGTTATACCTTTTCTGTGTTATTGAATGAATTTTGTGAATTTTTGTTTGGCGATTCTAGGACTCTAAAATTATTAGTTTTCTTGCGTCTTTGGCATCAATCAAAGATCTTACCATCAAGATATAAAACCCTTTTAAGGGTTTTAAAATCCTCTACCTTCAGTATTCTGCCTCACAAGCTTTTAAAGTTTCAGTGTTAATGTATTGAAGTTGTTTTAGCGAATTTCCCCTATAGGGAAGAAGCTATTACCGTAGGTCTCATGGTAAGACTTAAGCCCGAGACCATGATAACTTTTCATTTTGAGGTCCCTAGATGCCAAAAACACCATTCGTTCAAATTTTTATATATGTATAGATCAAGCCATATACAAAATTTCGCCAGTTTATGTTCATAAATAAGCGAGATATACAATTTTTCTTTTTCTCCATAAGAATAACATTAGACAACGTACTGTGTTTAGCACTTTCAATATCTCGGTAACCAATTGACGTAGAGCAATGGTCAGAATACCAAATTGTTTGTTTTTTTTAAGCTGAATTTAATGGTATAAATTAAAATTTGATTTAAATTAAAATTATATGTGAAAACCCCAAAAACACATTTTTGGGGTACAAAACCCCCCAAAAACCCCCCTTCGGATGGTGCGATTCATCTGGTTTTCGAACTCGTTCAAATAAATGGTACTTCACACATTTGTACCAAATTTCATTAAGATCGGACCTTTTTTACGAGAGTTATCGTTATATATATATATATAATTTTAATTTATACCATTAAATTCAGCTTAAAAAAACAAACAATTTGGTATTCTGACCATTGCTCTACGTCAATTCGTTACCGAGATATTGAAAGTGCTAAACACAGTACGTTGTCTAATGTTATTCTTATGGAGAAAAAGAAAAATTGTATATCTCGCTTATTTATGAACATAAACTGGCGAAATTTTGTATATGGCTTGATCTGGTTGTGGTTTATTGTTGTTTGCACAAAAAAACAATTTTTCGCCTATGGTTCCTGTAGCAGCAAACCTAGGTACTTGGTCCCCATGTTATTCTTATGGAAAATACTTTATAGTATTACATGTCCATTCATTCATCATTTAGTAATAATTTTCTTGTTATATGTTATTTTATATCTAAGTTTCCCTATAAATGTACTAATTAATTAATTTCCCCTAAATGTGTTATTTGTGTTAATTGTCCTATGTCCATGCCTAATAATAATCATCATTATCACCACTCCTCAGAAAGTTATTCCCCTCTATGTATTTAATGTTTATTTATCTATGCAATTGTATAATAATATGTATTTCATTAATTAATCACCCATAATTATTCATAGCCTATCCCCATATAATAGCCTACTCACTTAATTTAATATATTTGTTAATAATAATATTTTAGATATAAGTTATGTGAGAGGATTGCAATAAAATTAAAATTTAATATAATATACTTTTCAAAAATAGTCCTTAAGGAATCTAAATTACAGTGACCAGTGCTAACAATTGTGTGACCATGTGCTTCTCAACAATGGACCATGCTTCCAGACCTCATCTCTACTAGATCTTTCTTCTTGCTCCAGATGCCATAGTGTTAAGACCTAGAATCTGTGAAGGACACAGTTCCTATTTTAAATTTCCCAGTATGGCCTAAGTTTTGCATCGCTTAGTGCTCATTTTATTAGGGACTTACTGCTCAATTAATACCATCTTTAAATTCACTCCTTTTTATTTGATTTTCCCCAAAAACTGGTATTTGAGCGAAGAACATTTGTAAGCAGATTGGTAAACTCCTTCCATTGTATTCTATTTAGGGACTGGAAAGAATACAGACATTTAAATAGAACAAGCCTAATGTTCCGAAAGTTAAAGTAACCTCAAGAGAGTATTTTTTTTATATTGAACTATCTTTCCAAATTTAATTTTGAGTATTTTAACCATTCATAAAGTCAGTGAAACCATTGGACTCTCCTTTTGGACAACAACCAAAATTTCCATTGTTGTAACTTTTCAACACATCAGCTTAATTGGACTTAATATTCTTTCAAATATCATCCAAACGTTATTCAAGTCAGCACGATACTTCCCCCCTGAGAAAAAGAGCCCTCATTTGTAAAGAAACCCCATTTAGAACCCAAAATATGAACATTTAGTTTTAGGCCTACAAGTATGTTTGTCATTTATCTTCTAGGCTAGGCCACACATTGTAACTGTTTCCCCTGAGTTGTATATTATTGTAAATCCCTTTAATTGAGAACCTTTTTGAAACATAATTGTACTAATAGATAAATAAATATTGTATTGTTCCTCTGTAACTTTGTATTTTATTCAAATAGTTAAAGAAATCTTAGAAATTATACACCTACCTTTTGTTGACATCCAGAGTAAATACAAAACACATTCTACTCACTACAATAAAGTAAAGGAGACCACAAGTACAAGTATATTTATTATCAAGTCAAAGAAGATCATTTGTGAGCTATATTTAAATAGCCTAGGGAATTTTGTAAGTAATAACACTGATTTTTGTAAAGAGAAGCTAGGCTTAGCACATGGCAGCCATTGCCCTCAGATCCCGATAGCGTCACCTTTTATATCCACTTCCCCTGAGCACATCCGAGCAAACAATTAGTTAAAAGTTATCAATTTAGAATTATAATTAAGTAAGAACACTTAGAAAAACAATAAGAATTTGGCGACCCAACGTACTGGCTTGAATAACAGTTGATAAACATTGCAATCCTCAACTAGAGTAAGCCTAGAATAAGACCATATTTAATATTAAGTTCCCGTAATTGTTTCCCTCCCCACCAATAATAACAGTGTATAAAGGTACCGCATATTTAACTATCTCGCATATTATAATAAAAACGAACACACGATGGCCGAAAACAAGTACAATCTACGGAAAACACGAAACTACCCCGCAGCAGACGCCGATTCGAGTGACGATGAAACCAGCAGCCGCCATGTTGCGCAGAACGAAGACGAAACTGTCAAGACCAAAGACCGCCAAACCTACACAGACCCCATCAGCCAATCAGAGAACGTCGATTTCGTAACCTCTACGCGAGATTTCTCTCTCAGCCTGCCCTTAGACGCTAACTCTGCTTTCTCAACACCAGAACGAAATATCGCCAGCCGACCGACCCGAACGCTGACGGACACACCCGAAGGCTCCCGAACTGGATTCATTGATCAGAATGAACGAGGACGTATCGCTAGCTCATTGAACAAGTCGACGCTGATTCATTCTTCGCGCCCGCTGACTGATACACTCACGGACGACGCAACTAGCAGATTAAATGTTACAAACCCGACTACACCGACACCTGCAATCGATATGAATATGCTTGTCGCCCTTATGACTAATTTGGGAAACAAAATTGAGCAAACTAGTCTCGATTTAAATAGCAAGTTCGAACAGACCAGCGCCAAAATCGAACTAAATAATGCCGAATTAAAATCCGAAATCCAGACAATCCATGCAGACTTCCATCAACAAATTCATCAGACAAAAGCCGAATTAACCAAAATCATTAACGAAAATACCAATGAAACTCAACAGGAAATCCAAGCCTGTCGAAATGCTTTCGAATCGCAGATACAAGAAACCAGAGAAAACCAAATCGAAATTCGATCAGAAATTAATGCCATCAAAATGACCCAAAATGCCCAATCTGAAGAAACTGCCAAATTAACTGACAAATTAATACTTAGAATTGAAAATTCCCAAACTCAAATGAGGCAATTCGTGCTGGACAGTATCTCACAACAACAAATCGCCGCCGAATTTGAAAATAAACAATATCAAGAAAACATTATATCTACTGTCAAAACTCATCTAGAAGAGCACAAGCAAAATTTTGATCTAAAAATAGAAGAATTAACTGTTAAAACCCAATTGGATAATGAACGGAATTCAAAAGCAAACCTAACGGCACTGAAAAATGAAGATATCCCCAAAATTACACTGCAAACAAAACTAATTGAGGCACAACAAATTGAAATCCAAACCTTGAATCAAAATTTAAACAAATGTGAAAATGAAGTAACCAATCTGAAGCAAGCAAATCAATTAAACGGAATGGCCGGACAAATCAAAGTAATATGCAGTGGAAGCGAAGCCAATGATCGTCTAATGCCGAATTTTAATGGACGGAGCGGCAATCCAAATGAATATTTATATAAATTGAGAAGGTATTACGAACGAGGAATCGAAAGGAATCAATGTTGCGACTCAACTGAGTACCTGAAAGACCTGCTTGAGACATCTTATTTGGACCATATCACATATCTGCATTAAAAAGATACATAGAACCGATAATAGAAGAGGATAACGTAAATAGTGAAGAATGCCCTGACAACATAAACTCTTAAAATAGTGTAAATAGTCCATCATCATCATCATCCATCAAGTATAATAATTTTAAATGAGGAGATCGTCATGAACCTTAACCGCGAGTGCGTACCCCTTCCCATATTCCCCAAGTGAACAGTGTGATTATTCCCCAAAACAGTGTTGAATAACAATTTATTTATAAATGCGATGATTATAAACAGTGAATTTTGCCCTTGTAACAAACAATGTATAAACCAAAGTGTTTTTATGCGAGTGAAGAATTTCATCCCCATGCTAACAAACAATTGTTATATTAAATATGCCATTAATCCCAATTTCCCCTGTGCGGTCATGAACTATCTTAATCCCTCATCCCACATTTCCCCATTTATGTATTGTTCCTATGTTTATGTAAATTTAGAATAAAAAGTGTACTATCACCAACCAACATCAATCATTTAATGTACCTCATAACTAGCTGTAAATATATTTCATACTAAATAATTCATGTATTCCATTTCATACTTGATCGAAATCTGTCTTTAATTTCATATCATACAGATTTCTGAGGAGATAATTATAGTATTACATGTCCATTCATTCATCATTTAGTAATAATTTTCTTGTTATGTGTTATTTTATATCTAAGTTTCCCTATAAATGTACTAATTAATTAATTTCCCCTAAATGTGTTATTTGTGTTAATTGTCCTATGTCCATGCCTAATAATAATCATCATTATCACCACTCCTCAGAAAGTTATTCTCCTCTATGTATTTAATGTTTATTTATCTATGCAATTGTATAATAATATGTATTTCATTAATTAATCACCCATAATTATTCATAGCCTATCCCCATATAATAGCCTACTCACTTAATTTAATATATTTGTTAATAATAATATTTTAGATATAAGTTATGTGAGAGGATTGCAATAAAATTAAAATTTAATATAATATACTTTTCAAAAATAGTCCTTAAGGAATCTAAATTACAGTGACCAGTGCTAACAATTGTGTGACCATGTGCTTCTCAACAATGGACCATGCTTCCAGACCTCATCTCTACTAGATCTTTCTTCTTGCTCCAGATGCCATAGTGTTAAGACCTAGAATCTGTGAAGGACACAGTTCCTATTTTAAATTTCCCAGTATGGCCTAAGTTTTGCATCGCTTAGTGCTCATTTTATTAGGGACTTACTGCTCAATTAATACCATCTTTAAATTCACTCCTTTTTATTTGATTTTCCCCAAAAACTGGTATTTGAGCGAAGAACATTTGTAAGCAGATTGGTAAACTCCTTCCATTGTATTCTATTTAGGGACTGGAAAGAATACAGACATTTAAATAGAACAAGCCTAATGTTCCGAAAGTTAAAGTAACCTCAAGAGAGTATTTTTTTTATATTGAACTATCTTTCCAAATTTAATTTTGAGTATTTTAACCATTCATAAAGTCAGTGAAACCATTGGACTCTCCTTTTGGACAACAACCAAAATTTCCATTGTTGTAACTTTTCAACACATCAGCTTAATTGGACTTAATATTCTTTCAAATATCATCCAAACGTTATTCAAGTCAGCACGATACTTCCCCCCTGAGAAAAAGAGCCCTCATTTGTAAAGAAACCCCATTTAGAACCCAAAATATGAACATTTAGTTTTAGGCCTACAAGTATGTTTGTCATTTATCTTCTAGGCTAGGCCACACATTGTAACTGTTTCCCCTGAGTTGTATATTATTGTAAATCCCTTTAATTGAGAACCTTTTTGAAACATAATTGTACTAATAGATAAATAAATATTGTATTGTTCCTCTGTAACTTTGTATTTTATTCAAATAGTTAAAGAAATCTTAGAAATTATACACCTACCTTTTGTTGACATCCAGAGTAAATACAAAACACATTCTACTCACTACAATAAAGTAAAGGAGACCACAAGTACAAGTATATTTATTATCAAGTCAAAGAAGATCATTTGTGAGCTATATTTAAATAGCCTAGGGAATTTTGTAAGTAATAACACTGATTTTTGTAAAGAGAAGCTAGGCTTAGCACATGGCAGCCATTGCCCTCAGATCCCGATAGCGTCACCTTTTATATCCACTTCCCCTGAGCACATCCGAGCAAACAATTAGTTAAAAGTTATCAATTTAGAATTATAATTAAGTAAGAACACTTAGAAAAACAATAAGAATTTGGCGACCCAACGTACTGGCTTGAATAACAGTTGATAAACATTGCAATCCTCAACTAGAGTAAGCCTAGAATAAGACCATATTTAATATTAAGTTCCCGTAATTGTTTCCCTCCCCACCAATAATAACAGTGTATAAAGGTACCGCATATTTAACTATCTCGCATATTATAATAAAAACGAACACACGATGGCCGAAAACAAGTACAATCTACGGAAAACACGAAACTACCCCGCAGCAGACGCCGATTCGAGTGACGATGAAACCAGCAGCCGCCATGTTGCGCAGAACGAAGACGAAACTGTCAAGACCAAAGACCGCCAAACCTACACAGACCCCATCAGCCAATCAGAGAACGTCGATTTCGTAACCTCTACGCGAGATTTCTCTCTCAGCCTGCCCTTAGACGCTAACTCTGCTTTCTCAACACCAGAACGAAATATCGCCAGCCGACCGACCCGAACGCTGACGGACACACCCGAAGGCTCCCGAACTGGATTCATTGATCAGAATGAACGAGGACGTATCGCTAGCTCATTGAACAAGTCGACGCTGATTCATTCTTCGCGCCCGCTGACTGATACACTCACGGACGACGCAACTAGCAGATTAAATGTTACAAACCCGACTACACCGACACCTGCAATCGATATGAATTTGCTTGTCGCCCTTATGACTAATTTGGGAAACAAAATTGAGCAAACTAGTCTCGATTTAAATAGCAAGTTCGAACAGACCAGCGCCAAAATCGAACTAAATAATGCCGAATTAAAATCCGAAATCCAGACAATCCATGCAGACTTCCATCAACAAATTCATCAGACAAAAGCCGAATTAACCAAAATCATTAACGAAAATACCAATGAAACTCAACAGGAAATCCAAGCCTGTCGAAATGCTTTCGAATCGCAGATACAAGAAACCAGAGAAAACCAAATCGAAATTCGATCAGAAATTAATGCCATCAAAATGACCCAAAATGCCCAATCTGAAGAAACTGCCAAATTAACTGACAAATTAATACTTAGAATTGAAAATTCCCAAACTCAAATGAGGCAATTCGTGCTGGACAGTATCTCACAACAACAAATCGCCGCCGAATTTGAAAATAAACAATATCAAGAAAACATTATATCTACTGTCAAAACTCATCTAGAAGAGCACAAGCAAAATTTTGATCTAAAAATAGAAGAATTAACTGTTAAAACCCAATTGGATAATGAACGGAATTCAAAAGCAAACCTAACGGCACTGAAAAATGAAGATATCCCCAAAATTACACTGCAAACAAAACTAATTGAGGCACAACAAATTGAAATCCAAACCTTGAATCAAAATTTAAACAAATGTGAAAATGAAGTAACCAATCTGAAGCAAGCAAATCAATTAAACGGAATGGCCGGACAAATCAAAGTAATATGCAGTGGAAGCGAAGCCAATGATCGTCTAATGCCGAATTTTAATGGACGGAGCGGCAATCCAAATGAATATTTATATAAATTGAGAAGGTATTACGAACGAGGAATCGAAAGGAATCAATGTTGCGACTCAACTGAGTACCTGAAAGACCTGCTTGAGACATCTTATTTGGACCATATCACATATCTGCATTAAAAAGATACATAGAACCGATAATAGAAGAGGATAACGTAAATAGTGAAGAATGCCCTGACAACATAAACTCTTAAAATAGTGTAAATAGTCCATCATCATCATCATCCATCAAGTATAATAATTTTAAATGAGGAGATCGTCATGAACCTTAACCGCGAGTGCGTACCCCTTCCCATATTCCCCAAGTGAACAGTGTGATTATTCCCCAAAACAGTGTTGAATAACAATTTATTTATAAATGCGATGATTATAAACAGTGAATTTTGCCCTTGTAACAAACAATGTATAAACCAAAGTGTTTTTATGCGAGTGAAGAATTTCATCCCCATGCTAACAAACAATTGTTATATTAAATATGCCATTAATCCCAATTTCCCCTGTGCGGTCATGAACTATCTTAATCCCTCATCCCACATTTCCCCATTTATGTATTGTTCCTATGTTTATGTAAATTTAGAATAAAAAGTGTACTATCACCAACCAACATCAATCATTTAATGTACCTCATAACTAGCTGTAAATATATTTCATACTAAATAATTCATGTATTCCATTTCATACTTGATCGAAATCTGTCTTTAATTTCATATCATACAGATTTCTGAGGAGATAATTATAGTATTACATGTCCATTCATTCATCATTTAGTAATAATTTTCTTGTTATGTGTTATTTTATATCTAAGTTTCCCTATAAATGTACTAATTAATTAATTTCCCCTAAATGTGTTATTTGTGTTAATTGTCCTATGTCCATGCCTAATAATAATCATCATTATCACCACTCCTCAGAAAGTTATTCTCCTCTATGTATTTAATGTTTATTTATCTATGCAATTGTATAATAATATGTATTTCATTAATTAATCACCCATAATTATTCATAGCCTATCCCCATATAATAGCCTACTCACTTAATTTAATATATTTGTTAATAATAATATTTTAGATATAAGTTATGTGAGAGGATTGCAATAAAATTAAAATTTAATATTCCAAATTATATTTCAAAAATAGTCCTTAAGGAATCTAAATTACAGTGACCAGTGCTAACAATTGTGTGACCATGTGCTTCTCAACAATGGACCATGCTTCCAGACCTCATCTCTACTAGATCTTTCTTCTTGCTCCAGATGCCATAGTGTTAAGACCTAGAATCTGTGAAGGACACAGTTCCTATTTTAAATTTCCCAGTATGGCCTAAGTTTTGCATCGCTTAGTGCTCATTTTATTAGGGACTTACTGCTCAATTAATACCATCTTTAAATTCACTCCTTTTTATTTGATTTTCCCCAAAAACTGGTATTTGAGCGAAGAACATTTGTAAGCAGATTGGTAAACTCCTTCCATTGTATTCTATTTAGGGACTGGAAAGAATACAGACATTTAAATAGAACAAGCCTAATGTTCCGAAAGTTAAAGTAACCTCAAGAGAGTATTTTTTTTATATTGAACTATCTTTCCAAATTTAATTTTGAGTATTTTAACCATTCATAAAGTCAGTGAAACCATTGGACTCTCCTTTTGGACAACAACCAAAATTTCCATTGTTGTAACTTTTCAACACATCAGCTTAATTGGACTTAATATTCTTTCAAATATCATCCAAACGTTATTCAAGTCAGCACGATACTTCCCCCCTGAGAAAAAGAGCCCTCATTTGTAAAGAAACCCCATTTAGAACCCAAAATATGAACATTTAGTTTTAGGCCTACAAGTATGTTTGTCATTTATCTTCTAGGCTAGGCCACACATTGTAACTGTTTCCCCTGAGTTGTATATTATTGTAAATCCCTTTAATTGAGAACCTTTTTGAAACATAATTGTACTAATAGATAAATAAATATTGTATTGTTCCTCTGTAACTTTGTATTTTATTCAAATAGTTAAAGAAATCTTAGAAATTATACACCTACCTTTTGTTGACATCCAGAGTAAATACAAAACACATTCTACTCACTACAATAAAGTAAAGGAGACCACAAGTACAAGTATATTTATTATCAAGTCAAAGAAGATCATTTGTGAGCTATATTTAAATAGCCTAGGGAATTTTGTAAGTAATAACACTGATTTTTGTAAAGAGAAGCTAGGCTTAGCACATGGCAGCCATTGCCCTCAGATCCCGATAGCGTCACCTTTTATATCCACTTCCCCTGAGCACATCCGAGCAAACAATTAGTTAAAAGTTATCAATTTAGAATTATAATTAAGTAAGAACACTTAGAAAAACAATAAGAACTTAAAATGTTATATATCAGTTATTTATGAATGTATATGGATGAAACTTGGTATGTGACTTAGATGAGTTCTAATGATATTTGCATAAAAACCCATTATTTTTTGTTCCTTGTTGCAGCAAACCTGCGTACTCATCCCCAATGTTATTCTTATGGAGAATAATTAATATTTTTAATATCGCTTGTTTGTGAATATATTTCTTATGAATTCCGTTAAGTGTTAATGTGTTATGTTATATATACATTGGAAATTCGCTGAGTATGCAGGTTTGCTGTGACGGGGGTATTTATTTTATTTTATTGTTTGTGTATTTTATTTAGTAAATTAGCTGATTATATCATTATAAAACATGTGACCCAAGCCTACGAGACTCCCGTGGGGTGAACGGGAGACCTGCTAGTACAGATTATCTTCATTTAACTGCCTAAAAAAATCTATTTACAGTACCTTCATTTGGTTTACTCTACGAAATTTTATTCGTTATACTAAAAAGAAAATGATAAAATAACAACACCCCCCATACGACCCAAACAGAAAATGTGGTTTTGGTTTAGTGTTTGATTTCAGAGAATCAGAGAAGAAAGGAAAACAACGGAAATTAACACGTAATTCTTATGGATAATGTCTGCAGTTTAGTGCTGGGGAGAGAAAAAAATAATGTTATCACTATAATAGGAGCGTAATCTTGAGGAAATAGATAACTTTTGTTGTGATCTAGGAAAAGCGTAGGGGGTGCGATGCTTTAATCTGCCAAGGTCTAGATTTTGTACTCAGATATACTTGAATTATGAAACTGCCGTAATAATAATAAAAATAATGATAAGGTCTATTAGCGAATTTCCCCTATAGGGAAGAAGCTATTACCGTAGGTCTCATGGTAAGACTTAAGCCCGAGACAATGATAACTTTTTGTTTTGAGGTCCCCAGATGCCAAAAACACTATTCGTTCACATTTATATATATGTATATATATATATATATATATATATATATATGTGTGTCCGTTAACACGATAACTTGAGTAAAAAACGTCCGATTTTTATGAAATTTGGCTCAAATGTGTAAAATGACATTCATGACTTTAAGTTCGAAAACCAGAAAAATCGGACCATGGGAAGGGGGGTTTATGGGGGTTTTAAATTTTCCAAAAATCAGTTTTTTGCATTTTTCACCCTAAAATTTGTAAAAAACTTAATTTTGGTTTTGACCATGTTATATAGCTTAAAAAAACAAATAATTTAGTATTTTGAATTATTAACCTAGGTTAAGTGGTTGCGGAGAAAATCCAAAAAAACCTGCTCATAAAATCTCCCATGTTAATCTTATGGGAAAAAGGTTTTTGGCTTTTCCTCAGTTTATTTTAATGTAAACTTCACATTTGCTTTTACCAATCTGTTCAGTTCCACAAAACAATTTTGGTGTTTAAATTGTGATTCTACGCCCAACCGTTGTAGAGATATTCAAAGTGCTAAACACAGTACGTTGTCCAATGTTATCCTTATGGAGAATAAATAAAATTTGATATCTCGATTATTTATGAATGTATGTTGATGAAACTTGGTATGTGGCTTCAAGTAGTACTGGTATATTGATATTTGCACAAAAAAATTGATTTTTTGTTGATTATTCCTGTAGCAGCAAACCTGCGTACTCAGCCCCCATGTTATTCTTATGGAGAATAAGTAAAATGTACTGACCCCCTTAATTATGAACATAAATTAATAAAACTTGGTATGTAGCTTCAATTGGTTGAGTTATATTGATAATTATATAAAAACCCATTTTTCTGTTCCTCGTTGCAGCAAACCTGCTTTCTCAGCCCCCATGTTATTCTTATGGAGAATAACTAGAATGTCATATATCGCTTATTTATGATTGAATATCGATGAAACTTAGTATGTGGCTTCGCCTAGTTAAATTCTATTTATATTTGCATAAAAACCAATTGTTTCTGTTCTTTGTTTCAGCAAACCTACATACTCATTACCAATGTTATTCTTATAGAGAATAATTAAAATCGCTTATATGCGAATATATTTTTATGAAACTTGTTTTGCGGCTTTATGTGGAATTCAGACAAATATTATGCATTGGAAATTCGCTGAGTGCGCAGGTTTGCTGCGACGGGGGTATTTGTTTTTCTTTTTGAACAGTTTTCCCCTTTAGAAGTTTCGCAATATTACCTAAAACTATTTGCAGTATCAAAAACAAAATGTTGTACAACCAACAAATTTTAAAACACTATTTTTGTAATTATCATTACATTTATTTCTTTTAGGCTTTTTAAAATCCTCCTAGTCAGCTGTATCCCGCAAATAATTTTGGTGTCTTCTAAAAAAAAACTTTAAATTATATTATTTATAATTTAGTTAATTCGTTAGACCGCTAGGGGATTTAGATTATTTTGTTCAATATTTGAGTTAAAATATTATTTTATTTTTAACAATGGTTATTCTAAAAACCAAAATTTGTTTTTAATTTTTGTAAACGCAAAATTGAAAATAAAAAGGTATGAAAAAATAATATCAGAATGCAAACAAGGCTCGCGATGTTCCCGTGAAGGTTTTGCGCATCACTCGTATTGTCCGTTCTTCTCCGGGGAGTTTTATTGATATTCATTCCCGCTGTGTTTCCATGCACAATAAATCCAGAGACAATGAGCTTTAACGTAGGGTAATTTTCATCCCTAAAGACTAATTAGACAACACAGTTCCATTAACATGTCAAGGAAATAAAAATTGAATTAGATCTATAAATAAAATAGTATATAGAGATATCTGCCTTCGGTGGTTTCAATTGTACATTTGTTTATGAATTTAGTCTAGATTTACATACAATGAATGCTAGAAACCCTGCAGGAAATATTTTAGATTTCTTTTATAAGTTAATTCAGGACCAGAGAGAAAATGTTTTACTTTCGAAATTATAGTTCGAGCGGATGGAATCAAACTTTTACAAACAATACAAACTTGTTCTGCATATCAAGTTAATACCTTATCTTACTAATATTATAAATTTGAAAGTTTGGATGTATGTATGGATGGATGTTTAGACTTCCACTACGCAAAAACTACTGGACCGATTAAGCTAAAATTTTGTATGGACATACCTTACATATTCACATTAACATATATATGCACCTGAGAATGTCTACATCCAACAATAGCTCTCCCCACGAGCCCTTTCCAATGGAAATGTTGTAGGAGGATATCGTTGATAAAACTATGATGTTTGACATTTACTGCAAAGGAAGTTATATGGTATAATATAAACGAGATTGCACGCAGCACGCTGACGTGAGGGAAGTGAATTTCCGCATTAAAACCTTAAAAAGATCAAATAAAGGGTTTAAACCAACACTGGTTACATTTTTTTGAAAATTAAAAAAAATTTTGGTGTTTTGATGCTCCTGGTTATATTTAAATAAGTGAATTTACTATTAGTGAATAGGATGCCAATGTTGTACGTTATAAAATTATAAGGAGGTCTTGTCGGTATAACAAGTTGGTATAGGGGTATGGGGGGGGGGGGGGTGATAAAACGATATTAAGATATGAAAAACAGCCTTTTCCAGTGTAAAATACCCATAAGACAACGTACTGTATTTTGACAATTAACATTTTCTTTGATAACTCGGTAAGTACTTGTGCTAGAATGATGAGGGTGGGCTTAACATTTTTGGGTTTTTACTTACAATAAGTTAATGTGCAATAACTGTACATTTGGGGCTTTTCTGACCCTTTTTAGGCGCAAAAACTCAAAATTTGAAAAACTAAAATCCCAAAAAAGGGGGTTAGAGTTTTCCGATTGTTTTACCCAACGAACTTGTACAAATGATTATAAAAAGGAATGTCTCTACCAAATTTGAAGTAAATCGGACAAAAATTGCGAGCGCTAGAGTGCGAATACATATATAAGTTTTTAGAGACCCCTCAAAACGTGTTCAGGGGGTCTCGTTAGGAACTTCTATGGTGGTCCCGGGCTTAAGTCTCACCGTGCGGGTCATGCTAATAGTTCACTTTTCCATAGGAAATTCACTAATAAAGATTTGATAGTGCTGATGGTCAGGTAATACGGAAGATTCGCGAGCCACTCAAGATGTATGTCTTATCCTGTACTCTAATATGAGTAAGGTTTGCTTGCTTGCTTGCTTGATTGCGACACTGATCTCAAAAACGGCTCCTACGATTTCCTTCAGATGTTCGAAATAACTAATTTCTGGGATAAAAATAAGTTCTAGACAGGCCTCATCCCCAGGAAAAATCAAATAATGTAAAAAAAACTAAAAAGAAAAGTTAAAAAATTAACATTGGGCTTATGGAGTTTCAAATCAAAACAAAATAATTGTAACAGCTGTTCATAATCAACCAAGGAACTGTCAAAATAATACTCATGTTGTTTATCATTATTAACATGTGGTTTCCTGAGAGCAGAGATTAAAATATTTGAGTGAAGATTACATATGTAGAGTAGTAAAATAAATAAAAGAGACATTGAGCTATAAATAACAACTGGAGTGACCTTAAAAATTTAGAAAAAAGGCAAGTGAGTTATACAAATCTGATTATCATTAGGGGGAAGTGGTGAAATATTACTCCAAGTCATCTAAACAAACTGACTGGTCTTCCCCGAGCAAAGCTCGGCCCCCAGGTACTTATGCTTATCCAGCCAGCATTATTTTATGTAACCAAGTCGTTTGACAACAGTCGAGGAGGAGCGGGCCAAGGTTTATAGGGTTGTTATTTCTTATTTGCGAGCCAGAGATAACATTTTATGTCAGCCAAGATTCCTGCGTTTAACTGTAGGTGACGCCATTTTCCTACTTTTTATGAAACATTATATAAATACATTTTTCCCACAACCAAGTCTAAAGTACTTCTTTACGATCTAAAAACACATCGTAAAACAGTTTTTTTTTTCGCTTCGCCTTATGTTTTTGCTTGCTGACACCTAATAAACAGCTGATTAGGTTGCTTTGGACCAACCTGACTGACTCGGCGTTTATAACCTTAATCTCGTAAATTTATCCCAAATGGACGAAAGTGAATTTTTTCTGTTTGTGGTATACAAATTCAAGTTGTAGGACATATTGTGTATGCAATTCAAGTGTAAGTGTCTTTGTCGCTTTCGGAAAATTTACGCTTTAATTAATTAACTTTATTACACGGTACATTTAAACAATTTTCAAAATAGAGGTGTTTGTTTCAGCGGTGCTATAACACGATTTTTGATATATTTTATAGAACCGTGCGGTGGGTTTTACTCGGTTTGATGCTGGAAACAAACTTTGCAAACAAATTAAAGATTTGCAATTCACACCTTTTCATGCGGGCCATTAAGAGTTCTTTTAGTACTAGTATCACAGTTAAAGGAATCCATATTATATTATATTATATTATTATATTATTATTTATAATCCTTTATCTGTGCTAGTATTTATGCAAATTTCCTTATTAAAATTCAAAAATTGTTTTAACTTTTTCCTAGTCTCATATGTTTTACTATATGTCTCTCCCATTACCCTGGACTTATCTACCTCTATCAATTTTTTATTTTAAATTTTTTGTATAGCATAATTACATGTTGTAATGGTTATGGTTGACAGTTTTAAGGTTTGCAAAAAATATCACTGTACAATAGAAAATGTAAAATGGTCTCGTGATTTATATTAAATCACTAGTAGAATGTACCCGTTCTTCGCACGGGTTAGAAAGGTAAGTTAGCTTGAAACAGCTGTTCTTGCTTCTGCTCTTTAAGCTGTCAAATGGAAGTGTCCTCAGCTGTTCGCATTACAGTTTCTGAATATTTACTTTCTTCTGAAATGTAAACATTGAAACTTAGGACGTTCACGGGACGGGCGTAGCCCGAGGGTATTTTAAGGAAGTGGAAAAGCCTATGTGTTGCATTGGGTTCAAGATCTCCCTTTGTGTAAAGTTTCAGCCCAGTCGGTTCTGTAGTTTTTGCCTTTACCCGGAACATCAGACCGACAGACGGAGAGACAGACAGACAGAAACCACCTCTTCTTTATAATATTACTAGCTGACGTACCCGTTCTTCGCACAGGGGTTTTCTCTACCCGTTCTTTAGTCAATGCAATGTGCATCTTAGTTAGCTTGAAACAGCTGTTCTTGCTTCTGCTCTTTAAGCTATCAAATGGAAGTATCCACAGCTGTTCGCATTACGGTTTCTGAATGTTTACTTTATTCTGAAATGTAAACATTGAAACTTGGCACGTTCACGGGGCGTAGCCCGAGGTGATTTTAAGGAAGTGAATAGGCCTATGTGTTGCATGGGTTCACGATCTACCTATGTGTAAAGTTTCAGCCCAGTCGGTTCAGTAGTTTTTGCGTTCAGCGGGAACATCAGACAGACAGACAGAAACCACCTCTTCTTTATAATATTATAGATTACTAGCTGACGTACCCGTTCTTCGCACAGGGGTTTTCTCTACCCGTTCTTTAGTCAATGCAATTTGCATCTTAGTTAGCTTGAAACAGCTGTTCTTGCTTCTGCTCTTTAAGCTATCAAATGGAAGTATCCACAGCTGTTCGCATTACGGTTTCTGAATGTTTACTTTATTCTGAAATGTAAACATTGAAACTTGGCACGTTCACGGGGCGTAGCCCGAGGTGATTTTAAGGAAGTGAATAGGCCTGTGTTGCATGGGTTCAAGATCTACCTATGTGTAAAGTTTCAGCCCAGTCGGTTCAGTAGTTTTTGCGTTCAGCGGGAACATCAGACAGACAGACAGAAACCACCTCTTCTTTATAATATTATAGATAGATAAATACATACTTCAGTAATTCTACAATATTAGAAGGGGCCATGGCCCCTAAACTTGCTACAATACTCTGCCTTATTTGAGTGTTTACTGTCAGTTCGTAAACAAAGTAAACACTTGATCACATGTTTTAATGTAAACAAAGCATTCGTTTTAGCGAATTTCCCCTATAGGGAAGAAGCTATTACCGTAGTCGGCATGGTAAGACCTAGGCCCGGGACCATGATAACTTTTCGTTTTGAGGTCCCCAGACCCCAAAAACACCATTCGTTCGAAACTGTATATATATATATATATATATCTATATATATATATATATATATATATATATATATATATATATATGTGTCCGTGAGCACGATAACTCTCGTAAAAATTATCTGATTTTGATGAAATTTGGTATAAACGTGTAAAGCAACATTTATGACTTTAAGTTCGAAAACCAGCCCGATCGCTCTATCCGAAGGGGTATTTTGGGGGGGTTTTGTACCCCAAAAATGGGTTTTTCGAATTTTTTACATATAATTTTGGAAATAGTCAAATTTTATTTTTCTCCATTTGATTCAGCTTAAAAAAACAAACAATTTGGTATTTTGATCATTTCTCTACGTCAATTGGTTACCGAGATATTTAAAGTGCTAAACACAGTACGTTGTCTAATGTTATTCTTATGGAGGAAAATAAAAATTTTATATCTCGCTTATTTATGAACGTATACTGACGAAACTTGGTATACGGCTTCATCTAGTTGTGGACCATTGATATTTGCTCAAAAAAACAATTTTTTACCCAAGGCTCCCGTAGCAGCAAACCTGCATACTCAGCCCCATGTTATTCTTATGGAGAATAAGTAACGTGTTATCTGCCTTCATTATGAAAATAAATTAATTAAATTTGGTATGTGGCTTTACCTACATGAGTTATATTGATATTTGTATAAAACCCAATTTGTTGTCTTCCTTGCTTCAGCAAACCTGCATACTCAGCCGCCATGTTATTCTTATGGTGAATAATTAAAATGTCATAAATCGTTTATTTATGAATGTATACTGATGAAACTTGGTATGTGCCTTTATGTGGTATTAAGATACATATATATGCATTGGAAATTCGCTGAGTATGCAGGTTTGCTGCTACGGGGGTATTTAAATCCCCATGCTTTTCTTATTGGGGATGTTTTTCAGTATTTCTCGTTTGGTGGTAACTTTTTGGAAATACTGCTATTTTTCTAGAATCCCTGGGATCAAGACCTTTAATTTGAGCCGTCTCCAATCGTCCTGCAATTTTCCAAACTTTCACAATTTTGACTTAAAAATTTCGCTTACAGAATTGTATAAAAAGATGTTGAATAATATGGATCGTAATATTACTAGTAGTAACAACAATAATAATATTCTGCTTTTGTTTATGAAGGTATAATGCACCAGGAAAAATTGTAATATAAATTCCTAATGAGGTCACTTTGTAATGTAATTAGTAGCTAATCAAACTGATTGTACATTATTAATTTGGTTATTATTGCTACCTGACAAACATCCCAAATCTGATAGCTTCAGTGATGCTGACAAGGGACTGTGACAACAAACTGGATAATAGGGAAACATTAATTGACCGACGTGCGGTGAGTGTAGAATGGCTTTCGGCGATGGACTGTGCCGAACAGTATTGTTAGTGAATTTCCTATGGAAAGTGAACTATTAGCATGACCCGCACGGTGAAACTTAAGCCCGGGACCACCATAGAAGTTCCTAACGTGACCCCCTGAACACGTTTTGGGGGGTCGTTCAAAATTTTATATATATATATGTGTGTGTGTGTGTGTGTGTGTGTGTGTGTGTGTGTGTGTGTGTGTATGCACTCTAGCGGTCACATTTTTGGTCCGATTTACTTCAAATTTGGTAGGGACGTTCCTTTCTATAATCTGTTGTACAAGTTCGTTGGGCAAAACAATCGGAAACCTCTAAACCCCTTTTTTGGGGATTAATCTTTCAAATTTCAAGTTTTGGACCCAAAAAGGGTCAGAAAAGCCCCGGATGTGAAATTAACGCATGTTAAAAGATGGAAATTCGTGTGACGAAACTTTTAAGCCCTCTCTCGTTATTCTGGCATAAATATTTACTGAGTTATTAAAGAAAATGTGTATCGACCAAACACAGTACGTTG
This sequence comes from Allygus modestus, assembly GCA_963675035.1. NCBI lineage: Eukaryota > Metazoa > Arthropoda > Insecta > Hemiptera > Cicadellidae > Allygus > Allygus modestus. The sequence continues at coordinate 104,599,561 of OY776114.1, forward strand.
TCTTATGGGGGTTTTACATTAGAAAAACCTATTATTCATTTGTTGGTGTACTTTTATCATCCCCAACAACCTCACGCCTACTTTAAAGCCTGACTGGACCTTCTCCTAGCCTTATAATGCGCAAAATTGTATTCCCACCATTGCAGGTAAATAGAACCAGGAGCATCAGAACAGCCAACAAATCAATATTTTCAGATTTGAATAAAAATTGGAATAAATGTATGTTTTTAACTGATTTTGAGTTTTTATAGTTTTTTATGTAGAAATTCATTTCCCTCACGCCAGCGTGCTGCGTGCGAACTCGTTTATTCTTTAAACTTTAATAGTATGATTTTTACATTTTTTTGACAGTAGAGCAGTCATATGCTGTCAAACTTTTAGACAAAGTTTATCAAACCGCTAGACAATTATGAAATGTAGTTTTTTTTTAAGAGAGGATGCCAGCATCTTTTTGTCTTACTTTGCCCGGCCACATACATCTGTGCGTGGAACGTATCCAGCAAAGCAAGGGTGAGCCGTTACAGTACGAGTTGATAAGTACTGATCACATTGACATGTCAGGGCTGGGATTCGAACCCACGACAGGGCCGCTGTCGTGGTTCCGGAGTCCGTCGCCTTGACCACCACGCCAACGACTCACAGTCGCAAAGTTTAAATGGCAACATTATCAACTTACATTGAGACAGATTAAAGGGGTTTATAAATATTTAAACTCAGACGTGATTGGGTTTACGCCAAAATTTAATTAGGGTATTTCCTATAGCTTTGCATGTAAATGAAGTAAAATCTGTTAGATTTATTTATGGTGGCAGGCCTGACACACACATGTTAAGATAGTTTTAATTTTTAAGACAATTTATTTCTGTGTGACATGTTTGTGGGTGAGGTGTGTTCCATTGTTGGATATAATATTGGGCTTCACGGCTTCACTCACTGTGAGTAGTGGTTAGGCGTTCAGCCCGCGAGTCGGGTAATTCCTGAAGAAGCGGGACGTTATATCGGTCCCGCGAAACGTCGGATTATCTTCTGAAACTATTGTTTTTAAATGTATTCGTGTTTGTAATGTGTCCGTGTTTTGTGTAAGTTTTGACGAGTTCCAGAACAATTAAAAATAAAGAGAGTGAAGCCCAATATTAGGTGTAAGAAAATTTTATTGAGAGCAGTTATTAATTATATTTATTTGACTCGGAACATTCCATCGGTATTGGGCTTCTCCGTTATACACAATCACTCAAAAGAAAGCAATTATAGTATTTACTTGAAAACCAATTACTCTTCCATTTATCAAATTATCGCTATCAACTCCAATAACACCGATGAGTCGGCTGGTGAGAATCATCACTATCACTGAAGGTTTCCGTTCCCGCAATATTGTCGGCCGGCGCAACAGTGAAGTGTGTACAGCGGTTATAATATGAGAGGAAGTGAGCACAGCAGACTCCCATGCACTGTTGTTCACGGTCCTTGGTGTTGACAAGTTGATTTGGGAATTACAGTGCTCTGTAGGTCTTCCTCCGCCGTTCCTGTTCCTGAGTCGCTCGACAAGTTGCACTTGAGACAGTCGCATGTTAGGCGCGAGTGGCAATATTATACGGTGTGATGGCAAGTTGTAGTCGGGAGTGGCAGTAAGTTTAGTTTGACTGGATACTTGTGCATCCCGGGTGTTATCCCTGCTCTCTAGGGGTAAGTGACTCGACACTCGACCTCGGCAGTCCTGGACAACTTAGAGTCGTCTTGTTCCCAGCTTTAGATCAGGCTTTAGATCTATCCATGTCCGAATATTCGCACAGTAAACATATAACCATAAGATTCTAAGGTGAGATACTTATTTATTAATACGTAGTAATACTAGTGCAGTTTTTGTTTGCTAATCAAATTATTAAATTGATTATTTACAATCGTAACAAGAGTTAAAAGGAGAATATATTAATTTGTATTTAATTAAAAATTATATGAAAGAGGTTTTTAAACTCTGATTCCTGTACAAATGTCTAGTTCACAAACATAGATCTCCTTAAACTCGATGATGGATGTAACCTTGATGTGCAAAGGATGCATGAGGTTCAAAGGATCACTATTTCATCTGACACTAAGAAAGGTATTTCCTACTGTCGGGGGAAAATGAATATTGAGTTCCTATTCCTTTGGAGATAGTGTAATTTCCATTTATCTTGTATCTGTTTATTATTTTAACGATAATTGGTATACTGGTTAAGGTAACCACAATTGATTGGTATAATTTCAGTCAGTGATAAGAAAATAAATATAACGCCATACAAATCCTCAAGTTATAAGTAGGGAGAATCCCCTCTTTGAAAACCATACCTCAACGTGTGATATAATATACGTATAAATTAATAAATATATATATATATATAAATTAATTTCTCAACGTTATGTTAAGAGCTGATGAAACTTCACAAGAGAACGTTCAACCGAACTAGGGGGATCGGACTATCCGAAAAGTGTGCAAATTAAACTATATAGTCGCTTTACTCGAAAACGAAGATGAAAGAGCAATGGGTATGCTCCAACTTACGTATTTACTGTAACAGTTCTGGCCTATTTGTGAAAGAGTAACAGGTAAACAAACCGTCGGTTAAAAGTAATAATTTGGGTTTAATTAAAAGAAATGTCAGTATTCTGACAATGATTTCCTGTTGTTCTACCTCTAACATTTTTGAAATATTGGATTTATGCTTGTGACATACTAATTAAAAATAATGTTTCGTCAGTTTGAATAAACTGTTTTAGTTTATTATTCTAAAGTGTCATTAAATTGTTTTGCAGCTTTTGCAGTTTTAAAATAAAAATTACACAACAGTTTACGTAATTATTGTGACTAAATCGGACTTAACCCATAATGAATGACAGATTTCTGGACTAGAGCCAGGAGACTTTGGCAGGGGTCCATGCAATTATGGCCTCTCTGGAATCCTCAATTAAGATGATCAACATCGCCTTCCGTCTTTGTGTTCTGGTCAACTTCCTTTGTATATTTCATCGAGTTAAAATTACTTAAAAATTAAGCTAATAGGTGTTTTATAATCTTGCATAATTTTAACAAAATATATAACTTTTCTAAAGCAAGCTGTTTAAATATATCAGTTTAAAGTCTCGGTTTAAACGAAAGACTAAACTGAAGAGAATTTTGTTCTTTGCATAATTTTGGCGATATATTAAGGCTACAGGATGACATACAAAAAATTGCAACTATCTTGGTAACGCATTGCCGTAACTTAAAAGTGTCTAAGGGGTTCAAAACGTGCCTGGAAGAAAAAATAATTTTGGATATACAGTACAGTAAAAAGTAATTCCCCCGTCGCAGCAAATCTGCATACTCAGCGAATTTCCAATGAATATATAACATAACACATTAAAACACTTAACACGATTCATAAGAAATGTATTCACAAACAAGCGATATTTAAAATATTAATTATTCTCCATAAGAATAACATTTGGGATGAGTACGCAGGTTTGCTGCAACAAGGAACACAAAATAATGGGTTTTTATGCAAATATCAATAGAACTCATCTTAGTGAAGTCACATACCAAGTTTCATCCATATACATTCATAAATAAGCGATATATAACATTTTAAGTATTTTCCATAAGAATAACATGGGGACCAAGTACCTAGGTTTGCTGCTACAGGAACCATAGAAAAAAATTGTTTTTTGTGCAAACAACAATAAACCACAACCAGATCAAGCCATATACAAAATTTCGCCAGTTTATGTTCATAAATAAGCGAGATATACAATTTATCTTTTTCTCCATAAGAATAACATTAGACAACGTACTGTGTTTAGCACTTTCAATATCTCGGTAACCAATTGACGTAGAGCAATGATCAAAATACCAAATTTGTTTGTTTGTTTAAGCTGAATTTAATGGTATGAATTAAAAATTGATTTAAATTAAAATTGCATGTGAAAACCCTAAAAAACACATTTCTGGGGTACAAAACCCCCCAAAAACCCCCCTTTGGATGGTGCGATTCATCTGGTTTTCGAACTCGTTCAAATAAATGGTAATTTACACATTTGTACCAAATTTCATTAAGATCGGGCCTTTTTTACGAGAGTTATCGTGCTTACGGACACACACACACACACACACACACACACACACTCACATATATATATATACACACACACATATTATATATATATATATATATATATATATATATATATATATATATATACATATATAAAAATTTGATCGAATGGTGTTTTTGGCATCTGGGGACCTCAAAATGAAAAGTTATCATGGTCTCGGGCTTAAGTCTTATCATGAGACCTACGGTAATAGCTTCTTCCCTATAGGGGAAATTCGCTAAAAACGAGTTCGCACGCAGCACGCTGACGTGAGGTAAGTGAATTTCCACATAACAACTTTTAAAACTCAATCAGTGTAAAAACATGCATTTGTCCAATTTTTATTGAAATCTGAAAACATTGATTTTTTTGGCTGTTCTGATACCCCTGGTTTCATTTACTTGCAAAGCTGGGAATACAATTTTGCAAATTATAAGGTTTACGGGAAGGTCCAGACAGGCTTGAAAGTAGGCGTGAGGTTGCTGGGGATGATAAAAGTACTCTAACAAAGGAATAACAGGCTTTTATAGTGTAAAACCCCCGTAAGACAACGTACTGTGTTTAGTCGATACACATTTTATTTAATAACTTGGTAAATATTTATGCTAGAATGACGAGAGAGGGCTTAAAACTTTCGCCTCTCTAATTCCCATCTTTTTACATGCATTAATTTTACCATTGACTATACACTTGTACTAGACTGAAAACCTTATGGGCCATTCTGATAACAAAAGATTCGGAATTCTTCAAGTAGTTCTGACAGCACTGGATAGAAATCGCAACCATCGCAAGCAATGGCGGACGTATCTCTGACTCATGCAGCTTGGCGCGCTCAGCTCGGCCGTGGCGGGCTTTTAAAATTTCATTTTTCTAATAAAAGAACTGTCTCGCTTTCCTCGCAACTCGGAAGTTTTAATATACGATTTAAGAGTCTTCATCACCGGAAGTTGCCGGACGACATCTTGGCGTTTTGTTCCATAAGGCCAATGTTAACTTTGTGTCTCCGTTACTTCTCACCTGATTGTCATAAACAATTAATTTTGGTGTCAAATTAAAGGTGTCGTTGTCCTCTAGGGAAATATAATCGTCGAATTTTGATTTTGTTACAAATTAATGAGAACATCTACAGTGTTTCAGTTCAAAATTAAACTATTTATTATGAAACTATGATCCCCAAATTAAGTAATTCGACATTGTATTTCCCTAGAGGATGACGAAACCTTTAATTTGACGCCAAAATGAATTGTATGTGACGATCAGATGAGGAGTAATGGAGGCACAAAGTTAACATTGGCCTTATGGAACAAAACTCCAAGATGGCGTCTAGCAACTTCCAGTGATGAAGACTCTTAACAAAGGCTGCAAGGCTGTAATAACAAAGGTTGTGTGAAATCAAAATAATATTGTAATAACTGTTAAAAACTTGTGATAAAAATGGTGTCGACGTCATAACCGTCTTTCACCAGCGTCGATCAAGCGTACTATGTCTGTTCGTCTGCCTATGCGATTCCAAGTAGTTCGCGTAATGTCTACTAGGAGGAAGCGCATTCGATAGCCCCTGTTGCCGACCGCACTCAATAGATTGTGCTGTTTCTTGGTTAACCAAACTTAGCATTGCATTTACCGTCTAGAACAGGTGTATAGTCAATGATTTTACATATGGGGCTTTTATGACCATTTTTGGGCCCAAAAACTCGAAATTTGAAAGATTAATCCCCAAAAAAGGGGTTTAGAGTTGTCCGATTGTTTTGCCCAACGAACTTGTCTAACTGATTACAGAAAGGAACGTCCCTACCAAATTTGAAGTTAATCGGACCAAAAAGGCGACCGCTAGAGTGCAAACCCATATATATATATATATATATATATATATATATATATATATATATATATATATATATATATATAACATTTTGAACGACCCCCAAAACGTGTTCAGGCGATCACGTTAGGAACTTCTATGGTGGTCCCGGGCTTAAGTTTCACCGTGCGGGTCATGCTAATAGTTCACTTTCCAAAGGAAATTCACTAATAAACTAAACTAAATCAGTTCGAATAAAATTTTGCAGCATCCGTTGTATCTAGCGTATAGTTTTGTTTTAAAATAAATCTCTTTTATTCAAACCAGTTTATAAACCCATCGAAAATAGAGTTTCGTTTAGTTATTTAAAAATAGTTTTAAAAATCCTTGGGTTAGCATCCATGGTAAACATTTTTCAAAAGTGGTGGCCCTCTTCTAGAAAACACCCAAATCTTTACATTTAGTTAATCTTTGACTCTGATTACTTTGTAAATTAATCCAACTCCATCGCGTCTGCACGAGACGTCGGCGGCGATGATATTCCAGTTCTATCAACATGTCCGCGGATTGGATCGCGGCCTTTGTCATCGCCACTCTTTTAATCCGGCTTCCGGTGTCACAGCGGACCAGTTGATTTAATTTGCCTCAACTCATCGACAAGCGGCGAGCCGACAGGAATACTGATGAAGCCGGAGCTTTTTCTATCAAGTCAAAACGTTTTTGAGTAATTTTTTATTTAAACCACATGACACAGATTACACACGTTAGTGTATTGTAGGAGCCCTTAGTGAATGGTATAAGAGAGAACATTCAATTTGCCACATTATATAACGCTTTCATCTTACAGAATCACATTTAAACTGCATACCTCCGAATTGAAATGAGTTGTTTCCAGTAATTCAGTTTTCAGTTAATTCTTTGTTTGCGTTCCGGCCACGTTTATCTTATGCCGGAATGGGAAATATGTTTTTAACGTGACACTTCTTTGGGAAACAAGAATCCTTGTTTGTATATTATGTTCTTATGTGATTTAGTTTAATTTCCTGATGTTTTAATATTTTAGTAACCATACAGAAATTTCGATATAATTTAAAGTCATTTTAATTGATAAACTAAGATACTTTGAATTAATTACATTATTTATCAGTAAATAAATAAATATATTTTTTATAACATACAGAGGTAAAGCGATAAAGTGGGTTCCCACTTTACCCACATAGCCACTTAGTTGTTGGTGATCAATCGGTAACAAACGAGGGTACTTGCGCAAATGCCGTGATATTACCATCACGTTTTGCACCGCGATGCTTACTTTGGATAACCTCATTCAATAGAAACTCAGGAGGCTAGATTCCTTGGAGCTGGAGTGTTTAGAGGGTGCTCCAGAAACTGAGGAGGCAGGATTCCTTGGAGCTGGAGTTTTTAGAGGGTGCTCCAGAAACTGAGGAGGCAGGATTCCTTGGAGCTGGAGTTTTTAGAGGGTGCTCCAGAAACTGAGGAGGCAGGATTCCTTGGAGCTGGAGTTTTTAGAGGGTGCTCCAGAAACTGAGGAGGCAGGATTCCTTGGAGCTGGAGTTTTTAGAGGGTGCTCCAGAAACTGAGGAGGCAGGATTCCTTGGAGCTGGAGTGTTTAGAGGGTGCTCCAGAAACTGAGCAGGTAGAATTACTTTGAGCTGGAGTGTTTAGAGGGTGCTTCAGAAACTGAGGAAGCAGGATTCCTTGGAGCTGGAGTGTTTAGAGGTTGCTCCAGAAACTGAGGAAGTAGGATTTCTTGGAGCGGGAGTGTTTAGAGGTTGCTCCAGAAACTGAGGAAGCAGGATTTCTTGGAGCGGGAGTGTTTAGAGGTTGCTCCAGAAACTGAGGAAGCAGGATATCTTGGATCGGGAGTGTTTAAAGGTTGCTCCAGAAACTGAGGAAGCAGGATTTCTTGGAGCGGGAGTGTTTAGAGGTTGCTCCAGAAACTGAGGAAGCAGGATTTCTTGGAGCGGGAGTGTTTAGAGGGTGCTCCAGAAACTTTTCCCATTTCTACCTGCTTCCCCCATAAGGTTAACTTTCAAAGTCCGCCCTTCTTCACTGGATTATCCGATATTGCATATTTCATATTACCTTTGCTATTTTAATTGAATCGTAGGAATTTTTGGACTCGTGCGGTAACGTATTTTATACATTGTCACTGAATAAATATTATTATTTTTATTATTTCGTATCGCTTATTAAATTAATAAATAATGTCTGTTTGAGATGCCTCGTGTTTGCTGTGTGCCGGGCCGGGTAAACACAATTACAAAAGTGCGTGTAATGATGGAACTTGCGCTTATGTATTATCCTTTCCTTGATATGAACACTGGAAGGTACAATGGCTGTCGACCACAAACAGAAAATATTTCCAATCATCTAAAAACGTAGTAGTAAAACATTCTGACGACGGTTTTATTGTCAAAGAAAATTCAGTGACCCGGACAGCCGGATTAGGTTTGACAATGAAAAGGGATAATATTATTATAACTATGATATATAATGTTATACTATGATTGGTTATTCTTACTTTTATAAAACCCAACCTAACACAAAAACAACTGCATTTTTTAATTTCGAAATTTACGTTTGTTTCGAAATATAATTAAAAATATAATACAATTACTACACTACTTAAAATCAAATCAAATAATTCATTATCATTTACATTAAATAAATAATTATACTACGATTGCAATATTTTCTATAATATTATCTAAAAATGTCCCTTTTTTCCTAATTTTTACATTTGTTTAATTAAGTTACATTTAAATACCCTTTTAAATGTACAAAATTACCTTTTTCAAACTATAACAACTTAAGTCACAAACATTATCTTGAAATTCTAAAAAGAGCGTGTGTAGAATTAACTTTGTTCTGTCAAATTCCGTTTATAGGATGTTGATAACAATATTATCGTAGCCGCAAACAGGGATCCTGCGGACTTCCGCAATGCTCTTTTCCCCTATCTTAACACTGTATTTTCACACGGCAGCACTGATTTTTCCAGAGCCGGTGACTAGGAGATTGTCACAGTTCCGGCCGGCTGACGGATAAATGAGTCAGTGAGGAAATCGGAATAAGATGTTTCATTTTGGTTTGGATTCAGGAAGCGGATTACAGATGATAATAATAAATCATGGTCTGTTATCATACTTAAATATTTTAATTTTTGTTTACATGTGACAATAATGCACAAGCGGATTGCAGACGATAATTATGAATCATATTGTCATAACTTATCCCTTTTATCATATTATCTATGTTTTACTTTCTCCCCTCTCATTTATAGACATAGTGTAATACGAAAAAAGAGTCCCTGGACCAAAAATACTAAATAATTTTTGTCTGGTCAAAAGAATGTTTTTTCGTTCACAAAACCGTAGACCTTACAAGTAACGATCGAAAGGGCGCCAAAATCTGATGTGAGCGCATCATATTTTCCCCCTTTTATATGTAATAGCAATATTAAACTCGAATCATTACAACTTCAATTAAATATGAAACCCCGGTTCAATATTCTCCAATCCTCAAACATATTTTTTCTCATCTAGGAAGTACTTTAAAATAATCGAAGAGAGCGGTTTAAAACAATTAGTTGCATCATGTAACTTGATGTTTTAACATCGTAATTTTCTTTCAAAGTATTGCAAGTTTTATCTAGCACTCTCTCAATACGGTACCAATCAGAATACCCTGAAGTTGTCACAAATCGATATAGGTCAAAACAACTTCTCAATTTGGAATTGAGGGGAGCGGAGGATATGTTATCTGATATGTAAATTTAATGTTTTAAGTATAATGAAGGTGCAACATGGTGAATACACAATTTTCTTCCCCATAATGCCTTTCAACAACTTAAAATACTAATATACAAAAAATTAAAAAAATCAGCCGGGTTTATATTTTATATTTACAATTTATTTACTTTACAACTACGGATTACGCCCCCGACCCGCACCCCGCGGGGTCCGTCATAATCGCCTAGGGCCCGCCCCCCCCAAAAAAAAAGTGCCGCGCCGTACTAGAAATTGTAAACGATTAGACTATTATTCGTGATAAAAAAAACTCTGCTCACTGAAATTTTTAGATTTTTTCTCTATAAAATACAAAAAGCTTTATATATAATTCTGTAAGCGAAATTTTTAAGTAAAAATTGTGGGAATTTGGCAAATCGCTGGATGATGGGAGACGGCTCCAATTAAAAGGCTTGATCCCAGGGACTCGGGAAGAATAGCGGTATTTCTAAAAAGTTACCAGCAAACGAAAAATAACGTAAAACATCCACCATAAGAAAAGCTTGAGGATTTAAAAACGTCTGCATTTTTTTACATTAAAACATGTGATTAAGCGTGTACTTTTTTTACAAACTGACATATGTTCCTACTTGGAGCAAGGGGCTATTGCTTCTTTAAGCCACTAGCAGTATATAATTCTGAAAGCGAAATTTGTAAGTCTAAATTGTGGGAGAGTAACAAATCGCAGGATGATGGGAGACGGCTCAAATTTAAGGTCTTGATCCTAGGGACTCGGGAAAAATAGCAGTACTTCTAAACGAACAAACAAGAAGTAACGTAAAACATCCCCCATAAGAAAAGCATGGGGATTTAAAAACGTCTGCTTTGTTCAGATTAAAACAGATGAGGAAGAGTATTGGAGCGAGGGTAGGGGTTATGGCCTCTTCAAGCCACTAGTAAATCAATAATTTCGAATATTCCCTTAAGACGAATTTCAAAGTTAACCAATGATCTTACGCGAGAAACAGGTAGAAGCAGATAACTGGAGCCATATTAAGGTACAAATTATTGTACGGTGTTGTGAAATGTCAGTACACAGCTCAGAGGGTAGCTCACATCAAAACACGTGGCAGTTTCGTTTTGAAAATTTCCCAATATTAGTTGTAAGTGATGGATGGTGTGAAATGCAGGCGGTGTCAGACGCGCGAGGGTTGTGAGGGTTGATTTATAACGACGTAACGTGTCCTCTGATTGGATCAACTATACGACTCATGTTCCATTGTCAGATGTTATTTCATTGTACACGTTTCTTTCTCCTTAAACGTTTTACTATTTTTGGTAGAAAAACCGATTAACATTAGGGGTTTTAACTTGAGCGATTACAGTACTAACTACTTAGGTCCATTTACCATTGTTTTCATTGTTACAGTTTATCTAAGGTCTGTAAGGTCAATAGGTGTCGGTGTTCCTTTACTTGAACAATTTTTCTATGCCATTCAAAGCGGAATGTCCAGTTATAAAGAATTTTCCATTTGTATGGCTTTGTTTTTTTGGCCAATGAGAATCAAATATATTGAGAACATATATGCCCTCGATGTAAAATAAATTTATGCAAAGCGTCAGAATATAAATAAGTAAAGACCCGTTCACTTTTAGCTCTTTTTAGCGAATTTTTCCCTATAGGGAAGAAGCTTTTACCATAGGTCTCATGGTAAGATTTAAACTCGATACTATGATAACTTTTCATTTTGAGGTCCCCAGATGCCAAAAACACCATTCTTTCAAATTTTGATATATGTATATCAATATATATGTGTGTGAAATTTGGTACAAATGTGTAAAGTACCATTTATTTGAACGAGTTCGAAAACCAGACGAATCGCTCCATCCGAAGGGGGGTTTTGTACCCCAAACATGTTTTTTTGGGGGGGTTTCCACATGTAATTTTGATTTAAATCAAATTTTAATGTTTAATATTGCATTCAGCATAAAAAAACAGCAAATTTGGTATTTTGATCATTGCTCTACGTCAGTTGGTTACTGAGATATTGGAAGAACACAGTACGTTGTCTAATGTTATATTCTTATGGAGAAAAAGAAAAATTGTATATCTCGCTTATTTATGAACATAAACTGACGAAATTTGGTGTATGGCTTCATCTGGTTGTAGTTTATTGTTGTTTGCACAGACAAACATTTTTCTGCCTATGGTTCCCGTTGCAGCAAACCTAGATACTTGGTCCCCATGTTATTCTTATGGAAAATACTTAAAATGTTATATATCGCTTATTTATGAATGTATATAGATGAAACTTGGTATGTGACTTCACTGAGATGAGTTCTGTTGATATTTGCATAAAAAGCCATTATTTTGTGTTCCTTGTTGCAGCAAACCTGCGTACTCATCCCCAATGTTATTCTTATGGAAAATAATTAATATTTTAAATATCGCTTGTTTGTGCATATATTTCTTATGAATCCTGTTAAGTTTTTAATGTGTTATGTTATATATTCATTGGAAATTCTTTGAGTATGTAGGTTTGCTGCGATGGGGGTATCTAGTATTCTAGCATAGCCTAAAATGTTTTTAAGGTAGGCTGCAAAGTGCTTTGTCAATTAATACTTTGTCTGATGAGATCTAACATTTGAAAAGATTTTTTTTTATTTGGTAGAGTTGTTTGTGCCAACAATTTCAATGTATAATTTTACAACCCGCCAAACCTTTAAAGGCACAGCATTATCATTCTTTTATCACAGTACAAGGTTCATCAGAACTTATCAATAATGTTTTTTTTTTATTTCATATTAAATTGGTAATGCTAAATACCCTAAAAGCGGATTTTTTTTAAATTGTTTCTACAAAGCTAAAATATTCACAATGCACGACCAGACTCAACTGCCGTACCGTCTATCCTCCCGTTGTTTGGGAACAATTAATTTTACGGGTTTTCGTGTTTGTTTCTGTGTTTTTTCGTATTAAATGTCTCAATGGGTTTTTAAGAAACTGACAAGTTCGAGAAGAACTATAACTTTGACGTTCGCCTGAGGAAGATCCCATAGTGCCATAGTTGATTGAAACCGGTCGCCTTTCGAGGGAAATAGGATCACTTGACGATAAGGTCATTTAAACCATTACATATTGATCAGTGATTTGGAGGCTTAACTCATACAACAAATTATGTTAATTTATCAAGTTCAGCAGTTGGCTTGAATAAATAAAACTCACAACACAAGAAAACAAAAGTAATAAATTGTAATCCTTGTAATAGCTTGTTATGAACCTGATAGGAAAACCTTGTGAGGAAAACGTGGGAAAAAGTAATTGAAATGTCCAACGATCGATTCAGCTTCACTTATTCAGATCGGTACTGTTCAACATTGCAGTTCTGTTGAGACAACCGTTGAATGCGCGCTGACTGCCAGCTCCCTCGAGAGTGGATACGTTTTCCGAAAGAAACATTATATTTTACGATTTCTTTGTGAAACATAGTTCAGTTTATTTATGTCGTTTTAAGATAAAAAAGCTCATTTTAACATTTTGTTCGCTATTTATATAGTTTAAACATGTTTTTTATATGTTCGCTTTTTCAATCACAAATTTTTTTAAACCTGATATCCCTTGAGATTAAACTACTCAGCAGTCGCAGCAACACGTCACTGGAGGGTTTATCCGGTATTCGCCACAAGCCGTGTTGGTGGAATTAGTTATACAAATCTGATTATCAGTAGGGGAAGTGGTGAAATATTACTCCAAGTCATCTAAACAAGAAGCAAAGCTCGGCCCCCATTTACTGTAATATTATAAACCGTATAAAACCCAAATGCAAACTATTAACTTTTTAAATTTATTGCTGTATTAACGCGATACTATTTTAGTACCGGGGGCCGAGCTTTGCGCGGGGAGGGTCATTCAGTTTGATTAGATGACTCGGAGTCTTTTTTAACCACGTCACCTCACGGACGAGCATTGCTTAGCTCATTTGCCTGTTTTATTCACGTTTAAGGTCACTCAAGTTGTTATAGGTCATTGTCGCTTCAGGATTTATTTATATTATTTATGCACATTAGATTAATTTTGTAATATTATCATGTAATCAATGGATTTAGACACTTTTTAAGGAAACCACACGTTAATACATGACGTTATTTTGACAGTTTATTGATTGATTTTAAACAGCAGTTTTGATTCTTTTGTTTTGATTTGAAACTCCACAAGCCCAAAGTTAATTGTTTTAACTTTCCAAATTCGTTTTTTTACATAACTAGATTTTTCCTGGGGATAAGACCTGTCCAGAACTTATCTCTAACCCAGATAATAGTTAATTGCAACTTTTGAAGGAAATCGTTGGAGCCGTTTTTGAGATAAGCGTTGCAAACAAGCAAGCATACCCTAGTCACATTGGAGGAAAGGATATTTTAGGATCCGCGGTAGAATTGTTTTGGTCCTAAAAAATAGAAAATATATACGGTACGGTAATAAAAATATTGGTTTTTAAGTGAAGAAAATTAAATTATGCCTTTTAAAGTTACACTTAAAACACTTTAACATATTTTACTACAACATGTATATCAATAGCGATACGACGCTTATTTCGCTATCACGTGTTAAAGCACGAACGTTAACGTTAACAGTTTTTCTTATTAAAACCATAAGTGTTATCTAATCTTATTATCTTACTAGTTTATTGCTGTAAACGTGTTAGTTATCTCTTCTCCCTCAGAAGTCTCTTTATGCTGGAGTGTATTAATAACCAGGTTTCTGGAGCGGGACTGGAGAGTAAGTTGTTGGGTTTGATTAAAGGGAATTATAAATGAGGCGAGGCTTGAGGCGGGCTCAAAGGCGAGTGAGACAGGTGTTGCCGTAGCCGCTACCTTATACCCCCCGTCCACTGCGGTAGTGGCGTGGTCGTGTAGGGTTAGTGATTAGTAAATCAGTATTCTAGTGACTGCTGTAGTCAGTATTGGTCGCCTGCAAAAATATTTGATGCCCGAAAATTGAAGGATGTGTATCATTGTGTCCAAGGATCATTCTGTCCAAAAGTAAAATTTCTGTTCATTGTGTCCAAAAAGAGTAATATCTTCTGTGCATTGTGTCCAAAACAAAATTATTATTATAAAATATGCTATTCATTGTGTCCAAAAGATGCTTGGTCATTGTGTCGAAAAGTAAAGAAAAACAGAAAACGTAGTTTAATATAATTTGGACAGAATGAACAGTTGAAGTATTTTACTTGGTTAAATATTACCTGTGCATTGTGTCCAACAATTGTGAAAATTGTGTCCAATTTACTTAACCTAATTATGTTTTCTGTTTTGACTTTATTTTTGGACGCAATGACCAAGCTTCCCTTTTGGAAAGAATGAACTGTATTTCCCTAGAGGACGACGAAAACTTTAATTTGACACCAAAATGAATTGTATGTGATGATCAGGTGAGGAGTAACGGATGCACAAAGTTAACATTGGCCTTGTGGAACAAAACTCCAAGATGGCGTCTGGCAACTTCCGGTGATGACTCTTGAGCACATCACTAGTTTGGTTATATGGAGTTGACGAAAGAAATTAAATAATTCTAAATATGCATAACTTTCCACCGCCCAGAGAATTATGGGAAGGTCAGTTATAAAGTTGTGGACTCGTTCGTTTATAGATTTAGAAAAAACTTAAATTTTTCAAAAATAAAAATTAAGATTGTAGATCGCCCCAAAAAACCTTGTAGAGGACTAATAAAACCTTTAACAAAATCCGGCATCGATCCGTTTCACTTATCCACAACAAATTAAAGTAAAATATTATGTCTTTCTGTTTCTACTTTATCAATTCCCGTGATAAGTTGCGCAACCTATATAGTTCGCAATTTTCATGATTTTCTTAATGATTTCGTCAGTAATTCAGTACGATTTAATCCCACAACCATTTCGCGTTCTTTAATATTATTTGCGCGATTGCACCTGTAGAGAACGAAAAGCCGAGACTTTATCTTAAAAAAGTGCAAATTGTAAAGCGTAGTTGATTCAGTCGTATCACTATAAAGCAATGTAATTTAAACAACTGCAATATTACTAAAAACACTGTAAACAAAATACTATGAAGAAAATAAAAATTAATAAACTTATGGAATTAGAGCCCAGATTAACGACTCTTTTGGCCATTGAAAATGTAAGGTTCGTTTCTGTTACAAAGTTATTTTTCTTGTTAAGACCGAATGCAAGTAGTCGACATGGAGGGTTGTCGCAGAATCACGTATTCAGTCAGCTGTATCGTCGGCCGCGCGCCGCGCTGAATAATTGTGCACCAGCGGCCTGTCTTGTATACCATCTACACTGTGAATATTCTGTAAACTTTGTAAAATGAGCTTAGTTCAGTTGTGACTCAAATTAAAAAATATATTCCCTTACCCAGTTCGCCATCAGTTCAGTTGAGAGGGACCTTCAGTCGCTGCTTCTCCTATAAGATCAATGTTAAATTTCAAATTCCGTCCCTCAACGCGTTGGCCGACATTCTTGATGTAGACTTACTTTTCAGAGTAAAAAATAAAAAGCGATTTCAAAATTTTGACATCACAAATAAAATTGCAATCATTTTCAGTCATTCGAATCTATATCATTTGCAATAAAATTCCAAAATATTCAATATTTGCGGTGTTTTTGTGGGTGGACTGTTTGTGGTATCGAAATTCTGCTCACTAAATTCGCTAGGAATTGGTTTCACTTAAGAGTTTTCCAGTCACTGGCTTCTACCCGCTTCTCCCATAATATCAATGTTAACTTGACTATACAATTTACAGGTGTGTAGTCAATGATGTCACCTCTCAAAGCCCGTCCCTCCTCAACGGGTTATCCGAAATCGATTATTTATGGTTCATTTGAGAAAAAAGTACCTAGCAATATCAATGAGCAGAATTTTGATATCACAAATAGTTCATCCATGCAAAAACTTAAAAAATGTTGAATATTTTGGAATTTTTGAACAATGTTTATTTTTTCTTTCTTTGTTATTTGTGATTTTAAAAATATATTTTTACCCTTTAAAGGGAGCCATAAACAAACAATTTCGGATAATCCACTTTAGGAGGTACTGAATTTGAAAATTAACATTGGTCATGGGGGAAGCAGGTAGAAACGCGAAATGTTTCGTGACTGGAGCCCCCTCTTAGACTGCGTTGCACTTCGAATTTCGTTTGAAGAAAAGTAACGGCTTCGAATTTCGTCCTGTAGAAAAACCCTGGTGAATACGATGAGGAAGCGTTGTTTTCGTGGAGGAAACGCTAGCAAAAACAAAGACAATAAATGCTCTGGGGGGAGGGGTACGGGGGGGGGGCAGTTGGCCGTGGAGTGTGCGAGACGTGAGGGTGTGATTTACGACCCCTGGACGTGTCCGACACCCCTGTGATCGGATTAATACTTCATATGACCTACATAAACATCACTCGCGGATATACTGTTTATTCTATGCGAAATATCTCTCCATTTATGTTTAAATACTGTATTTGTATTCTTCTTGTAATATTTTTGGAAGAAATATTTGTTTAGGAGAATTTAATGTAATATAATTTTTGTGTGGAAGTGCTTGGTTAAATAATTATTTGGACGACATTCCAGAGGTATCTAATTATTTGAATCCGAAATGGTGTATTTTTCTTATTTTATTTATACATTGAACATCTTGAGAAAATGTTGTGAAGGTTTGATACTGGATCTAGCTTCCATTGGTCAATGGGCTATTAATTAATGGTCCTTGCTAAAGAATCAGTCGGTCTTAGTCAGGGACAAGGCATCTCAGCACCCATTTTATACTCATCGTTCATTCATATTTGCCCTAGTTGCGTTGGTGCCTTACGTAGTGATTCAGTGATCATGTTAATCTTTGACGGTTTTTACTATAAAACCATGTGAACTAATAAATTTTACTAAATTCATTTAGTGTTATGTTTACAACAATTTTCTTTTTGCTTTACGGTTACATATTTGTAAATTTCCTCAAATATATTTTTATTATATTTGTATCGTAATTATTTTTTCCAAATGTTACTTACGTGTGCCTGTAGATACATTTTCATTTTAAATAATTAGTATACGGTAAGTTACTACGGCCGTTACGGTAGTTACGGTTAGTAGTACGGACGCTTGATGCGTCCAAGCTTTTTCAATTATGTTTAATCTAGACTTTGTGCAACGCTAGGCATCAGGAAGTATGCTTCAGGGTGACGTTGCATTGCATTTGGGAACATGGGTTGATGTTAGAAAAAAGTATAATATAATATATGTACAGTATTAGACGGAACATTAAAGAGAATAAAGCATTGAAATGATTGTCAATTGAGTATTTTCTCCTTCTATCATTGAACTCAAGATAAACAGAACACCTTGTTAATATAGAGTGTCACAGTGTGTTCAGGTGTCATTAGCGAATGTCCTGTGGATTATTTCAATGTTCAGTTCAATGAGAAGTGGCCGCCCCAATTATTTCTCTTTGAAGCTCTCTGAACTAGTTTGAGTGTTGAGACTTCATCTGTGGTTGATTAAGTACGCTTCATTGAACTCAGATCAGTGCCGCGCCTAGAAGTTAAGATATAGTATGTTGTGTGTAACTAATGATTATCAACACTGATAATAATGTTTGCGTGCAATTAATAATTATCAACACTGATAGTAATGTATGTGTGGAATTAAGGATTACGAACACTGATAGCTATGTGTGTGTGTTTAATTAATGACTATCAACACTGATAGTAATGTGTGTGTGAAATTAATGATTACGAATACTGATAATAATGTTTGTGTGCAATTAATGATTATCAACTCTGATAGTAATGTATGTGTGAAAATAATGATAATCAACACTGATAGTAATATGTGTGTGCAATTAATGATTACCAACACTGATAGTAATGTGTGTGTGCAATTAATGATTACGAACACTGATATGTGTGTGCCAAATTAATGATTATCAACTCTGATAGTAATGTGTGTGTGCAATTAATGATAATCAACACTAATAGTAATGTGTTTGTGCAATTAATGATTATCCACGCGGATAGTAATTTATGTGTGCAATTAATAATTATCAACACTGATGGTAATGTATGTGTGCAATTAATGATTACGAACACCGATAGTAACGTATGTGTGCAATTAATGATTATCAACACTGATAGTAATGTGTGTGAGAAAATAATGATAATCAACACTGATAGTAATATGTGTGTGCAATTAATGATTACCAACACTTATAGTAATGTGTGTGCAATTAATGATTATTAGTAATATGTGTGTGCAATTAATGATTACCAACACTTAAAGTAATGTGTGTGCAATTAATGATTATTAATTAACACTGATAGGAATGTGTGTGTGTGCAATTAATGATTACGAACACTGATAGTAATGTGTGTGTGCAATTAATGATTATCAACACTGATAGTAATGTGTGTGTGCAATTAATGATAATCAACACTGATAGTAATGTGTGTGTGCAATTAAAGATAATCAACACTAATAATAATGTATGTGGGCAATTAATGATTATCAAAACTGATAGTAATGTGTGTGAGTAATTAATGATTACCCATACGGATAATAATGTATGTGTGTAATCAATGATTACCAACACGAATAATGATGTAAGTGTGCAATTAATGATTATCACCACGGATAGTAATTTATGTGTGCAATTAATGATTATCATCACTGATAGTAATTTGTGTGTGCAATTAATGATTATCATCACTGATAGTAATGTATGTGTGCAATTAATGATTATCATCACTGATATGATGGAAATTGAGAAAATATCGACAACTAAAACGAAAGCTTGGAACAATCAATATAGAACAGTCGCCATGAAATTGCCACCTTTTTTGTTTTCGTTAGTACCACCTTAAACAAATAAGGATATAAGTTATGTATTATATATTTGTCAATATAAAAAACGTTTATTTAAAATTTGTTTTATAAACAAGATGATAAGGTTTCTTTTAACTTAGATTCAAAATTTACATTGTTTCTCTTTTATTGTTTTTTAACTTTATTTGTTATAATTTTTGTTAAAAAGGCATTACATTTAGTCCAGTAGTCTTTAGAATATTTCAGAGCATAAAAATACCCCCGTCGCAGCAAACCTGCGTACTCAGAATTTCCAATGCTTAATACATGTCTTAATACCACATAAAGCCGTATAATAAGTTTCATAAAAATATATTCACATATAATCAATATATACAATTTTAATTATTCTCCATAAGAATAACATTGGTGATGAGTATGTAGGTTTGCTGAAACAAGGAACACAAACAATTGTTTTTTATACAAATATAAATAGAATTTAACTAGGCGAAGCCACATACCAAGTTTCATCAATATTCAATCATAAATAAGCACTGTATAACATTTTAATTATTCTCCATAAGAAAAACTTGGGGGCTGAGTAAGCAGGTTTGCTGCAACAAGGAAGAGAAAAATTGGTTTTTATGCACATATCAATATAACTCAACAAGCTGAAGCCACATATCAAGTTTTATTAATTTATGTTCATAATTAAGGGAGTCATTACATTTGACTTATTCTCCATAAGAATAACATGGGGGCTGAGTACGCAGGTTTGCTGATACGGGGATAATGAAACGGGGATAATGAACAAAAAATCTTTTTTGTACAAATATCACTATACCAGAACTACGTGAAGCCACATACCAAGTTTCATCAATATAGGCCTACATTCATAAATAATCGTGATATCAAATTTTATTTATTCTCCATAACGATAACATTGGACAACGTACTGTGTTTAGCACTTTGAATATCTCTTCAACGGTTGGACTTAGAACAACACTTAAAACACCAAAATGATTGTTTTGTAGAGCTGAACTGATTGGTATCAGCAAATGTCAAGTTTTCAGTAAAATTATCTGAGGAAAATCCAAAAACCTTTTTCCCATAAGATTAACATGGACAATTTTATGGATGCGTTTTTTGACTTTTCTCTACAACCACTAAACCTAGGTTAATGATTCAAAATACTAAATTATTTGTTTTTTAAGCTCTATAAAATGGCTATAACCAAAATTGAGTGTTTCTAAAATTTTAGGTGAAAAATTCAAAAAACTGATTTTTGGACAATTTAAAACCCCCATAAAACCCCCTGCCCATAGTCCGATCAATCTGGTTTTCGAATTTAAACTCATAAATGTTACTCTGCACATTTGTACTAAATTTCATCAAAATCGGGCGTTTCTTTCAAAAGTTATCGCGGTAACGGACACATATATATATATAATATATATATATTTTTATATACATATATATCAATTTGAACGAATAGTGTTTTTGGCATCTAGGGACCTCAAAACAAAACGTTATCATGGTTGGCATGGTAATAGCTTCTTCCCTATAGTGGAAATTCGCTAAAATGATGTTACAATTGAATAACTGTATTAAGAACAGTTTAATATAAAATTATCTCATAAAAGTTCATGCTTCATTTTTAAGGGGTGAGTTTTTAAATGCTCAAACTAAATTGAGGAAACTTGTAAATTAACTATCTTCCATCAGTAGGATTTTAGCTCATTGTTTACTTTAAAATGTTTTATAATTATTCTAAAAATTTACCTTGTTTCACTATTAGTATACCATTCACCTTTTATGAGCTGTTTATTAAAGAACCACAAATAAATGTATATTTTTGAAAATCATGAAATATTCCTTTATCAAATTTATTTCACAAAGAAACTGTATAATGTAGAACAAGTCATTCCCAACGTATCGATATCTTTTTATCAAACTCAATATACATTATCATCATAAAATTTAGACTAGTTGGTAAACTTTATTCTTTTCAGTCTCCCTTTTATAACTTAACCAGGTTACAATAGTGAGAACAGCTTTCAACGGGTGCTTTGCCCTTGCTCTGCAAAGAAAAGGGAAGTTGTATTATGTATACAGATGCATGAATACGTCTGGCAGGTCTATTGTGCAAGAAATACTCTTTTTGTCAGCTCCCTGAACAAAAGGTGGTGGGTTGTAGTATTCATTGTCGTTATCGCCCTTTTGATCGTTTTACGAATTTTGTAAATCTTGATACTATGCACATTTAACGAATTTCCTGTGGAATTGTGAGTGAGCTATTAGCATGACCCCCATGGTAAAACGTAATCCTGTACTTCCATGGGAGAACTTGACCCATCTGAACAAGTTATAACCCGCTCAGTCTTAATTGTCCGATTTACTTAAAATTTGGTAGAGACATTCCTTTCTATAATCAGTTGGACAAGTTTGTTGGGCAAACCAATTTTTAAAACCTTTTTAGAGGGTTTTAAAATGAAAAGTTGGTGATTTTGAGCCCCAGAAAGGATAAATAATCCCTGGATATAAAATAAATGCATATAAAACAATAGAATGTACAAATCCAACCAAATTTTAAGCCCTCTCTCAGCTGAAATATTCACCAAGTTATTAAAGAAAATGTAAATTGACTAAACACAGTACGTTTTCTTATAGGGATTTTACATTAGAAAAGGTTGTTTTTCAGACCTTAGCGTAGCTTTACCATATTCAGGACCCCCTACTTTTGGTCTTGACTGGTCCTTCTAACCTTATAACGCACAATATTGATATTCCAACATTGCAAATAAATAGAACCAGGAGCATCAGAATAGCCAATTTATTCAGATTTTCATAAAAGTTGGGACGATTGTTGTTTAAATTAAATATTTGTATTTGATTTGTTAAAGTTTTTAAGCGGAAATTCGCTTTCCTCACTCCAGCGTGCTGCGGGCGGACTCGTTTATTTTTTGTTATTTTATAATTTCAATATAATAATCTCTGTGATTTCAGAGAGTTATTGAAATTTATTTATAAAGGTTCTTACAAATTCGAAACTCATGGATCCGAATCTCTTTTGTGTAAAATATAAAATTTTGCCGTCATAAAAAGACTTTCATAAATTATTTTGAAGACTCTACATTGCCTGGAGGCAGCAGTTGTTTGATTTGTATTGAGTAAAAGATTGTATCAAGCCCCAAGGTTCTTTTATCGATCTGGTGGTTATCGTTAGTGGAGTTTGAATACCTCATTTACCCTTATTTAGATTCAAATAAATGGAAATGCAATGCTGCCAGGTAATACGCGACTGCATTGCAAATTTCCATGATACGCCGAATACGCGATTTGGATTAAAAGCTGTTTCAGTTTGCTTTACCCGATGTAATTAGCAGTTTTGTTTTTCATTTTAGTTTCAAACGATTGTTGAACAAATTTGCATATATGATGGTGTTGTAGATTTTTATGGTGTGGGCTACTGAGTATACTGTTTCGATTGCAAATTTCAATTTGCTGTTAACGTTGTTTTGGAATGTTAGCAGGTACGTGGTATTTTGTTGATTAGCCGGGTATCTAATCCAAGATCTCTTAAACTGCTGGCCTATTAAAAAAATAGAAGCTGATTAAAAAAAGTTGGGGAGCTCGTGAGATACTACAGACTTAGTTTCAGTGTTAATTAAATATTTATTATAGATTCGGGCTCTATGTTAGTAACTAACTTCTAAACAAGTAATTATATCACAATGAAATATTGAATGGGTTAGAGAGAGTACAGAGTAATCACTATAAACGTTAAACAATGTTACAGTTTTTAATTTAACTATATACTACGTATGTGTAAACCAATGCATTTAATTGTTGTTAGTTCCAAACATTGTCAGCTATTCTTAGCAATTGTATGAATAGAGTGTGTTTCTTGTAGGTCTTGTAAACAATTTGTTACAAATACTCAAAGAAATCTATATTAAAACTTAGAAAAAACATAAGGTAGACATGAGATAGTGTTTTTTAAGCAATTTTCATCATTTATTGAGAAAATCTAGTACTTACAAACCTCTCAGTGCTATTGGAGGACAACAGTTGGGCCCAATGGCTCAGACCTCTTAGCCCTCCTTTTAAGCCAGGCTTATAAAAGTTAACCAACTAATTTAATGATTATATTATTTGATTAGTTTAAAGTTTGTTTTATTATTTTCACATTTTTATCATCTTTAGTGTAAAGTAACATACCTAAATCAAATTAAAGTCAATTTGAATTTGAACTAGAACTGTCTAAAGTACTAAAGATTATTTAAAAATATATGTTATTTTGATTTTTATAAATTAGTATTCTTGAAATATTGTTATAGAAAATTTAATACTTAACAATGTAATAAGGTTATTGTTTAATGTGTTGTTAACGGTATACATAGACCATAGAACATATTTTTAATGCGTATAAAAAATACAAAAAAGTAATAATGCAAACCCTTAAATTATAGTTGAGATGGGGAAAATGATTAAATAAAAATATGATTCTGCTTTCAAAATCGCAAGCTTACAATAAAACGTATGTTTGAATATTTTAGGTACAATACTTTATAGTGGAATGTGTGTTCTCTGTTGCAGAAGGTCTGTGACTAATGTAGACAATAAAGTTACTCGTGACACCTAATATTGCTCTAGGACATTTGAAGCTCTTGAGTATTCACAAGTGATAAATCTTTCAAGAAATAATTACAAAGGGATATTAAGTGATTTTCTTCGCTGAGTTGTTTGAGATTGATTGGTAAAGATCGATACTCTGAACGGTTTCCATCCTTTAACGTGATTTAGCTAAACTTGTTGTTTATGAAGTAAAATAATTAAACAACTTTTTGACTAGCATATTGTGTGTTGTTATTACTTACGGGATCTAATAAAAGACGTCTTACAACACTTAAAATATGTTGACACTTATGCTGTATTCAACATATTTTATATATCTTTACCGTCTGATATGTGAATACAGTACAAGTGTAAATATATTTTTCTGTGTAAGACGTATTATATTACATCCCATAAATAAAATAATTTACAGATTCATCACGAATATTCAAACTTTTTTATCGATTCTTTATTTCTACTATATTATTAAAACTTATACAAGCTGATATATAGTACCCAGTTTCACTGGGAATTCAGTAGTGGTGTGTTCTACAAAATTATTTTGAATACGTAACATTTGTTTGTGTGTTCATTAATGTTACCATCTGATGAAATAAATTAAATGCCAGTAAGAGTAATATTTGCTCCCTTAGGGTGTAATCCCAAAGGATTTCTAAAATTCCTCTTCAGTACGCTATAAAAAAAAATTAACGGTCATTTTTAATTAAAAAATATGTTAATTATGTGAATAGCCATGCAACAATATCAACAAAGCAATATGTTTAGTAATAACATAAGAACTTTGAATACCATGGGTGGAGACCCAAGGAGTTTTTTTAAACACAAATAGACCCATGTGTAACCTGGATATGTATTTAGCTGCCTTCATGCAAAATTTCAACTTAATCGTTTTTGGGACTTTTCCGTGTTTTAATTCATACACCAAATTTATTCCATAGTAGTATAGATAACACACTTTTGATTTTCATAAACTAATTATTTTTATTTTATTTTTTTTTAGAAAATTCACAAATTATTTAAAGAATAGCTTGTTATAGTGACTTCTAGTTTTGCAGTTGTGTTCAGTGAAATGTCTCAGCCCTTGCCACCATGATAATATTACCCACGTTCTTTCTGAAAGGAACCTTATAAGGAAGGATGTATGTGTGTGGAAGGATGTGTGACGTGTGTGTTGTTGTATTGTATCAACGTGTGTTTTCCTGCTTTCAAAGTATATAACCTAATTCTTTAATGGTTACAATCAACTTGAAAAAACCTATTGATTAAATAACTATTATACTTGATCACTCGTGTAGCTTAGCGACTATTTAACTTAAGTGGGTTTGAAGTACTTTAATTTGTACTAATATTTATGTGTTCTAACATAGAGCATTCTATATTCCAGACATTTTTCGCACTTAACGGACACAGGAAACCCGGCAGAAGCTGTGCCGCTCTAGGGATTAAGTACAGTGGCTCTAAGTTCTCAGCTTTCTTTTTCAAAGTAAATAAAAATATCGTGCAAAATTTAGAAGTTGTTTTACCATTTAAGGGTTGGATCTAAAGTATTAAAATAATTTATTTATTTTTGTTCGGCGATTTTAAGCTTCTAAAACTATTAATTCTCCTAAATTGTTTGTTATTAATCGAAAGATCCTATCCTCAAGATGTGCCTTTTGGGGTTTTAACAACCTCCACATTAAGGGCTCTGCCCAGTGGGCATTTAAAGTTATAAGGTTAATCTTATGGAGTTATATTTGATGTATTCAAACAGATTATTATTTTAAAACATCAGACTGTATACCTGCTAGATTCTCGTGCGGAGAATATTATTTTAAAATACCAGACCCTATACCTGCTAGATTCTCGTGTGGAGAATATTATTTTAAAACACCAGACTATACCTGCTAGATTCTCGTGCGGAGAATATTATTTTAAAACACCAGACTCTATACCTGCTAGATTCTCGTGCGGAGAATACCAATCATTTTAAAACCCCAGACTCTATACCTGCTAGATTCTCGTGCGGAGAATATTATTTTAAAACACCAGAATCTATACCTACTAGATTCTCGTGCAGAGAAGATTATTTTAAAACACCTGACTCTATACCTACTAGAGTCTTGTGCGGAGAATATTATTTTAAAACACCAGACTCTATACCTGCTTTGATTCTCGTGCGGATAATATTATTTTAAAACATCAGACTCTATACCTGCTAGATTCTCATGCGGAGAATACCAATCATTTTAAAACCCCAGACTCTACACCTGCTAGATTCTCGTACGGAGAATACCAATCATTTTAAAACCCCAGACTCTATACCTGCTAGATTCTTGTGCAGATAATATTATTTTAAAATACCAGACTCTATACCTGCTAGATTCTCGTGTGGAGAATATTATTTTAAAACACCAGACTCTATACCTGCTAGATTCTCGTACGGAGAATACCAATCATTTTAAATCCCCAGACTCTATACCTGCTAGATTCTCGTGCGGATAATATTATTTTAAAACACCAGACTCTATACCTGCTAGATTCTCGTGCGGAGAAGATTATTTTAAAACACCAGAATATATACCTGCTAGATTCTCGTGCGGAGAAGATTATTTTAAAACACCAGACTCTATACCTGCTAGATTCTCGTGCGGATAATATTATTTTAAAACACCAGACTCTATACCTGCTAGATTCTCGTACGGAGAATACCAATCATTTTAAATCCCCAGACTCTATACCTGCTAGATTCTCGTGCGGAGAATATTATTTTAAAACACGAGACTCTATACCTGCTAGATTCTCGTGCGGATAATATTATTTTAAAACACGAGACTCTATACCTGCTAGATTCTCGTGCGGATAATATTATTTTAAAATACTAGACTCTATACCTGCTAGATTCTCGTGTGGATAGTATTATTTTAAAACACTAGACTCTATACCTGCTAGATTCTCGTGTTGAGGATATTATTTTAAAACACCAGACTCTATACCTGCTAGATTCTCGTGCGGAGAATATTATTTTAAAACACCAGACTCTATACCTGCTAGGTTTTCGTGCGGAGAATTAAAATTATTTTAAAACCCCAGACTCTATACCTGCTAGATTCTTGTGCGGAGAACGGGACATCACTTAGTAATATATTATTCAAAAGCAACAAACCCAGGAATAATATTTATTTAGTAGGCTACTTTTATATTTTACTGTGATTTGTCAGGAATAATGTGTTCACAGCGTAGTATTATACATTTTAAATTTCCTTACAATAGTTGTTATACAATATAATTTTTCTATAACAATAACATGATAAAAAATAAAACAAATACTTGTGAAAACTTTAATGTCGAGTCATATTTTTATCCAGTCTTATCGTCTGCTGGGGATGATTCACCCCTCTACCCTTGTCAGCAGTTAGTGAGAGCTCCTGATGATATCGCAAAGGCTGTCTTCATTGTAGCACAGACTCATCTCAACGCAAACTTATTTTCTTAAACATCTAGGCACTGAATAATTAAAGAATTATTCAATTTCTTTGCTTTTAAATATTGTGTTTTTTTAAATTGATCTAATTCATAGGTGTCATACACATATTGTGTATCTTAAGTATTATTTTAGTTTTTTAACCTTTAATGTTTACGTTTGGATAACTTAGTTTCTTGTTTTAATTACAAAAATATTACTTAAGTATATTATTATATTTTATTATTTATTTCTCTACGGGATATCATAATTTTTGTTGTTGATTTACAAAAAATTGTTTGGTTTGTTAATTTTATTTAATTGATTTTTTGTGAGAGGTATTAACAGATTTATTAAAAAAAATAATTCCATAAATCTTATTTTTCAATCTTTACAAAACTATGTTTTGAGGGTTTAAGTTTTGTATTATTTATTCTTTACATAACACAAGAGGATGTTGGTAGGGGTGGAGGGGGGTGTACGTAAAGTGTTACGTTGTGTTATCTGAGGGAGGGGGAGAGTTTGAGATGACGAAACAATTTGGAAGAAATCGTAAATTACGTTTACCACAGCCCTTGGTTAAAAACTAAGAATTTTTCAAATTTAATTTCTTTGTTACAACTGATTGCTATAGTAGCTATAGGCGTAATTCGGGAGTAGCAATGTGGCAAAATATTATCACTGCAAAATTCCTTAATTTGTTAGTTATTCCTGTCATGTTATAGCCAACATGTGCAACTATAATTTGGTTTGCACAGTAAGATATATTGACTAATCACATTTCTAAGTGAAATTCCCTGTTTCTTTTCAATGTTATTTTAAATTATAACAATTAAAAGACGCAAAAATCACGACCACGGCCAATCATTTCTCAAACAAAATATTCAAATACTCTTATAATAGTAATAAATAATAGTTTATTTGTGTGACAGTGGGTATGTTGTTGCCATGCATACCCGTGCCAAGTAAATGCACTAAGGTAAATGAGTGCCCAACATCACATGAACCACACATTTAAGATATGACGTAATACAACAAACTTGTAACTTTAAATAAATTTTAAAAAGTATAAAAAGTGTAGTAAACTTTTTTAAACATCAAATGGGGTGGGTTATTAATAGAATCCGAACAAAATATGAAAACACATTAGTATTGTTCTTGGTCATGGTCTACCTAAATTGGATCTGTGAAGTAAAAAAAACCTCGAAAATGTTAAAACTAAAATAAAAACATTTGTAAAAATAGTGTTGATTTAATATATATTTATTTTAATGATTTGTATTAGTTATTGCATGAATTTATATAATTATTTAATCTGTTTTTGTTTTCCCTTTACCTGTCACTTATATTTTTATATTCCGTATTCTTTAATCTGTAGTTATAAGGTGATTTACTTTTTAAAATATTCCCGCCCTTAAGAGGGTTGCACTTCAGTATCTATAGTCAATGGTCGTACCGACTCACAAAGATGATGCCTTTTCTCCATGCTTTTCCTATATGACCAATGTAATAATGTGTATCTTCCTTACTCCCTATCTCCCTTTAAGGTTAATAGATAATCTGAAATCATCGGTTTATGAATAATTTTAAAGATAAAAATACCTAGCAACTACAGTATCATTTTGACATAATAAATAATAATCGTTCAATCTAATTTCCAAATTTCCATTATTTGCAAATTGTATGTGTTAATTATTTATATATTAAAACTCTTTTGGTATGGCAAGGTTGAAATGAAAATCATTTCGTAAGTAGAGACTCATCTCTAGGTATATTTTATGAATAACCCATAATTAAGGGGGGTCCGGAAATATTTCGCGTTTCTACCAGCTTCCCCCATAAAACCGATGATAATTTTTAACTCCGCCCTTCCCCATTGGATTATCCAAAATCGCTAGAAAGTATGAAATGAATAATTAGGCCTATATGTTTTTTAAAATATGTTAGTGTCAAGAATTTAAACAGTTTATGTCGATTTGAAGTTAGTGCCATTCATTTTTTGTGTGAGTTAATGGTGATTCATACATGATCGGCACCAACTCCAAATCAGAACGGTCATACAAGTGGCCGAATTAATTCCTGACACTAGTATAAGCCAATTATTATGTATTTATTATTTATATTTATGTAATGATCCTAATACTAATATATTTTTAAAAACTTAAATATTTACTTCACACTTTTTAGCGATTTTGATAACATTACCAATAGCTCACCCTTAAGCAAATCACAAATATTGAATATTTTTGGATTTTATTTGGACGATTTATTTGTTATGTAAAAATTTGCTCACTGAAATCATTAAGTGTTTGCTCTTTAAAATGAGCTTAATCAACGAGTTCGGATACTGCACTGAGGAGGGATGGAATTTGAAAGGTGACATTTGGTTTTCCCCGTGGGAATCAGATAAATACCCCCGTCGCAGCAAACCTGCGTACTCAGAGAATTTCCAATGCATACATATGTGTCTCACTACCACATAAAGCCACTTACCAAGTATCATAAAAATACATAAATAAATAAGTGATCTATAGCATTTTATTTATTCTCCATGAGAATAACATTAGATCTGAGTGCGCAGGTTTGCTGCAAAAAAAGAGAAGAAATATTTTTTTTGTAATTATCAATATATCTCAACCAGGTGAAGCTACATACTAATTTTTATTAATTTATGTTCATAATTAAGGGAGTTATACAACTTTACTTATTCTTCATAAGAATAACATTAGGGCTGAGTATGCAAGTTTGCTGATCCGGGGATAATCAACAAAAAATAAATTTGCTGTGCAATTATCAATATTCCAATACTACATGAAGCCACACACCAAGTATCATCATTGTACATTCATAAATAATGGAGATATCAAATTTTATTTATCCTCCATAAGGATAACATTGGACAACGTACTGTATTTAGCACTTTCAATATCTCTGCAACGGTTGGGCGTAGAATCACAATTTAAACACCAAAATGATTGTTTTGTTGAACTAAAAAGATTGGTAAAAGCAAATGTGAAGTTTACATTAAAATAAACTGAGGAAAAGCAAAAAACCTTTTTCCCATAAGATTAACATAGGAGATTTTATGAGTAGGTTTTTTTGGATTTTCTCTGCAGCTACTTAACCTAGGTTAATAATTCAAAATACCATATTATTTGTTTTTTTTAAGCTCTATAACATGGTCAAAACCAAAATTAAGTTTTTAAAAATTTTTAGGGTGAAAAATGCAAAAAACTGATTTTTGTAAAATTTAAAACCCCCATAAACCCCTCTTCCCATGGTCCGATTTTTCTGGTTTTCGAACAGTCCTGAATGTCATTTTACACATTTGAGCCAAATTTCATTGAAATCGGACGTTTTTTACTCAAGTTATCGCATTCACGGACACACATATATATATTCATATATATATTCAAACTGGAAGAAGTTTTAAACGTAGGTTCAACGAACACATCCAAGCAGTTAGGTCAAACAATAAAACCTCGCAAAAATCTGCCTTCGCTGACCACATACTAAAAACAGATCATAAATATAAGAACTGTGATGAAAATATGTCTATTCTAGAAATAATGAAGAAAGGCCAAAAATTAAATGTAAAAGAAGAATTCCATATATATCAGAGCCATAAAAATGACAGTCACAATATTTTAAACACCATGCAGATACAATCAAGTAATCCAGTTTTTAACAAAATTATAAATATAAAGACAAATATATAACACTTACACCAGTAGAGATCGCAATCAGCTGTCTGTTATCAAATTTTATTTATTTACATTTTGTGATTGATAATGAAAATAAGGTTAAGTATTTAGCAAATCAGCACGTGATCATGGCTTTTATAAGTCGAAACATGTTGTGTTAATTAATTAAAATGTTTTCTCCAGGGTACTCATGTTACTTATTTTTCATCTATCATCTATATATATATATATATATATATATATATATATAAATTTGAACGAATAGTGTTTTTGGCATCCTGGGGACCTCAAAACAAAAAGTTGTCATGGTCTCGGGCTTAAGTCTTACCATGAGACCTACGGTAATAGCTTCTTCCCTATAGGGGAAATTTGTTAAAATTTAAAATTTTTCGTGACTGGAGCCCCCTAAACCTAAGCGTAATTTAAGAATTTTTATTCGGGGGAAAAATATTTGTGAATGTGATTACTGTGACTTTTCATACATTACAATAATATGATCTTCAAGTTAGTGGGGGGGTAACCCACCTCCCCCTCCCCCCTTAATTTTGCCTACGTACCAGTCACAAAACTTGTCCCGTTTCCTCCCATAAGACCGATCTTAACTTTCAAAGCCTGTTCTTCCTCAACGGATTATCCAATATCGTTGATTTATGGCAAAAAAATCTAGTGATTTCAGTGAGCAAAACTTTTATATCACAAAATATTCAAAAGTTACGATTTGTTTATGGATGAACTATTTGTGATATCAAAATTTTACTCATTGCCATCAGTGAAATCGCGATGATCATTTTTTCTATTTAAAACTAACATAAATCCTCGATTTCGGATAATCTGATGAGGAGGGACAGACTTTGAAAGTTAACATTGGTCTTATGGGACAAGCAGGTATTCGCAGGACTGGTGCAACCTCTTACGACATTCTACCAGAAATGCTGTCAACGCTGTCACTGTGTGTCTGTCTCAGGTCCGGGTTACCAGGCCATGGCGCTACGCCACCGCCACATCCTCTTCGTCCTCATCCTAGTCTTCATCCTCACCCATGTTCCACCAGTAATGCTGTCACTGTGTGTCTGTCGCAAGTATGGTTACCAGGCCATGGCGCTGAGCCTCGCTGCGCTGCGCTGCCGCCACATCCTCTTCGTCCTCAACCTAGTCTTCATCCTCCCCTATGTTCCACCAGCAACGCTATCACTGTGTGTCTGTTGCAGGTGCGGGTTACCAGGCCATGGCGCTGAGCCTCGCTGCGCTGCGCCGCCGCCACATCCTCTTCGTCCTCAACCTAGTCTTCATCCTCCCCTATGTTCCACCAGCAACGCTATCACTGTATGTCTGTTGTAGGTGCGGGTTACCAGGCCATGGCGCTGAGCCTCGCTGCGCTGCGCCGCTGCCACATCCTCTTCGTCCTCAACCTAGTCTTCATCCTCCCCTATGTTCCACCAGCAACGCTATCACTGTATGTCTGTTGTAGGTGCGGGTTACCAGGCCATGGCGCTGAGCCTCGCTGCGCTGCGCCGCCGCCACATCCTCTTCGTCCTCAACCTAGTCTTCATCCTCCCCTATGTTCCACCAGCAACGCTATCACTGTGTGTCTGTTGCAGGTGCGGGTTACCAGGCCATGGCGCTGAGCCTCGCTGCGCTGCGCCGCCGCCACATCCTCTTCGTCCTCATCCTAGTCTTCATTCCGTGCAGCATCTTCGTGCTGTTTTCACAACCAGGCATGTGCTTATTGATAATCTTTTCGTAATTCATAAATTGGTAGTATAGTGCCTTAAATATGGTACCCGAGTTCAAATCACGGATTGGGGATTGCACCATCATGAGTCATGAGTCAACTCAATCATGAGTTGTATCATTGCTATATATGCTGAAGGAGACATCCCATCTATATGGCCCAGCTGTCCCACTTTTAGTGTAAGCCAGAATTTGAAGTCGACGTACTTAGTTTAGGTCACCGACAGATTGTGCTGCTGTCAACTATTTATTTTAGTTATTTACGTTGACTTGTAAAATATTTTCACCCTAGAAAGCAAGTCATAATCAACTTGTTTGCTTCCTGACTTACTGTTTTTATTATCCTCTCCTTCAGAGGATAAGTAATAGTTGACAGCAGTATACTCTGTTGGTGATTAGTGTAACTTCGTCGTCTTTGAATCATCACACACAAAACTAGGGACAGATTTTACAATGGCAATTAGAAGTCTTCAGTATTTATAGTCAATGGTTGTACGGTGACATATGCTAGGATATTTACTCAGACCATACCCCCGACGATTGGTGGTAGAAATAATTCTAGTCCCAATATAATATTGTAAAATAAATCTTGAAAAATAAACATTACGTATTGAGGATGAGTAGAAAATGAAGAATTATTAGCTTTTACTTTATAATAAATGTTTTAAGTAAATAGCACAATTATTAAAATTAGTTCTCGTCAATTTTGTATGAATTTTGGATATTTTCCCAATTACTGTTTTGTCTTAATTGTACGCAACATCAAAACAGAGTGACTATAAAAGGCAAAACATGTATATATTTTTTAATTGCCGTTTTAAATCTACTAAAACTTGTTAAACATTTACTTCCAAAAGATGTTATTTTTGAGAAAGTAGTCGTCCAGAGGTCCTCAGAGGTCGGGGACCGATGATTGAGGGCAGTTTGATAAAAGATGAAGAGCCTGACAGATTGTCTTATTAATTACATTACAAAGTCCAATCATCAATCACCCGCTCTACCAGCTGTCCAGACCCTTCTTTATATTGTGGAGCGATCCTTCAAAATTTTAAATAAATTTGCTTTGAAGTTTAACGGATATTTATAGTACCTGGGGGCTGAGCTTTGCTTGGGGATGTCAGTCAGTTTGACCAATAATTTTTTTTCGATTGATTTGGGTCTGATAACTTGGAGTAATTTTTCACCACATTCTCCTACTGACGAGCAGACTTGCTTAGCTCATTTGCTTCTTTTAAGCATGTTTAAGGCCACTCCAGTTGTTATTATAGCTCAATGGGTCTGATTGATTTTGGATATGACCATTCTATATTTAATCTTCATTCAATAACTGTAGTCACAGCTCTAAAGAAACCCCATGTTAATGCATAAACTTCATGAGTTACTTTCACAGTTCATATTGAGTACCTGGGGGCCAAGCCTTGCTCGGGGAAGGTCAGTCAGTTTGTTTAAATAACTTGGAGTAATTTTTCACCACGTCCTCCTTCTGACAAGCAGATTTGCACAGGTCATTTGCTTTTATGCATGTTTAAGTCCTCTCCAGTTGTTAAATTCAATGTTCCTTTGATTAATTTTGGATATGACCATTCTATATTTTATCTTCATTCAATGGCTTTAGTCACGGCTCTAAAGAAACCACACATGTTAATACTTAAAGAGTGAGCCTGATAAAGATATTCACAATAATTGTAAAAAATTATTTATATTTCATTGGTCCAGAATAAAAATGTAAAAAAAATACATAAACAGCTGTTGTGATTCTTTTGTTTTGATTTTAAACTCCATTAGCCCAACGTTAATTTTTTTAACTTTTCATATTTGTCTTTTTACATGATTTGATTTTTCCTGGGGATGTGGGGATGAGACCCGCCTAGAACTTATTTTTATCCGAGAAAAATTAGTTATTTCCAACTTTTGAAGGATTCATTGGAGCCGTTTTTGGGATGAGAGTTTCAAGCAAGTAATAAACCAAGCAAGCAAGCAAACCGTTCTTATAAAGCTAAGATAGGATAGGATAGAAAACAGTACGGTAGGATAACTGTTGATAAAAAATAAAGTTTAGTAACGGTTTTTACAAATATAAAATGTATGACTAATAAGTATACTTTTCGTATTACTTGGTTCAGAAAGAAAATAAACGTGTGACACTTGAAATGTTCAAAGTATACAAAATCCTTTTACAGTTGCTGGGAAATCTGGAAAGGTGATTTTACATGAGTCTAGTATATCATAAATTGAGAGAAAGTCATTTGTACAACCAACCAAAGATTGTGTATTGAAATTAGGAAAATTAAGATATAAAAGAGGAGTATAAAGTGTGGCTTGCTACTCTTTGAGCTTGTTGAAAAAGAAACTGAATTCATACTGTACATAATAGTTTAAAATAACTACATTGACCACTGATTTTATGAAGCAATTAGTTTGTACAATTTCAGTCCATTTCTTTAGCTCTTGTCAAGAACACACCATACTTGGTAATAATTTAGCTTTGATAATAAACTGAAAACTGATTTTGTTACAAACTAGCTGTCATCGTACCCTGTTTCACCCGGGAATACAACCTGTGGTGTATGCTGCATTCTGTGGTTAACCCGTGGAACTACTACAGTCATGATCAGCTCAAAACAAGGAGTTATATTGGTAATACTGGAGGCAACACTGATGAACAAAATTGCGAGCCGTTCTGTGCCAAATTTTGGTGAGGCAAAGAACTACTCGCGTCGACAGAGTAACTCAAACCAATACCTACTCATGATTTGAACACTAATAAAATTGTATTTGTTTATTTGCTCATAATTTATCATAGTATTTCACGACTAGATTAGATACATAAATCAAACGGGAAATTAATTTGTTCCAACTTTTATTACTTTTATTCCAGTAATTTTTTGAGTAGATTCACTTATAGAAATAAAACAACCAATCAGGATAGTTCAAAGAACGAGACATTTGCCTCACCAGTGTACCAACCTGACCAAATCACCGGCTCGCTTTTTCGACAAAATTAGTGTTCCCTCCAGTTCAGTTTACAATAAACCTCCTTGGCTCAAACCAAAGTAAATGTTCATAAGAATAACACTGGATTGGAACTTTTACTCCCCAAGGGTATTTCTTAAAATCGTTTTTAGTGGTTACCTACATTATGGAAAGTATCCTAACCAAATTTTGTGGTTGTAGGTTAGTGGTTTGACCTGGGGCCTGGGGGATGATCGATTTTTTGTATTTATAGATATAAAATAGGATAATAACTAACTTTTATCGTTTCCAGTCATCTTCCTCATTATTTACTGTATAATCGTGATTGTTTAATCAAAAATATAATACAATTTAAAATAATTATCCAATTTACTCTTGGCTTTAAAAATCGTTCCGCACAAAAAGAAAAAAGTTGTTTGATTCCTATCTTCAGAAAGACAAAAGACGAGGCTGAATAGAGGATGCGCCTTTTAAATATTTGCGAGGAAGGTGATGTTGTAAAACGGACATGCGAGCTGGTGTAAGGCAACAATGTGGGGCAACAAAGCCCGAGGCGGCGCGCGCTCAATTATGCAGAGCCTTCTGTTTGCTTGTTTGGCCTGTGAAAGCTTACAAAAATCTATATGACTTCCTCTTGCATTTAAAATTGGAGGTAACCGCTCACTAGCTTAACAACACAAACGGCTTGCAACTGTTCGTGCCACAGAATAACAGTGGTTACCAACTGTGTTTTAGCGAATTCCCCTATAAGGAAGAAGCTATTTCCGTGGTCGGCATGGTAAGACCGAGGCCCGGGACCATGATAACTTTTCGTTTTGAGATCCCCAGACCCCAAAAACACCATAAACACCATTAGTTTGGAACTATATATATATATACATATGTGTGTGTGTATCCGTGGATGCGATAACTGTCGTAAAAATGGTCCGATTTGGATGAAATTTAGTACATATGTGTAAAGCAGCATTTATGACTTTTTATTTTGAAAACCAGATAGATCGCTCTATCCGAAGTGGTATTTTGGGGGGGTTTTTTACCCCAAAAATGTTTATTTTTTTAATTTTACATGTAGTATTTTAAAAAGTCTAATTTTAGTTTTCACCATTAGGTTAAGCTTAAAAAACACACAATTTGGTGTTTTGATCATTTCTCTATGTCAAATGGTTACAGAGATATTGAAAGTGCTACACAGTACGTTGCCCAATGTTTTTGTTATGGAGAATAAGAAACATTTTATATCTCGCTTATTTATGATCGGATATTAATGAAATTTGGTATACGGCTTCATCTGGTTGTGGTCTATTGTTATTTTCACAGAAACAGCAATTTTTACCGATTATTCCGTAGCAGCAAACCTGCGTACTCAGCCCCCATGTTATTCTTATGGAGAATAAATCAATAATGTCTCCCTTAATTATGAACATAATGTAATAAAATTTGGTATGTGGCTTCACCTTGTTGAATTATATTTTAAAAAAATATTAAAAAATATTTTTTGTATTCCTGGTTGCAGTAAACCTGCATACTCATCCCCTATGTTATTCTTTTGGAGAAAAATCAAAATGGTATATATCGCTTATTTATGAATTTATATTGATGAAACTTGCTATGCAACGTTATGTGGTATCGAGAAATATATTATGCATTGAAAATTCGTTGAGTACGCAGGTTTGCTGCGACGGGGTTATTTATTTGTAAAGTAACTTTGTCGCACAACATCTACCGTGAATACTTTGTTTAGTTTTGACAATAGAGATAAATCTGTGATGTTTGACTTATTGGCCAAGTCATAAGTTAAACATTGTGAGACGTCTTGAATCTGTACCCTCTCCATTCCATTTGTCAAACTTCTGGCCCATTCTTTGTATTTTTTTACTTTTCACCTGTCAATTGTAAGTTATTAAAGGGAGCTCTTCGCTGAGTTTAAAACGTCACAAGGATTTGGGAACATTCTTTTGTAAATAATGAGTATTTGGGTTGAAAATTGGCTTTACTTTATTAATCAACTTTATTTAAACTTTATCTAATTTTAAAACTCTTACTCTACAAGTATATTATTTCCAAAGATTTTATTTGTTATATTTTGATAAAGGGTGATTATAAAGTCCCTTCCCCCCTACATTATTTCTAAATTTATAAAATATCAACTCCTGACCAATGTCAATAATTTTTGAATAGTAGGACTTTATTTTGACTATGTTAAAAATATTTTGGCCGCCATCTTGGATCCGCCATTTAGGAATCAAAATATTTGTTCCAGATGTAAAGGTCGGGTTGTGGCCCATCATTTTCCACACCAAAACCAATGCTGCAATCCGTTGTTAAATATAACTTGTCGTTCTCAAGATTTTGTTAATTTTTGAAATATTAATTAAATAAGTATCAGTGTCATGAGAACGACACGTGATATTTAAAAAACGGATTGCGGCATTGGTTTTGGGGTATAAGAATAGTGGAAATTGATGGTACACAACCCCACCTTTATATTTGAACAAAATTATCATTCCAAAATGACGGAGATCCAAGATGGCAGTCGAAAATTTATAAATCTTTCAAAATAAAGCGAATACGACTCCACAATGATCGTGGTGGTTCATGGCCATTGTCTGATGTAATGACAAGAATAGAGGCGTGTTTTAAGGTTGTGTCATTTAAAAATTACTTCAAAATTATAATTTTTTAAATACTAATATCTTGAGAACGAATAAAGATTTTTAAAAACAGATTACGGCATTTTACTCAGTGCAAAAAGATGATTCAAAATGATAGGTCATAACCCTACGTTTACATTTGGAAAACATATTTTGAATCCAATTTGCGGATCCAAGATGGCGGCCGAAGTTGTTAAAATAAATTACTTAGTACCCACAATGATCGGCATTGGTCAGGGGTTGATGTAAATAAATAAAAAAAGTATAGAAAATAAATGTAGAAAACATGTAGGGGGAAGGGGCCCTGTATATTTTGTTATTTATGTTTTCATTCTTAAGAATGTGTTTGTCTAGATAACATAGATTAAATAAATACCTGCAATTTCTTGCTTAAACATAGACAAATCTGGAAAAGCCAGGGAATTCTAAACACACAGTCCATGCCCTTATGTCATAATACTGTATACTTTATTAGTTAATTTCCTATGGAAAGTGAACTATTATCATGCCCCGCACGGTGAAACTTAAGCCCGGGACCACCATAGAAGTTCCTAACGTGACCGACCCCCTGAACACGTTTTGGGGGTTCGTTCAAAATTGTATATATAATATATATATATATATATATATATATATATATATGTGCAGGCACTCTAGCGGTCGCATTTTTTGTCCGATTCACTTCAAATTTGGTAGGGACGTTCCTTTCTATAATCAGTTGGACAGGTTCGTTGGGCAAAACAATCGGAAAACTCTAAACCCCTTTTTTGGGGATTAATCTTTCAAATTTTGAGTTTTTGGGCCCAAAGAGGGTCAGAAAAGCCCCTGATGTAAAATTAACGAATGGAAAAAGATGGCAATTAGTGTGGCGAAACTTTTAAGCC
Source organism: Allygus modestus (assembly GCA_963675035.1). Classification (NCBI taxonomy): domain Eukaryota; kingdom Metazoa; phylum Arthropoda; class Insecta; order Hemiptera; family Cicadellidae; genus Allygus; species Allygus modestus. The sequence goes on from OY776114.1 coordinate 104,639,068, forward strand.
CTCTCTCGTCATTCTAGCATATATATTTACCGAGTTATTAAAGGAAATGTGTACTGACCAAACACAGTACGGTTTTACATTAGAAAAGCCTGTTAATCATTTTTTGGTGTACTTCTATCATCCCCAACAACCTCACGCCTACTTTAAAGCCAAACTGGACCTTCTCCTAACCTTATAATGCGCAAAATTGTACTCCCAGCATTGCCGGTAAATAGAACCAGGAGTATCAGAACAGCCAAACAAATTTCAGATTTGAATAAAAATTGGAATAACTGTATGTTTTTAACTGATTTTGAGTTTTATAGTTTTTTATATGGAAATTCACTTCCCTCACGTCAGCGTGCTGCTTGCGAACTCGTTTTAGTTTGATCCCAACCTTTTATTCTTGATATATTAATAATCACTTTTCTAATAGTTGTATAAAATATTTCTCCTGTTATTATGAATTCAAGCAATACAGCCTACAAACAAAAAGTGTTCTGAAACTTTATTTGCTAGCCAGAATTACCAATATTATATATATATATATATATATATATATATATATATATATATATATAGTAAGCAGTTTTATACGTTTTTTCATTGTGCAGCAGAATACAAAACAAGGTGTGGAAAGAGAATATTCTAGACCTTGACTTTTCTCTTTCACAATATTTTATGATCTCCCTTCATTAGTGTCAACTGAAATTTCTTCTACTTCCTTCTTAATTGTGCGCTGTCTTCATGAAGTCAACTTGTCACTTTGTAATGGATAGGGAATATATGAGACATACTTTTTACTATAACGGTTAAATTTTACGTAATCTTAAATATAAAGGATCTTAATCCTTTTTATATCAGATTAATTATTATTATTCCCAGTATATAGATTAATCGAAAAATCAGTGGCATACTCAATAAGATATTTTTGTACAACCATGAGGATCATTTTTACAAGCATCATTATTACTATCAGGTACCATTTGTTACGCAGCTTGCACTTGAAACACCAGTACTAAAATATACTTTTAAAAATTTCAATCATAAATCTATTGTCACATGTTTTGTTAGTTAACTTGTCGCTTTGAGATGAC